>OU565287.1:24771059-25006842 GCA_913789915.3 Sphecodes monilicornis
TTTCGTAACTAGCGCTCAGCAACTCAAAGTTCCCATCACCTTTCACGCTGTATACACGATACCTGCTCGTAATTGTTTGAACCACCAGAGATTTTGTTCTGTTTCGAGGAACTTACTGTGAAATGTCAATTGTCCTTTATATAAATTAGTTTTCAGTCATATCATTTATACTTTGCTTGTTACTGAACTTTTTAAGCTTTTTATGGTAAATCTTGGTGCTCGGTTTTGCAGATTTTAAAATCTTAGGGGATGAGTTAAAAACTACAGCATTGTGAGAATTAACCCTCTGTCTACCGTAAAAAAAACTTTCATTATGCGATAGAAAATTTATACCACAAAACGTAGTAAATATAAAAAAAAACTTTTAGCTTTAAATAATAAAAAATATGAAAAGTAACAAAGTCATGCAACGACAAGATCCCAAGAATTTTAAAAGTTTAAATAACCGCAGTATCTCCATACAGTCGGGTCCAATGGACCCGCTTGGTAGACAGAGGGCTAATATGAATGTAGCATCGTAAATCTTGGTGCTTGGTTTTGCAGATTTTAAAATCTTAGGGGGGACGAGTTAAGGACTACAGTATTGTAAGAATTAATATGAATGTAGCAGTTATTATTTGTTTAAAACATTTGCAAAATAAGTGGTGAAAAAACCATTTTTTTCCAAATATAAATATTTTCAATATTTTTCAATATTTTCAATAATCGAAAAATCCTTCGAAATTCGTTCATAGGTTACTAAAGACTACAACATATTCAAATTTGAACTATCCGAAATAGTACTTGAAAAAATTTTCTTCTCTTGTTCGTTACTCGTCCGCGGTGTATAACCATCGCTCGACTGCTGTCGCGCGCGCGGCTGTTTTTACCAATACGCGTCTAGGTCGCGCTCTGATTGGTCCGTGTTTTTCGTTAATAACTCCTTAACGAAGCCGAAACGGGGAATTTTACCCTTCAAACGTAGGCTGCTCAGCAACGCCGTACTACAACTCACATTATGCCTGAGACGGCAGGCAGCACCATAACCGCCGGCGACGCAAGAGGGCTAAGCTCGGATACTAGTTCCGGCCAGTGGGCTCGGACCCGACACCTCAGACGCTCGCCCGCCTGGCGCCGGCGGCGGGGCAGGAGCGCACTTTTGGCACTCCCCTGCCCCTACTCAAGACCGATGCGCGCATGATGCGATCAACGGTCTCTCCACAACCTATTTCTAGCGGCACTGCCCCTAAGAGGCCGACACCAAGCGAGGGGGCACCGGTAGCCTGGCCGGTGGGGCTCCCCCTCCCCCTAGACGCCTATGTCTGCAAGATTCCTCTCGCACCGTTTGATAGGTAACCGTCGAGTTCGCTTACGCGTCACTCTACCACACATCATTGCTGCAAGCGGCATCCGTTACCCACAGATGTGGGATTGGGCAGCACACGCAAGCAGCTTTACGGGTAAACGTCGTGTGGTCTGCACCGGAGACTCATCTCGGATACTAGTCCGGCGAACCGGACCGACACCTCAGCGATGGCTCTGTGCCGTTTACCCGCAAGGAAAATGTCGCTTCAAATGGTCTCAGGAACCGCCCCTTTCAAGGAAGAACGACATTTTTAGGACACCCTGTATATCGTTTACTTATACGGGTCGCATCAACGTCTAGATCTTAGCGACTATTATTATAGAATCCAATTACAATATTTTAAGTCTCTACACATATGGGTAACAATTATATTCTATAATAAAAATCTACAGCTTTGCGAAATGCAAAAATAAATGCAATATTCTGTGGGCTATTAATTCTATTGAAAACCTATGTTTATTTTAATTCACGCTATACTGTAAGACAAAACTCTACTTTTTACAAAGAGGAAGAATACATTATAGAATTTATAAAATTTAGTAGGTAGATATCGATAAAAGTGGGAGCAGAGGTTTAAGGCATGTTAATAATATATTAAACTTTTATAAGTGCATTCTAGGAAAAAAAACATATGTACCAATCTTTTATTATTCAGACAATTAAACTATTTGTTTGAAACTAGGAACCAGTATAGTGACATTCATCCCCAAAGGGTTAAATTCTTTTTAATTTAATTGTTTTGTAGAAAATGTTGTTTATGCTGCATCTTAATTATTTCATTTAATGTTACATTAATGCTATAATAACTGAGAAGTACAAATAAATTGCAAAATGTCCTTGAAATAAGGTCGGGATATATTGTTTGTCAGATCTCAAAAATTTAGCACAGTAACTCGAAGTTGTATCATAATTAAACAGAAACAAAAATACATTGAACGAAGCAGTGTCTATCGGAAATGCTGTCCCATCGCTTGTTAACACCAGTTTCGAGAGTACACGAACATTTCCCCACACGTTCAGAAGAGAGAATTCTAATGGGTGAATAACAGTTTACAATTTATCAATTTAATGAACAAAAATCGCGGTGGATTTCTTAATAATACACTGGTTCCTGGATGCAAGAATGGAACAATTCAATTCAACTGAGAAGTCACGCTGCTCACAATTTACAATCTTTTGTGCCTTGTACAATTGTTCCAGCGGGCGGGGAGAATATAGTTGGGTATTATTCAATCCAAATGCCTCGCCTATTTTGTTTGGGTTCTATTGTGCTTCTAACGATTTCTCAACGCTTTAGTCAAGTCTGACTATTCAAGCTTGCATTCGACCTAAAGATGGCCATTTTGAGCACTCCATTGTACGAAGAAAATCCTCGGTCGCGGAGAGCCAACGAAAATGAGCTGCGCGGGGTGATGTAGCTGGGAACAGTTTCCGGAGAATTTTCATAAATGCTTAAAAATTCATCTCCATCTACATCGGATAATTTAAACCTTCCAGAACGAATGTTTGCAACCTCAAATTTTAAATACACTCGCTGAAATTTCTATAAAGTCAATATGTTTTGTATTAAATTCTTATAATTATACCGTACCATTGAAAAATTTGTATTTCGTAACATTTTGGGATTACATAAAGAAAGCATGCAGTTTCAAAACATAACTGTAACATTGATTTATAAAAACAAAACAAAAGCATAATTTTACAGAGAAGAAACTGATGCGAAATGTCTATGTCACTTTCGTTTTACGGGAATAAAGTTGAAATTAACAATTGTTTTTTTATTACTTCTATTTTAATATTTAGTGTAACCTCCACTTTTTTAAATTACATTAAAACTGCAGTTGGGCACTGACGAAATTAATTTTTAGAATGTTCCTGTTTTAACAGAGGCCCACGCTTCGTGATGCTTTTTTCTCGTCAGTTAATATTTTTCTTCCCGGCATTTTAATACACGTGAATTAAATTATAACAAATACGATTTTTAGGAGTTCTAAAAATAATACCTTTGGACTATTTGCAATTTTCCGTAGTTGTCTGTTTAGAATACACGTGCATTAAATTATAACAAATACGATTTTTAGGAGTTCTAAAAATAATACCTTTGGACTATTCGCAATTTTCTGTAGTTTTCTGTTTCGAATACACGTGAATTAAATTATGACAAATACGATTGTTAGGAGTTCTAATGATAATACCTTTGGGCTATTCGCAATTTTCCGTAGTTGTCGGTTTCGAATACACGTGAATTAAATACAATTTTTAGGAGTTTTAAAACTAATACGTTTGGACTATTTGCAATTTTCCGTAGTTGTCTGTTTAGAATACACGTGAATTAAATTATAACAAATACGATTGTTAGGAGTTCTAATAATAATACTTTTGGGCTATTCGCAATTTTCCGTAGTTGTCTGTTTCGAGTACACGTGAATTAAATACGATTTTTAGGAGTTCTGAAACTAATACTTTTGGACTATTTGCAATTTTCCGTAGTTGTCTGTTTCGAATACAGAGAAACACTCGAGTGACTTTATAGAAACTTCGCACTTATATTCTGCGCCGCGCAGAAAAAAAAAATCAAAACAAACGTAAATTCCAAGCATAGCGGTCTAGAGTGCGCATTCCCTCTATCCGAGTGTCAACAAAGCACAAGGCCGGATACGACAAAGCAACAAAGGTGGTGACATTTCTAAAATATCTATGACAATGAAGATGAGTTTATAGAAATTTCTACGCTAGTGTAAATACACTGGCATAGAGAAATGAAGAGAATTCTCTTTTAGAAATTGCTGCTATTTACAATACTATTATAACTTTTTAATAATAACTCGGACGAATTCTTCGCTCATTTTCAATCGTGAAGTTTCTACTTTTAGAATATAAATCAGATTAGCATCAAATGAACTTTGAATGAAAAGTCTGCTGACTTCAAAAAATGTATTAGGTTGTTGCATATGAAATGTCCGATTTCGAACAAACACAATTTTTGTCTAAATAAACTAATTCGTCAAAGTAAGCACCATTCATTGAGGAAAATAATTTGAATACTTTAAGAAATGTTCGTGTGTAAAGAATTAACAGGTTGGATTATTTATTTATTTCTTAGTGATCTCGATAAAATGGTATGATTAACAGTCACGTAAGTATACCGAGCAATTTATATAGCTTTGTAGAATTCGGATATTTTACTATACTATTATAAAGAATCGTGGCAACCAATAACGTTGAAGAATGGCAATACATTTTTATGCTCATGGTCTCGAACATCGAAGATTGGGGAAACAGACTTTGAGAGATGAAATAAAATTACCTTGAAAGGGAGTATATTCTGATACAAATGTTCGTGATAGGTACTTGACTACAAATTGAGTGGTCGCATTTATTCACCCCTCATGAGCGTCCCCTAAAATCACAGAAGTATATCGAGGGTTCTCTTGCGCTGTCCAATAACCAAACTGTCAAAGTTTCGTCTTACGTACGAAAAGCTTATTGAACATAGAATTGAGGGAGTAAAATAGGCGAAATTATTACCGTGATATTACCCACTTCGAACTTTTCCCCGCAGACGTAGAAAGCTGTAATAAGCATTCGTACCCTACACATCCTCTGCTACTGCAAAAATATTTCCATATAAATTATATTTCTACAACGTCTGATCGAGAAATCGTGAACAACTTTTTCTTCACTCTATCGTTATTGAATTTTTCATTTTCTAATAATTTTGTTTTAATCTCATGAACTGCTACTTTTGTTGCAATGTGCTATTATTCATCTTAATATGTTTCTCCGAATGTTTATGCAATATCCCAGTTTCAGGGATATTATTTTCTAGGAAGATTAAATTTAAAATGTTCCTATGTTCTTATAAGATAAATTCTTTATAGAGTATTTCATCGATAATCGTCGCCACTATGGGCCCGGTCGGCGACAATTAATGTTTAGGTGATACTATTCTTTGACTTGTGCCGAACGTAGGAAAGTTCTCGGCGATCGAAGCCTCCCGAGCTTCACGGTCCCTCACGGGATATACCCCGCGGAAGGAGGGATTGTTTTGCGACAATTATCGTAGAGAAGTTCACGACAATTATCGTAGAGAAGTTCACGACAATTATTGTAGAGAAGCTCACGACAATTATCATGGAGAAGTTCTTGACAATTATCGTAGAGAAGTTCACGACAATTATCGTAGAGAAGTTCACAACAATTATCGTAGAGAATTTCACGACAATTATCGTAGAGAATTTCACGGCAATTAACAATGAAATACTGTACTTATGTCATAAGTGCATAAAAATCCGGTATCTAATAATTACTTGTTATAAAATATAATATTTCAGTCACTTCATTTAATAAAACAAGAACTAAACAAAGATATTCGCAGCATAGTTTTCAGAATGATAAAAATTAGGTAAGAACATTTTTTTCAATATAAACAATCTTTCACATTACCAGACGAATCACTAAATATTTACAGCATGCAGACATTTATAAAGTACGGAAAAATAAATATAGCTACGAAAGTGAATTGCATTTTTATTACAGAGCCTTTTTTACTGTGCAATGGAGTTTTTTAACTTTATTTCATGTTTTAT
Source organism: Sphecodes monilicornis (assembly GCA_913789915.3). Taxonomy (NCBI): domain Eukaryota; kingdom Metazoa; phylum Arthropoda; class Insecta; order Hymenoptera; family Halictidae; genus Sphecodes; species Sphecodes monilicornis. Next base: position 24,776,994 of record OU565287.1, read on the forward strand.
GAAATGACCTGTTGGAAAGGATGTATGCGAAGATTAACGAGACTCTGGAGAACAAGTTTCGATTTATTTGGTACAAAAATGACAAGCCTCCGCTTGTGTTCTGAAAGACATACTTCTCGGCTGTTCTTAGTTAGGGTCGGTCGAATTTCGAAACGAATCACGACTTGTGGTCTCTGAAAGACAAACTCGGCTGTTCTTAGAGCAGTTGATCGGCAGAATTTCGAAACAAGTCTGGTTTGGAAAAATCGTGTACCATTTAAAGGAATCTTATGCGTAGGTGTGGTCAAACTAATTCAGGTGTGATTGGCTCGGAAAAAAACAGTGCAGGTGTCGAAGAATTAGACATAATGAGTGTGGACACACTGCTTGTAAACACTTATGGTTATACGCAACCTACCGCCATAGCTGGGTAAAATACTATTTCAAATACTAAATGATAAATACTCTATTTTATTTGAAATCGTACTTGCACTTTTGAAAATAAAATATTCTATGAAAACATTTCTAACGTAGTATTTAGAATAGCATTTTTATGTGAAGGATTCTTTCAGTCATTTTTGACCGAGTTCATATCCTAAAATAAATATTAACCCTCACACATTCCCAAAGGGTGAAAATTTACTCATTTACTATATTTACATACTGTCAAATCATTGATCTCTATTTTTTGTCTGTATCGTGAAAGATGTATTTCTTTAAAATCTGTCATTATAAATACAACAGAATTTGTTGTTTTAACCCATTGCACTCGGAGCTATTTCAACTAAAAAACCAAACATTTCTTCTAACCTAGAATATTTCCATTGTACATAATATTTTCATTATATGCGTACGAAAAATGATATAGTACCTCAAAAAATATTCAAATGTTTAGTAATTTATTACATTTGAACAAATTCAATCATGCGAACAATATTCTGAATAATGGAGTAGCAATTTGTAATGGCGCCTCAGAGTCGCCATTCGAGTGCTAAGGGTTCAATTTCAGAGCCGAAATGGGTGAATTGTTATACTAGGATCTTTTATGCGACTATTTCTGTGGAATGTATGAAGGTTAAATGTAGAAATAAATTCTTTCGAATTTTAGTTGTTTCAAATGATCGATCTCCGAGAGTTTCAAGACACAGCACCGCTCATAAAAATATGCGTTTGCGTAAAGATTCTCCGTATACGAAATAGCGAACATAAAATTGGCAGAGGTAGAATACGTCAATGGCTTTTGAAAGGAGCGGCGATACTGACTAAAAACGCGCCTTTAACGGGAGAGGGCCGCGACGTCCATTCCGGCGATACGAATAGGGTAATGGAGCGGGGAAATCGAGCGTAAGAACGCCGTTCGCAACGCGGGGCTCATGAAAACTGCATAAAGTATGGTTCATCCAGCGAGGAGGAGCAAGAAAGCCGCGTAATAAAGCACGTCGGCCGCGCGGCGTTAAAAAAGCAATTTGTATGTCACCGGTGTAACAGCGGTAATTGTTTGTCGCACCGCGGAGAATTCTCGTCGCGTGAAAGTTCGTCCTCGCCAAGTATGAGCAATATGCAGCCGGTTCGGAGCAGCGCCGCAGCTCGTATTTCCTTCTGTTCCACGTCTTTCCCGCTTTCCTCGTCCCTCTTTCACTTTCGGTGCACACCAACGGAATCGGTACTTATATGTCCATGGACGGATAACACAAGCTCGATCGAAGTCGGCGAACGTTTCACCATCGACACACCATCATCGTCGCGAATTTCTATCGTTCTTCGTCGAACGTGCAGTGCACCTTCGCGATTCTTTCTGCGGAATGCGTCGGCCCTGTTCGAACGAGTTATCACTATTCTGTATTTCATTGATGAATCTGATTTCGGCGCTAGGTTCGATCTTAAAAAGTCTGGTTGTTTGTAAATGTTTCGCCATCCATGATATAAATGTAATTTCTTTCGATCGAAATGAATTATACGAACCTAGCGCCGAAATCAGATTCATCAATACAATTCATTTCGATCGAAAGAAATTACATTTATATTCTGTATTTCTATCGGTTTCCGTTTAAGGTTTCTCTTAAGTTTATGAAACAATATATTTTATTTGTTTTATTCCGTTTTATTCGAAAATAATGTGAAAAATAAACGACATTTCTTTAATGATTAACTTTAATCAATATTGTTGAAATATGGTGACTCTGAGTGGTACCAGTAAAAATTGCCATACCATTATTCAAATCAGTTTTCATATTATTAAATGCGTCTCTATTCTATAAATGATTGTATGTGAAAACAGGTTTAATTTGAGGTGCGCAATGTAAAAAAGAGACATAGAATAAAAATGTTCCTGGTCGAAAGAAATAGATTGATTTTGAAATTAAAATTGCTTCGAGTGTAGAGGGTGAAGATTAAAGTGTATAGATCAGGGATGGGCACGGTAGGAGCCCCTCAAACGCCTGCTTCTCCCACCAACCTGTCTTTCATGCGCGAGGCATGCGCACTGTTGGCGACGGGCGAAGCACTTCCATCCAGTGATGGTATATGGTCTCGGTTTTCTCGCGCATGCGCGATGATTTCAGCGTCGGTAAAGTACAAAGTTGGTCTAAAATGGGGTACCTCAGTCACCCCGCATAGTTTCGCAAATTTTTTTTCGATTTGCAAATATGAATTGGCAAGTAGCTCCTTCTCCAATACTAGTTGTCATTATGAAATCGAATATACTAACACTAACTTAACAAAATTTCGAAGTACGGTCGTGTCGTCTTGCACTCTTCTGTCCGGTTTCCCGCCAATAACAGTTCTTCCCTACTTTCCCCACAAACATAAGACGTACGGTACGGTCCTGCATTTAGTCGCGCATGAACGAAAAAACCGTGATCATATACCATCACTGCTTCTATCCCACAAAACCGTCCCCACCATAGCGCTAACTGTTCCCTTCCAACAAGCACCGTAAGGTGGGGCAACGAAGACACGAGATATCAGTGAACGCGACGAACGTGCGCGCTGTATGAAAAAGAGGTTGGTGGGGGAAGCAAGCGTTTGAGGAGCCCCGCCCGTGCCCAGGTCTGCTGTACGGTAACGACGGAAACTGGTGGGGGACAGTGGGCGTTATGGTGGGGACGGTTTGTCCCAATTGAGACAAAAGTGTCCATCCCTGGTATAGATCATTGCAGATTAAACATAAAACGAAATGTCATCGTTAGCGTTAATGCATTGTAATGTTCATAAAAGTGAATGCTTCTTTTAAAATGTCTTTAATTGTTTTGGGTGTTAACAGGTTCCATTTTACGAGAAGCGTAATTGTTTCCGGTTGTTCATTTCCATCTGGGCATTGTAATTAGAGCCTCTAGGAAATCTCTAACGTCTGTTCGCTAATCCCATAAGATTCCCAATAACGAAGTCAGTCGTATCAGCCCATTATTCATCCGCAAGACAGAGAGGAACCTCGTTACGGCGTAACAACCACACCGCGTCAATCATTAACACCACCGCAACACATATACGCGATTCACAGCGACAGGCATAAAGATCAACCAGAGCTCAGGAACTCTTCGATATGACATACGCGCTCGCCCATGTGATTATGCGTCGACGCAAGTCTCCTATTAATTCCTATCTACGAGACGTGTGACAAATATTTATCGAGTCGCCGTTCCGCGAGTCGCGCATCGATTTTGTAATTTGCAGATTTCGAAATCAACAGTAGCCGAAGAGATCATCTAATCGAGCTGGAGAATCGCGTCAGTTGAGATCTGGCGCAATGATTTCCAGATATTTCTTTCCGTGACCTGCATATGGCAGAGCTCTTTAATCCACTAAACACGGTGATTTACGAAGCGATTTTCCAAATGTGAACGAAAGTAGTCTTCATGCCTGAAAAATATACATTCAGTGTACAAAGTACAGTAACCCCGCGATCTAAGTCCTTTTTCGGTTCTCTGCCGGGACTTAGATCGTGAAGGGACACTATTCTTTTGTGACCCCGTCGACCGCGTCGAACGTAGAAAAGGACAGCATGCAAATACGAACCGCGCGGCCGAAGGCGCAACAAAAAATAGCGTATCGATGAGACAATACTAGTGCAATAATAAAACTTCTTTATTTATTACTTATTTTTAATGCAATTTTACCAATATATTCGTGGCATTTTTCTAATAGAAATGATAAAAAATATGATATAATTCCGATGATATTTACTTGTGTAATAAACGATGAAAGGTTTGTACGTAAAGAAGGACAGCGTGTAGGAAAGAAGGAAACGACAAGAATCGTGGCTGCCGGCACAGTTGAAAGTATGGCGGCTTTGAATTATGAAAAGATGGAAAAAGGGGAAGGATGCGTTTCGTCCTAGGCCCGCTAGAGGACTTATCAGTAAGACTAGCTAGTGAACCCGTGCCTTAGACGCGGGATGTCGTAAGGACAGTTTAGGACGGTATATATGCAAACAGAGGAAGATTCAGGTAGTAGCGGGAAATGTGTTATCGTACTGTCCCTCTGTTGACGAGCATAGAAAGTAGCCGCCACAAAAGGCCCGCGTGTCAGTACAATGTAATGCCAATAAAGAACTTCCATCGTTCATTACACAAGTAAACATCATCGGAATTATATCATATTTGGTATCATTTTCATTAGAAAAATGCCACGAATATGTTGGTGAAAGTTCCATGAAAAAATAATAAAAAATAAAGAAGTTTTGTAATTGGATTAGTAGTGATTCACACCGATATACCCGATCCAGGATCAGATTACGCGGCATGTTTACACTGCTCGGCGACCGAAGCAGCTCGAGCTTCACGGCCCTTCCGGGGGTACCCCGCAGTGGAAGGAGTAGACGAAGGGACATAGATCGCAATGTTCCGTTGGACTTAGATCGCGGGGTTACTGTAGTGTTCTCAGCCGCATAATTTAATATAAATTGGTATAAAAATTCACCGCGTACTTATGAACATTTATGCAAACATTTTACAGACATTTTCGCTTCTCCTCTTGGACCTATTTCATTTATCACTGGAATAGTGATAAGATTTCCCGTAATTTCAAAAACCGTGATCTAGAACACGGATAACCAAGGTCCGAGCGTGATTCACGCGCACCAGAAAAATCCCTTTCGACGGTGAGGTTCTCTAGATCCCGTGAAAAATCCGTGATCTGAAAGACCTGTTTCCAGCTGAGATAAAATCTCAGAAATTCTACTCGGGAATCGTGCAGCCAGGTTTGCGTCATGCGGCAGAGTATGTAAAGCGTGTATGCTCGTCAAAGCGTGACACGTGGCTCGTCACGGGGCCTCGGTGAACGAGCATTTTTTCGCCGATCGAACCTGGACTCGGGTATAAACGTAATACTTCGCACGATCGACAAAGATCCTTAGGAATATCGATACCGGTTATGTCCTGACAATGCTCGACCCGTAGTTAATGAGCCGTTGCTTTCACACATCTCGTTCAACATTATGCTCGCCCGGTAGAGTAATAAAGGATAGATTAACGCCTAACAAACACTCTATTTCTTAATTAACTTGCGAGAAACGGACACGTCTAGAGGCTTGATTCAAGTATTTTCTACCGAGTTTACTTTATGCTACACATTGTAGCTGCTACACGAGACTGATAGCGTTTATTATGAATTATTACGGAATTGTCAATTTAATTGTGAAAGGAATTTCTTGGGTACTTACTAGAAATACAAAACAGTATTTTATAATATACATACAGTGACTATAATACATAATCAGACACTCTTAAAAAGATCACTGTTTTAATATTGGACCAGTGTTGCCAGATCGCTGAAATCGAGGGGAATACAATTTACCACCACTCTGATGACCAGAGTAATATATACCACGTTGCGCGGCACGTCACGTGACCAGTCTACGGATAGTGGAAGGGGAAAAGGAGGAGAGGAAAATCAACCGGGTTTTGGGTTGATCTGGCGACACTGTATTGGACCCAGTGATGTGGATTTTTTTAGAAGTTAGATCAATTAGTTTACTACAGGACGTGAACGAAAATTTTGGAAATATTGCACAATTTTTACGTGGGCCTATATTGAAAATTTAAAAAATAAGTTTCACAGATCCCTGTCAATTTGACATATTCCGAACGTTTCATCAATATATCGACCGTCACGGGATCGCGAATGCATGCAGGCAAATGATTAATAGCTAAAAATGTAATAAATGACATGGATATATCTTGTACGGCATATTTTACTTGTTTTAAATGAAAAGCTGTTATTTACCAAGAATATTCCGAATTCCGATTATTACCTAAAAACAATACATCGGACGATTAATCAAAAGAAGAAAGGTAGACAATTTTTGGACCAATTTCTTGATTTGTGCGGATCACTTAACCCTTGTGTAGACAACTAAAATGTTCACTGTTGTAAGCCAACCGGGTTAGCGACAATTTTATTATTATTTTCTTTTCACTGAACGTTAATCTACGTGAAATTCTACAAAGAATGGGGATCCGGAAGGATTTTGCAATATTTTGTCAGGAACATTACAAAATTACTAAAGAAAAAATGGAAATGGGTATTGTCCGCGCAACGAGAGTTGGCACAAAATCTCGTCAGTGGGGTGCAGGGGGAACGGCGAGTCCCCACTCTTGACGCAAGGCTGCGGATCCCACCACTGATCAGTGGATCCCACTCTTACGCTTACGTTTTGGCAGGAACGGTCGACATAGGCGCTCAAGTCACCACCATCTTACTTCATGGTCACCACATCTCTTTGTTACAGTCACACTCAATACGCTCGTATTGTAAGCGATTCGGCCAATCGCGGAAGATGTGTAGCGCGTAGTGGGAGCATCACGTGGTACCCACAAGTTTCTCTGTGCCAATTCTCGTTGCGCGGGCTATACCCGGGTACCCGGTTGCCTATACAAGGGTTAAGGGGTAAAATAATGTTTCTTGTTAGCGGTTACCATCATATACCACGAAGATGTTTATGGCACATCAATCGCTATTGAAATCGCGTGTTACGCCGGAAGTGCTGGTGTTTGCCAAAACTGAGCAGTAGTAGATACATTGTTAATAGTCTGTTTCCACCATTAATTAGTCGATAGCTGAAACTACCGCTTGTCCACGTGCTTTCAAAGATTTTAGCGGTCGGTACGATTAACCCGACTTTGCAGAAATTCGCAAAGGACGCGGCGCAACAATACCGGTTTGTCGCGGCTACCACTCGAACGGTTGAGATCGACCGATCATGTTCGAACGACAAAGGTAATCACGGCGATAATTTATCCGCGGCGGCGCAACCTTTTAGCGGGACACGAGGCGCTAATGCTTCATATTTGAATACTAAAACGGTCAAGTGGGAGTTGGGTAGCGCACGTTATGCAAACGCCGCGCAGCCTTTTGATGCAGTTTCTCACCGGCGCTGCGCGACCGTTCCCTTTGATTCATGATGCAATCCGCGGTAAACACTTCGCATGTCGATGGGACTGAAACAAATGGGGCCCCGGGTTTGCGGCCGGAGGATTTTTTCCCCCATTGCGAAGTGTGATTTATCTACGGATTAAGACAATATCGAGTGTGTTTGTCAGCGGGACTGTATTTATGTAATTGTTATGGCTCGCGTACATTGTCAGGGAGGGTGTTGATAAATGGCCAGTTAAATGGCAAATGAGCATGTTGAGTGGACTCGATGGTTATAATGAGTTTTTTTTTCGAGGATTATTGCTGTTTTACCTTGTTCTGTCGCAACGTCCCGGACGAACGGGTGAACGTTTATATGCTACAACGCACGCAACTATGTAAATTGCACGTATTTATATGCAAGAGATCACTCGGTTTATGAATATATTCACACTCTTCCTACTCTTTGCTATTGATTCCTAATCGTGGAGGTGGGAACAACAGCGCGGAACATTTCTTCACCTGTCTTTTCTTTTTCAATTGTGCCGGTGTAATTATGAAAGTGGTCTATATATCAGGCATGGACAGAAGTTGCTGGATCGGAGACGATTTTCAAGCGTTACCCCCACTCCACCCGCCCGCGCGTTTCGCTTCCCGTGACGGTTCTTGTTCATGCGACACAGGCCTGAGGTGCAGTGATGGTATATGGTCTCGGTTTTTTCGCGCATGCGTGACTAAATGCAGGAACGTACCGTACGTCTTATGATTGTGGGGAAAGTAGGGGAGAAGTATTAATTGGCAGGAAACCGGACAGAAGAGTGCAAGATGACACGACGAGGCGACCGTACTTCCAAATTTTGTTAAGTTAATGTTAATATATTCGATTTCATAATGGTCACTAGTATTGGAGAAGGAGCTACTTGTCAATTCTTGTTTGAAAATCGAAATGAAAATTTGTGAAACTATGCGGGGTGACTAAGGTACCCCATTTTAGCCCAACTTTGTACTTTACTGACGCTAAAATCGTCGCGCATGCGCGAGAAAACCGAGACCATATACCATCACTGCTGAGGTGGCTCGAGAAATGGGACCATCACGGGGAGCGAGACGCGCTGGCGGGTGGAGTGGGGGTAACGCTTGAAAATCGCGTCCGATCAGTGTCGCCAGATCGGTTAAATCGAGGGGAATACAGTTTACCATCTCTCTGATGACGTGAGTAATATGTGCCCGTTGCGCGGCACGTCACGTGACCAGTCTACGGTATTAGTGGGGGACGTTGGAGTGTGCTGAGATAGTGGAAGGGGAAAAGAAGAAAAGATCACAATGCACTTTGCATTAATTGAGCTTTGGAATAAAGGATTTACGTATTTATCAGAAAATAAAATTACGAAAACAATTTCTATAATCTCAAAAAAATCATGCAATTTAAACGGAGTCCAGTATTCGATTCATACGCATTAGGCAAAACTAATGCTAAAAAACTAAAATAAGAAAGGCGCACTTACATTGTAAAAAGAAAACAAGGAAACATTACTAGTAGGAAGAATTGGTGATCAGAACTTTAAACGACAATATCTCAAAAGTGAAAACGTATGACACGCCGTTTTTTTTATAATACATAATTTTGCATGAAATATTTGCTCTTATAGTATGAAACTTACATTTATTTAACGATTCGTATACATTATAATAAAAAAAGTAGTCTGCCATAGGGGTCTTTTGTTTTTTTAGATGTTCTTCCTGTTTCAGCTGCGTGTTTTTTTAATGAATAAAGAATTGACGACAATGATCAAGAATTGGTTAAAAATGTAACACTTTCCAAAATTTACATATAAACGATACGGTAAAAAAATTAAGTAAATTTAATCTTTGTTAATAGTGCCTGGAGTGAATTTAATATTGATAAGAAAAATAATATTTCTTTATTATATTGTTAGATGCTTAATATAAAGAACAAAATTAGATTCCTGTGAAAAGGATTAATAATTTTGAAGATAGCCTGTGATATATGTGCTGCAGATAAGTCGGAAAAATATGTATCTCTTCAGTATGTTATCTGTTTGCGTTACACAGGCATACTGCAATGCGCAGAAAATTCATGTCTAGATAGAAAGTGAATAGAAAATACAAAAGTAAGAAAATGAAAACACGTGAAAACAAAAAATAAAAAAAGACAGCATGCACGCTTGGGATGAGATATGTGAGAATAAAGAATGTGCACAGGAATAATTTCAACACGCAGAACACAGGAAATACATTGAATTGTGTACCATACACGTAAGAATGCACTAACATGTGTACGCAACAATACATGATCTCACACCGTATTTTATTGGTAGTATATTGTAATTGTACTCTATAATGATGCTATAAATTATTCTAGTGAAAGCGTATACTGCTTGCATAATCCGGCTCCTACAATATTAATTTATATAATATGTGCTTCGTATGTCCAGCATTCAATCTTACGAGTTTATTGCTCGTCAGTATCCATAACAAACTGATTTATAGCCTCGCGAAATGCACTTTCTCCGAAATCTATCCCTCGATACATCTGATATGTTTCATTTATGTGTAGATGATTCACTTCATTGTTAAATGTTTTTAATCGAATAATGTCAAATTAAGATTAACTTTACAATGCAATATAAAGAATTTAAGTAATACATTTTGTAAGTTGAACTTTGCAATCTGATAAAGACAAATTCAAACTCCATTAGCTTGTACCAATTGTAAGACAAACTTTATGAACTTTTACAAACTTGTTTTATAAATTCTTTCGAAACAAACTGTAACGTACTAAAGTGTATGTACATATATAGCATATAATGCGATTAATTTTTATTAAGCCCTTGCCGTACCATTTTCCTTGCGGTTACAGTGATTAGAACGTCTTTATCGCCAAAAATTTCCGCAGAACAGAAAAGAAAATTTATATTTTTTGTATGGCTACATTTACTTCGATGATTAAATATTTATTACAAAAGAATAACATTTTATTTCGTCTAAAAAGGAAGGTGCACACTTCATGTGTGTTAGACAATGTTTAAAATCTTCATTTACGAGCCTGAATCGTTAAAATACGGCAAAGAGTTAATAAGATATTACTGATCCGTAATGTAGGCGCGCAAAAAAAGATGTAAAAATACTAATAAATGTATAGATTATTAGTAAACAATTCGAATTAGGAAAAAAATTAAAATGGAAGTTTCAAAGAAAATGACATTAATAGTTTACATGCGATCACATTTTCACAGGTTTATTTATGAAAATGACAAATAAGGTTACTCACGTAGCTATTGCGAACGTGGAATACAGGAAACACAATACGGTAGGAGTTGTAATAATGATTATTAGAACTTGAAGTTCATCCATTACTTCATGAGACTGTAAATAAAGCAAATACATTAATCAATTAGCGCATGAATGTTCACACACATCTCCACTCTACTTATTATACGATAAATTCATGTCATGAAGTGGGCAATATTTTCTAGGATGTCCTAATAAATCTATGTCAGCGCGATTTGATTCCTGCTATCGAGCGGATTCTGCGCATTGCGTGTGCATGCTGTTTTCAAACGGAGGCCTGATTGTGAAAATAGTTTATGTTATTATTAATTCCTCCATTTTAGAAATATTTGGTGATAACGTAAATTCGTTCGGTTGCAAATATAAATATCTTCCACTTATAACGATTTAGTTGTGACTCGCTGCAATTTTTTCAACAATTTTTTTCCTATAAAAAATTCTGTTCCGTGTTTTAATTTTCAAATACAGACATTTTTTGTAGTGTTCTGAACGTACAGATACGCTCTTGCAACCAGTGTTGCCAGATCGGTTAAATCGAGGGGAATACAGTTTACCACCTCTCTGATGACCAGAGTAATATGCGATACGTTGCCCGGCACGCCACGTGACTAGTCTATGGTCTTAGTGGGAGACGTTGGAGTGTGCTCGGGCAATGATGCCAGAAATGTCAGCTTTTCGCGGATGGGTATTCGCGCGTGGCATCAGTACTGTATTAATTTCAAATTTTTGAGAGTTCTTTAAGGCCCTGTTTTAAAAATAATGTTTTTCATTCAACATTCACATATACTTTCTTTACCTAAAAAAATTCGGATTATGCGGGATAACGTAATATAAATTTTTATTTAAAGGCCAAAAACCTTTCCAGTATCCAAAATAACAAAAATACATTTTCTAAAGCGCATGCGTATTCGCGCGTGGCATCAGTACTGTATTAATTTCAAATTTTTGAGAATTCTTTAAGGCCCTGTTTTAAAAATAATGTTTTTCATTCAACATTCACATACTTTCTTTACCTAAAAAAGTTCGGATTATGCGGGATAACATAATATAAATTTTTATTTAAAGGCAAAAAACCTTTCTAGTATCCAAAATAACAAAAATATATTTTCTAATTATATAAATAAACAAGTAAATAAAAAATAACGTCCGTTATCTACACGTTCGTCTATGGCAGTGCTAGGTCCCGGCACGCCACCTAGATGTTTCTCTTTTATTGGCGCGTATACGTTACTGGATTCCGCGCGCGCCGCAATACGCATGCGCGAAAAGCTGACATTTCTGGCATCACTGTGCTCGGGTAGTGGAAGGGGAAAAGGAGGATAGGAAAACACAACCAGTTCTGGTTGTTTCTGGCATCGCTGCTTGCAACCGCAATGCGTATGTGGAAAACTTTTTATAACAACAAACGCAAAACATTATTTTACCCGAAATACCATATATTTATTCGATTTGCACCACTATGATTCTCAGTCCGCTACGTAACAAAAGAAACCAGCCTACGATCGTCGTCTTCGAAGGTTTAACCCTTTGCACTCGGAAGTATTTTAACTCCAAAACCAAGCTTTTTGTTCGATCAAGAATATTTCCATTCTATATGATTTTTTTTCATTTTGGAGAAATGAGACTGATATAATACCTCATACAATACTTAAATGTTTGGTAACTAATTTATTGAATATAAATTTAATAATGTAAACAATATCTTGAATAATGGTATAGCAATTTTTAGTGGTGCCTCAGAGTCACCACTCGAGTGCTAAGGGTTAATGATCCATAGGGATTTAGAAACTTAAGAAAACCAAGAAGTGTATAGTGAAAATGCTGAAAAATTCAAGTTTTTTTCGCGGCCAAACGGCGTCATTCAATTTCTCGCGGGCCGGCGCGTAAAAAAAACACTTGCGACGGTAACGCAATTAAAAACGGTGCGGGAGGATCGTGGCGAAAACGTGCTCGGTATAACGAATTCCACGGTGACGCGTTGTGTTTCGGTAATAGCCCGTGATCCGTGGAAATCGTATCAGGCCGCCGGAGAATATTGCGGCGCACGCCCGCCACCGGATAATTCCAAAAATCTGAATGAAATTTAATTAACCTCGTGGATCTGTGGCGCCCTATTGATTCCTCTGGTATTCCGTTCGCGATCCGTATCGTCCAGGTCACCAGTTCCCGATTAAAACCGTTCATTTTTACTCTACCTGTATTTTTTTATTATTCGAAACCCCTCCGTCCACGAACCACGACGACAGCTACGATTCATACGATCCGCGGTTTCTAATGAGCTCCGAACCTCGCACGCTTCGAAAACCGAAGAAAACATACCGGATTGCCGTGAAATAAATGCCAAAATTTTCCTGAGATATATTCTGCTCTCCGTGAAAACGTAAGTCTGCGAACGCTACCGTGTAGAAATATAAACAATCGAGGGAATATATTTCTGGAAAAAGCGCCTATAAATCTACGTATTATACAGGGTGTCCCATTTAAGTTGAGATTGTAAAAAATCTCGATTACATGTGATTTAAAACAAACAGACTGATACATGTCCGTTTTCTACTGTGTGGGCGTTTTCAAGGTCATTTCAAGGTCATTTTGTCTTTTCTTACCATAAGCCCATATTTTTTATTTCGGAATCATATTCTACGTAAAAGAATGCACAACTTTTGTTTGAACCTTTTTTTTCTAAGTTCAATATTTCTTAAGATATTTAGTTAATTTTTCAAGTTTATGTCAAGTATAATTTCTTTTTTCTATTAAAATGACAACGTTACTTTCTTCTGGAAGATTTTTTATTTAATTTAAGAACATCATAATAAATGCTCGAAATTTTAGCCTTAACTTCTAGACACTTAGTAATTCGTTTAATAAAAGACTCATGAACACAATAAAGTCCTTACAAACTTACAAAAAAAATGTTTCAAACAAAAGTTGTGCATTTTTTTACGTAGAATATGATTCCGAAATAAAAAAAGGGTTTATGATAAAAAAGACAAAATGACCTTCAAATAACCTTGAAAACGCCCACGAATTATAAAACTATTAGTGCCATTTGACTTCCCACTCGAAACACTAAAGGACACGTGTCAGTTTTTTTTTTTTTAAATCATATGTCTTAAAGATTATTTACAATCTCAACTTAAATGAAACACCCTGTCTAAAAATGTTCCCCTAAAATTTCTGGCATCTTTAAAAATTAATTTTCGCTTTAATACGACTGCATAAACCTGATTCCAATAGAACATACAGGATCTGAATGTTGTAAACCAATCTGATCGAATTTCGTGCGAGTTTTCGTATTCGGATTTGCACAGTGAATCCGTTGTATTAACGTTTTATTTTCTTCTGCCGTTGCTATTGAACGCTTATAATACTACGGCGGAGTTAAATCAACTTTTTGACGGATCCAAATCCGGATTCATGTTTGTATGACTTTTTTTGTTCACCTATTCACCGTCACCCCGTATCATGGCGGAGGGAAAGCCGAATTTTTCGTGACGCAGCAACGTATGCAACCGTTGTAGACTCCTCGGTAATTAAAATCGCTTTCGAACGATGAGATTCGCCGGTCAGCCGGCTTTTTAACGAATTGTCGCCAGTGAAATGCGACCCCCTTGCACCCTGCTGCATAAACGAAATTAAATCGCGGCGCAAAAGGGCGCGTCTGGGCACTTAATACGTTTTGTTTCGGCTTTCACTCGGTAAAATGTATTTCCCGGTAGCCGCCGACCGCGCCTGCGCTCATTGAAATCTTCTCTACGATTAATGACGGATTACCGGAGAATTTAAACGCCATGCATGGAACAGATCCAGTTTCGTTCTTATAAACGCTGCCACGTCGTTATCTTTTAATTATTTGACATTCTTTCGCTGGTGATGATTATTTCGGGTCTCTTGATTTTGTTATTTATTTTTATGAATAATTTAGATCCATTGCCATGGGGGGGGGGGGGGGAGAGTTGACAAAAATCTGGGTCGATCGGTCCGCGAATTCCATGCAGGAAAAAGCAAGGACGATTCTGTTTGCGACTGAGGCTGAGACGAGGGTCCGCTTTTGAAGGAAAGCCTGGAATTCCGCGGTCCAAGAACCGGTTTCTCGATTGCGAGAGGACGAACGGTTGAAAAAGGAGAGTCAACGGCGGAGGTGGATCGGGACGATGCTCGTTTCTCCGGTGATCGGGATTCCATCGATAAATCTGCATCTCCGGATGACCGTAATCGCGATCATGTCGACGAAAGGACAAATCGTTCCGATTAACCCTCTCGCTCCGGACTGTAAACCGGATGCTCGGGTTTCTCAGCTTTTTGTCAGCCATATCTGAAGATCAATCAAATCGTTTCTTTTTTTTTTTTTTCTTGCGTTTCGGTAGCAAAACTATCAACGCCGCTGTTGAAAACGTCGTAGATATGAATTGAATAGTAGTCTATTCTTGGAATAAACTGTTTTCACGGTATTCAGTTGGATATTAAAGGTTCGAGCGTTACTTGTAGCTTCGACAAGCATTGAAACTGCAAGTCAGAGCTAACCGGACTGTTTTATGCGAACTGGTCTATTTTTCGGAGCGTTTGGTAATAGAAGTAGGTTGTTGGCGATCTGAAAGATAAACTGTAGAAAGTAGATAGCTAAAGAAACTCAAACACGAGCTCGATTTAATAATTTTCAAGTGTCGAGTTCAAGTATGAGCGAAATTTATTGGAATACCACGAAGGATATTACTTGAGAGTGAATGATTGTTTTCGAAAACGTGTATTAATTAACTTCCGCCTTAGGTCTTGTTTTCGAATCGAAGCAGTATAGTCGGAGTAATATTTAGCATATTCTGGTCAAAGTAATGAAACAAATTAAGAATTCAGGTTATGAATATTTATGGAAAAGGGTTGTTTGTGACTGTATATTATAGCGACTTTAAAGGCAGCAATAAATTAAAAGCAAAATCTAGAATTTGCAAATGACAGAACGTTATGCAGTCAGAGCAAGTTAATTACCATTCTGCGTTTCAACCGCTGTCCAAGGAAATGCATTCGAATAAATGAAGTTTCATTTGTAATACAGATTTCTCATTAAATATTTTAACATTTACTTTTTTGTAATCTTTAAATCACTACGTTCGGGATTTGATACGACATTGTTAAAAATAAAAACTGCTTCCTATATTCTCTACTTTCAGAGGGATTTAAATAAATGTATTTTCATCCTCCAATTACGAGTTTGTACACTTTCAACAATGGACAATTCCCGATGAAAAAATACGTGTCAAATATTTTCCACAGAACTATCTCCCATGCAACATAAAAACCAACGTGTCTGCGCTGCATATGTTCCCCTCCCATGTTCCAATAAAAAAAATCACTCGTCCAGAATTTAAAAGCAAACCTGTCTTTTTTGTCATATCTTTTGTTGTAGAAATACGTATACAACCTATACAAATTGTAAAATGAATTTTTGTGATGATACACAAGTAGAAATCAAATTAGAAACAACTTGTTTTGACAATAAATTTTAATTCTCTATGAGCAAATTATGGAAACCTATGGGTATGAGAGTCGCCCAAAGCGCCACACGCAATACATACCGCAAGCGGTAGGTACGAGCCTGAGGAGCTCGGAGAACTACGGCCGCCACGGGGAGCGTGACGCGCGGTCGGGAAAAGTAGGCGTCTCCCTCGAAAACGCGGCGAAGTGAGCTATTCTTGGACATGCCTGATGTAAAGCCATTGGAGAACATATAGACATGCAATAAATTTACATTTTCTCCTTTTTCTAAGAAATTGTGAACTACAAAGAAATTCTAATTACTAAAACCGTAAAATAAATCATAAGGCAAGGGGTTAATAAAGTAAATCGCACACTGTACGCCGTCCGTGGTTTAAGCAGTGTTGATCTTCGTCCGATTTTCAAATAGAATTTCTGCGAATCAGATCATCGTGCGTTTGTATTCTTTTTCGTTGAGTGCAGCCCGCGAATACGAGCGGGCGCGTTCGATCCGCGGATTACCTCTGATTCTGCCGTGTCGACGAGCTAAATAGTCACCGGTAAGTGGTTTTCGAGACTCTGTAATTCGACTCGTTAATCGTGGCAGCCGCGGCTGGTCGACTGGCATCGCAGTTCTAGCCGATTTGTCGCTTCTTCGCGTGGCCAGGCCGCTTACACGGGGCACGTACAAAGCGAGCGCGATTACGCGTGTACGGGGGACGGTAGATTTATCGTTCGACCAGAGCTCACTGGAGAAACGATCCACCCGTACGATCCCCGTGGCGTGTTTACTTCGAGAGCTACGCGGCCGATGCGGCTCGAACGGAACACAACGCGCGGAAAAATCGGCCAAGCTTGTACTCGCGGCGATTTATATCGCCACCACGACATCGCACCGGACCTAGAGGGAGGTTCTCGCTGATCCGATATCCTGTAGAAATCGGGTTTTCGATTTACAAGCTCGTTTCTCGACCTCGCGTCAATTTGACACTGTTTTTCATGATTCTCTATCAAGCAATGATCGCTTCTTTTCATGTACATTAATTCGAAACAAAAAACATGCATGCTTTTAAACAGAATGATTACAGAAAGAGTGTCATTGGAAATGAGTGGGCACTTAGAACCGCGTGATTTAGGCATGCTATTATGAAGAAAGGAACCGAGAACTTTAACAGCAAACGGTAACTCTTTATTAGGAAGGCAGAAGTGTCGTGACTCGTCCGCACTTCTTAACACGTTGACTGCCATGGGGGTCACCGGTGACCGGCACTCGACTTGGCTACAGCGCCGTGGGGGCCACCGGTGACCGGCGACGCAGCAAATAATAAAAGTACATAATTAGAGTAAATATGGATACTGATACATTTTTCAATAATACCCATTGTTACTATAATGGTTTGAAGAAATTAATGTATGAAAAATGCTTCAAGCATGATTTTATAACTCACTTTATTTGCTGCAAATAATATGCATCGCATAATGAAAAATTCATGTTGGCGCCTTGGGCAAACCATGGAAAATGCGCCTGACAGTCAACGTGTTAACGTCTGTCAAGCGACTCGTCCTTTGTCCTTGTTATATCCAGTGATGCCAGAAATGTCAGCTTTTCACGCATGCGTACTGCGGCGCGCACGGAATGCAGTAACGTATACGCGCCAATAAAAGAGAAA
Organism: Sphecodes monilicornis; assembly: GCA_913789915.3. Taxonomy (NCBI): domain Eukaryota; kingdom Metazoa; phylum Arthropoda; class Insecta; order Hymenoptera; family Halictidae; genus Sphecodes; species Sphecodes monilicornis. The sequence goes on from OU565287.1 coordinate 24,794,771, forward strand.
CATCTAGGTAGCGTGCCGAGACCCAGCACTGCCATAGACGAACTTGTAGATAACGGACGTTATTTTTTATTGACTTGTTTATTTATATAATAAGAAAATATATTTTTGTTATTTTGGATACTGGAACGGTTTTTGGCAGTTTTCTTTTGCCTTGCAACAAATGTTGGTATTCTTTATAGATTCTGCCAAACAAAATAAAATTTTATATTATGTTATGCTGTATAATCCGAACATTTTTAGGTAAAGAAAGTATGCGAATGTTGAATGAAAAACATTATTTTTAAAACAGGGCCTAAAGAACTCTCAAAAATTGGAAATTAGTACATTATTGATGCCACGCGCGAATACGCATGCGCGAAAAGCTGACATTTCTGGCATCACTGGATATATCCAGGTAATCGGTTAAATCGAGGGGAATACAGTTTACCACCTCTCTGATGATCAGAGTAATATGTGACACGTTGCGCGGCACGTCACGTGACCAGCCTACGGTCTTAGTGGGGGGCGTTGGAGTGTGCTCAGGTAGTGGAAGGGGAAAATGAGGAGAGGAAAAAACAACCAGTTCTGGTTGTTTCTGGCATCACTGGTTATATCGTCGTTTGGGCAACATATTTTTAAATAGTATTTTAGTATAGCATTGCAAGCACTTTCACGAGAAGTTCAATGACTTATCATATTGCGACCTTGAGGTAACCTTGAACAGAGAAATCATCTCGTCGCCACAATGTAAAAATATTCAACTTAGAATATAAAGTATAATATACACATATTTGCTAATATCCTCTGTTCAACATGAACCTACATTTTTACGCAAATTTGTTTACATAATACGTAAAACTTTTTACAAAAATATGAATTTTCCATCTGTACCATACATACGATTTTTTTTCTCCTGCTGATGGTATCAGTGCATTTGCTGGAAAGCCGCGGAAGTGATACGGTCTTCCCTTTTTTATTCTGTTTCGAGTTTTCACTATTTTTGCGAGAAATATTCCACACGAGATAGTAAAGAATTTTCGAATTTTTTAGTCAGCTTTTATGGATATATCTACTACACTAGTTTATTTGCTTAAATTGAAAACAAAAACGATTACATTTTGTAACGAACACTCACATTTAACGAAGTTTTATTTCTTCGTACAATGAAGATGAATGTAAAAATTATTAAATGAATTTCTTAAATGCTTCGGGTTGATCGAACCCTCCCATAAATCAGTGTAAAATTCTACTTCCTCTAAAATACAAACGTATATATTTTTATAAGAATAATATTATTTTTTGCATTTGCATTTGTCGTTAATGAAACTATTCTGAACAGTCCTAATGGCTTGTTGGACCGAATACTTTTTGCCAAGAGTAATAAATTTGATCGGACGTTACTGATGTTGACTAGAAGAGAAACAACTGGTTTTCTCGTGATTTTTTCCCTTGTCAAGTACCGATGGCAACGGTCCTGGTTACCTATAACAAACATTGTTGCGATATTTCTTTGACAACCAAGACGTATCCGAGTTTTCCTGCTGCTTGGTCGCGTCTCTATGCGTAAAAGGAATTTCTGTTCGTCAATAGAACCTGCTACCATACTAAAAGAAGCGGTTTGCCCATACACAGAAAAACGAAACTCGTTCGCCTGCAAACGTTTCAGCTTGTGTGTTTGCGTTACAATCGAGGGACGAATGGTCGTCGAATAGCCGTTGGATGTTCGACGTTGAATATCGTCTGCGATCCGAGCATTCCGGAACTGACTTCCATGGATGTTTGTTAGAAATCACGCTCATTTCCCTTGGAATCTCTTTTGTTTCAGTTTCTCGAAATAATTCATCACCCTTTGATACGGTATTACATAGTTCCTAACAGAACATCTTTTTTCGTTCATTCAGGAGTAAAATAAAAATATCAAAGGTGGATAATAATCAAATTTCTCTGAAGAAATCACCCGCATGAAAGATTATTTATTACTTGTTGAGGATATGATAGGAATGGTGTTTCTCTTATCATAAAGCACAGCGTTAGTGAATAAGGAACTTTCTTTAATATAAAAACTTGGAACTATGAACTTATTAATATATACCAGCAGTGATGCCAGAATCGTGGAACCGAGGAACTTGCCCCTCCGGTGGATCCTCCGGCTGGACCCCCCACTCTGACGTACCGTCGTCGCCTTACGTTGTTTCTTACTGCGCACGCGCTACACACAAGCGTACCTCTAGTCTGTCCGTGTGAGCTGCCTATTCGACTCGACGGCGTAGGGTAGGCCGAAACGCTCGGGTAGCCCCGATGTGTCATGAAGTATCGCGCGCCCGAATCGAGCCCACCCGACTGTCTACGACCCAACCCGACGATTCGGGCGCCTGAGAATCGGGCGGCCCGCACATCCCTAGTAATAGACGATTAAAGTTTCGGGCGCGAGGAAGGATAGCGTATGGGAAAGAAAGAGACGCGGAGTATTACACAAGTAAATATCAGCGGAATTATATCATATTTGGTATCATTTTTATTAGAAAAATGTCACAAATATGGTCATCGAAGTCCCACAAAAAAATAATGAATAATAAAGAAGTTGAAAATTCGGATTAGGTATGTTTACATTTCTCGGTGACCGAGGCCTCTCGAGATCGGCTGTCCTTCTCTACGTTCGGCAAACCTCAAACAATGATATCCCTCCGGCATAATTGTCCCTCCCCAGACCCGTGTTGTGGACAATTATCGATGAAATACTGTATATAATTGTTTGTAAATTCGTTGCAGGAGGAAACCAGTTTTAATTGAATGTTATAGAGTTGTAAAGTTAACGAGAACTTTAAAGTCGGAACTTTTTACCCGGCGGACTTTTATTCCCACTCTAGCCAACGATTTACTCTCGATTCTGCCAGCTTATGGCGTTCATGTTAGAGTAGAAAAGCCATGGCCTGGACGGGACGCGATTTCACTCGCGCACCACCGTGTATAGCGGCATTATGAATCTGCTTGCTCGCAGACGTATCTGAATATTCATCTGTTTGTCCATCTCTGTGCAAATTTTGCGTTCTGCCCGGTCTTCTCGTTTTCTCTGAACAGGCGAGTCGGAGCTCAGGCGTAAATAAACTGTACGCTGATAAATTAGAACGTCCCCTCCCTAGTGGCGACGTTGAATTGATTCGGGAGCGACGCGTGCGACCGCCGCGAATTAACGTAATGGACGGCGGTGCGTCCCCCGCGTGCGACTCCCGTCCAGAGGTACTTGAAAACCACCCTGGTTGTCGTCCGATCACTCTCCGAACAACGATTAAAAACGCCTCTTGCTCGACAATTGAACCGTTCCCAACGCAAAGCTTCTTGGTTAACCAGTTAATCTTTTTTAATGAGTATACTCGTCATGAAAAAAGTGCAAAATTTTGTGCTGTGACGAGTATATTCGTCATGAGTAATAAGTAGTGACAATTTGCAGTTTAAATTGCAGTTTTATTGAAAACTAAAATATATTCGTGAACTTCAAGATGTTTGAAATATTTCGAGGCTCGTCGAAATAAAAGGAACAAATAAAAGTTTGTAAATATTTAATATAAAAAAAAACAGCATATAGTATGAATTATTTTTCGAAACATTTTTTTCGAACATTTTTGTTTATAATTGTGATTTCTATCGATCGAATTTTGAATTATGTTAGAGAAGATGTTATCGGCGCAAGGTTCGATCTTTTTGATCAAAAAACTTGCGCCGATGACATCTTCTCTAACATTTTTGTTTATATTTTATCATCTGGTCAGGGATTCATTTACATAAATATCGGACTGTAAAGTTGCGACAAATTTGCGATAAATTTGAGTAATGAAATAAAAATATTAAAGTTATTTTATTACAACCTAATTTCATGTTACATATACTCTGTGTTTGACGAGTATACTCGTCATCGCTAAATTTGTGCGATGCAATTTAGATACGCATTTTCCAAAGAGGTCGCACTTTCTAAAGCGTTTATAAATATGAAACAGTTAACTGATTAATCACTGCTCCCTCTATATTGAGTGTATCCGAATTATACAAAATGATTCTCATAATTTGGCGACTTCAAATGTAATTATTAGATTCCGGATTTTTATGCAAAATAAAATTTGTGTGCTTCGATTTAACTCTCTGCATCCGAATCGTGATTCTACGGCACCAGTAAAAATTGCCATACCATTATTCAAAACAGTTTTCATATTATTAAATACGTCTGTATTCTATAAATTAATAAAACTTCAAATGCTGTATGAGAAAACAGGTTTAATTTTATGTGTACAATGCAAACAAGACTCACAGGATAAAAACATTCTTGGTTGAAGAAGATGTCTAAATTTTGGAATTAAAATTGCTTCAAATGCAAAGGGTTAATAATTTTGTTGGGAAGTATGTGAAATAACTTGTACACTATTTTGTGAACAGAAAAACACCCATTTAACATAAATTATGAAACACGTGCGAAAATCACAATAGAGAGAAATAACGCTTTTACAAAATACGAATTGTCTAAACGTGTTCAACCGCAGGAAAAAAAATTGTAAAAATACTGCAAATTATTTGTCTAAAAATGCAACAACACATTATTCCAGAAATACGATAAAAATGGTGCAGTGACCAATTTATCCACGATTATCTCGTTTCATTCTCTTCTAGAACATTTTAATGAAAAGACAGTTATCGACGAACGTTCATCAGAGTCGAGCGACCGCGACAATTTATTTTAAATTGCGGCTTTTATTTACGAATGCGTTTTCGACCATTTTCGCTGACAGGTCATCGTCAACGAAAAATCGGTCGTTTGTTACATCACGTCGAGCGAATCCGGGCGAATGCTGTCGCTGAGTTACGTGTGTATGTTAAACTGAAAGCATCCCGCGTTTTATGGAAATCCGCTAGTTGTAAAATGGACGACAGGAAAATTGATTAAATAATAAAACTTTGACAACAGGCGTCGCATTGCGCTGATCTAATGAAAAAAAAATTAAACACCAAATCCTCACAAGGAATAATAAGTTTAATTTTTATCTAAAGTAAATACTCTTTACCTTGGTCTCATTTTCTCTTTTCATTTTCTTAAAGTTAATTAGTACTATTACCAACTTGAAGTTGTATGCCAACTTAAATCAACATTTTTTAAAATACTCATCAGAATTATTTTTATTGACAATTTGTGCAGATTATATGTTCGACTACAGGTGGGAGAAAATTTAAGGGGTGGTTCTCCATGATAATATAAGTCGAAAATGAAGAAGAAAAAAATTGCGATTTCGGCTTCGTTATTTAGCTATTAACAATTAAAAATCCGCCTAAAATGCGGCAACGAGACCAACAGAGGTGTATGTTGCATACGTCAGTGATGGGCAATTTTGCCTCAATTGAGGCAAAACCGTCCACACCGTAGCGCCCTCGGTCCCCTGCCATCAAGCGCGGTACAATGGAGCGACGAAGACACGAGACATCAGCATACGCAACGAATGTGCGCGCTGTAGGGATGTGCAGGCCGCCCGATACTCGGGTTCGCAGATGTGCATTTTTGTGAATAATTTGCACTTGTGATGGACACCATGGATACCACTTTATAGTGATCTCGAGTAGATTACTTGTGTGAGACCAATTAAAAAGTGAAATTGTGTTCATCAATTTGTTAAACATTTTCACCTCGCTGGGGGCCCAAATGAGAACCAAGGTAAGCATGTATTTGTCACTTGATACGAGACTGTCGCGCGCCTCTATGACGTACGCAACGCACACCTCTGTTGGTTACGTTGCCGCATTTTAGGCGGTTTTTTAATTGTTAATAACTAAATAACGAAGCCGATATCGCAATGTTTTTTTTCTTCATTTTCGACTTATATTGTCTTGAAGAACCACCCCTTCAATTTTCTCCCACCTGTAGTCGAACACCCTGTATTGCAGGAATTTACAGAAATATTACCTACCCTCGACTGCTCGTTACTTTTTAATAACTGTTTCTCTGAGAGAAACAAAATTTGTCGCAAATAAAGACGTAGTCGATAAATGGATTTGAGGTGAACCAAAACCAGGAAAAGCTCAAGTATTTCATTCTATTCTAACTTTTCTTGATTTAAACATTTTGGAAAATTGTTTCTAAGAAGTTCACAATAATCTGAAGGAATATTTTTATGATTACTGTATGATATTCAGCACGGAATGAGAGAATTTGTAAATACGTTAATCTTGGAGATAGTCATATTTAAACAACGTAATATAATAATATTCTGCAATATCATGATTAAATTGATTATTCGTTGAAACATACATAGACAAAAATACCCAATAATTCGTAAGGGTTGGAGGTCCGCGGGATCATCACATCCCTCGTTTTCCAGCTGACATTAATAAACCTAGTCGAGTTGGACGTGCAACGCGATGATCGTGTCCACGAAATCACTATTTAATTTGTCATTGTGTTTACGGCTGACACTAACAAGATTTTCGGGCAACGGCAATGACGCATCCGCCGATCAGTATTTAATTTGTCATTCGTCGCATAATTTCGATAACGAGGGAGAATTTGTCGTGAAACACGGGGAAGCTTGTCGGACGTTCGCCTGTATAACAATTTCCAAGGCGACGGCGAATTTTCTTTTCACGGCGCGGTGGTTTTTTTTTTTTTTTGTTTTTCGCCCGCCTTCGTTCGCTCCCTCATCTTTTACGACACTCTCCTCACGTTCGTCCAGAGTCATCGCGGAGTTGGCAATTTCTCACGGTGATTCCGGACGGCTGAAGGGCAGACGACCCCGACAAGAATCACCCAGACACCTTTCTCCAGAATTTCTAATCTAATTTCTGTCAAGTTTCTTACCGGGAATCGCGACGAGGAATTCTCTCGTCGACTCGTGAATAGAAAGTTCGTCATCGATTCTATCGTCGACGCGGCCAGTCTTCGTTCATCGTGTGAACCGAAATCAGAAGCGATTTCCTGTATGCAGGTTAGGGATGGGATCAACTTGTACTCACGAATCCGAGTCAATTTCAATAACCAAGTTTCATTTAATGGGTTTCGATTACTATTGTAAAGTTTGTCACAAGATAATTGTACGGTTTGTAACAAGATATATTTAATAGCACTACATCTACACAAACGGGATACAAGCTAGATACAAGTCGTGGTTCGCAAGACGTTGCCGATCGCACGTTTACGAGCGCCCTCTGCTTCTCAGGCGCGCACTCCCCTCTACTGCGCGCGTAATTCGAAATCTATACACGACAACTACTTAACCCTCTGTCTACCGTAAAAAAAACTTTCATTATGCGATAGAAAATTTATACCACAAAACGTAGTAAATATAAAAAAAAACTTTTAGCTTTAAATAATAAAAAATAAGAAAAGTAACAAAGTCATGCAACGACAAGATTCCTAGAATTTTAAAAGTTTAAATAACCGCAGTATCTACATACAGTCGGGTCCAATGGACCCGCTTGGTAGACAAAGGGTTAACACTAAACCTACCGAGCATTAAAATTGGCTAGTATGTATTGCCTTATAAAAGTAACAAGATTGAATTTATTTAGGCTTTGTGTGATTTTTATTATAACATATTCTTGAGTAAAGAAATTTATTGAATTAATTCCTATTAAGCCGTCTTTATAACTGAAATAATTCTAGAATAGAAAATCTGAAATCGGTCATTTGACCGGCTGTGGTAGGTTTAGTGTTAAAAGCAATAATGTTTCAATGATTATATTTGAAAAGTATTCATTTTGTACAAACTGATATTGAACATCGGAATGAGTACTTACAAGTTTCGAAAAGATACTGTAAGTACTTCGATGTTGAAAGGAATCGAATCTTTCACAAATAGTACTGGTATCTTGGAAATCAGAACTGCATAGTAGGTTTTAAACACTTTCTTTATTAAATTCGTAACTATTTAAAAATAATATTTCATTTACAATACTTGGTTTTATCCTATTTCTTTTTTTATCCATGATATTTCCTGCTGTTGAAAACACTCTTTTTGAAGGTACAGAAATGGCCATTACGGTTTATGTTTATATCTTACAGAATACAACACCTCTAATGGGTTCTTAGGCACTTCATAGCGATCACGTTATTGAGAAGAGGGGGGGGGGGGGTAGTGGTTGTTATTATCGATAATGAAAGCTGCAATTAGATTACTGGATATGTGTCCATATGAAAATCTGATAGATTATGAAATTATAGTTACACATGTTGAATTAAATTATGCATTAAAGGACAGCATAATTGATTTCAAAAGTAAAAAATAATGAGAAATTAGAAAAATCAGAGAATTTCTGGTACGATATTCATAAAAGTTCCGAATCTGTTCGACCAAGATTCCTGACATAGGTTCGAGTATACTTAGGAGTTCTATTTTTCGAAGTACTTATTGAGAGTTCGAATTCAATCAACCAAAGTTCGAACCTGTTTGCGAGGTACTTGATCCCATCCCTAATGCACGGTGCTCCGACTGTCTAAGTCACTCCAAATATTTCCACCAATGATATGAAACAAACTTTCACTTTTTATCAAGCGAACGACAATGGTAGGAACTTTTATGTGTTTTTCGATCGAAATTTTATAATAAATGTGTGACGGTTTCGGCGCACAGGTTCGATCAGTGATACAAAAATAGCAGTTTTGCAAATTAAAAACTCGACGTTTCGACCCAGGTGTGGATCATTCTCAAGAGTGAGATTTTTTTGCGTTTACTACAACAGGAAACAATATATATAAGCTTTATTTGACTCCCCTCAGGGTTACAATACATCCCCTCGCCCCTTTATTCGCTTTCCTCAATACGCCTTATCCTAAACTTAAAAGCTAACTTACACTATTTATAATTAACTTACACTACCTTATCTTCTAACTTACACTAACTAGCACTAAAACTTTATACATAGAGAGAGAGAGAGAGAGAGAGAGAGAGAGTGAGAGAGAAATACGCCTATATACAAAAGACACCTTACATACTATCTTATATCTACTCCTCCTCATCTTTCCCCCCTCTCCCGTGGTCCCGCTCTTCCGGCCGCTCATCCACACAATACCCCGGCTGCTCCACTCCTACTCCCCTCCATCCTCCATTTCCCTACCACCCGAATTTTCCCTCCAATCCTCCACCATCCTTATCCAGTCCTCCCAACAGGAAACAATATAAATGAAATTTATTGAAGATGAACTAACTCCATGCCGGCAGAAACTGAAAGTTCATATCATCAATAAATTTCATTTATATTGTTTCCTGTTGTAACAATTACAAAAAAATCTCACTCTTGAGAACGATCCACATCTGGGTCGAAACGTCGAGTTTTTAATTTGCAAAACTGCTATTTTTGTATCACTGATCGAATCTGTGCGCTGAAACCATCACACATTTATAATGGTAGGAACCCCTTCCGTACGATTTGCTTTACGGCTACAATGTTTACAACGTCTTTATTCTTAATAATTTCGCAGAAGTGGAGAGAAAATTTGTATTCGCTATATGCGTTCATTTGTTTGAATGTTTAGTGTAATTACCGTTCTTTAAGCAGAATTAGAAAATATATATGAGCTTGCCGGATTGTTTATGATTATTTCTCATTACGCAAACACTCGCAAGAGCCGATACATACATCGTTCGCGTTTGTAAATATGAAATGGCGGGCGTCTCTTGTGGATTTCGAACGTCGACGAATTATCTACACAGAATCCACGGTATAGTACTGCGTCGGCGTCGGTGCTCGTCAATATTTAACAAGGCCTGATTACTATCGATGTTATTATTTTCAGCACCGATCACAGTGACAAATTGGCTGCGTCTGCCGTTACACTGAACCGTAAATTCCAATCGAAACGAACAGGAACGTGATACATCGTCGAATTTCAATAATTGCAAAAGTATTACGGCGAAAAAATTGTTCGGTGGATAAACGACAGAAACTCGAGGACTGTGTATTGAATACTGCGCTGAGTATTCTACAATTATTTATTTTTGTTAGTTATCATTGAAATAGATTTAATAGAACTACTGTCATTTCTCGGTGATAGCGACCCCCTTCCAACTGTATTATAAAATTTATAGCGAAACTGCCCCCACCCCAACTAATTTCGGAAGATCTCGATTGCCGTGATAATAATTATTGAGAAATGTATTATTTGTGGCTATATAAAGTTTATAGCAATTTCTTTTGCCAATGATGTTGACAAACACTCCTTCGACAGTCTGGCCATCTAATTTTTTAGTAAAAATTGCTAATAGTTAATAATTTCGAGACACAGAGTAACTTTTAACACATGAATGTTACCAAACAGTATTATATCGAGCAAATGTAATTAATAAATTTCTTATCTCTGGCTGTTTAATGTTTATAACTATTTGCTAAGGATATTGACAGACATTGCCTTGGCCATTTTACTATTTAATTTTTCAACAAAAATAGCTAATAGATTTCGAGATACAGAGTAACTTTGAATACATAAATACTACCAAACAGTATTATGTTGAGCAAATGTAATTCATAAATTTCTTATCTCTGGTTGTTTAATGTTTATAACAATTCCATTTGCTGAGGATGTTGACAGGCATTGCCTTGGCTATTTTACTATTTGATTTTTCAATAAAAATTGCTAATAGATTTCGAGATACAGAGTAACTTTGAATACATAAATTCTACCAAACAGTATTATGTTGAGCAAATGTAATTATTTAAATTTCTTATCTCTGGTTGTTTAACGTTTATAACAATTCCATTTGCTGAGCATGTTGACAGGCATTGCCTTGGCTATTTTACTATTTGATTTTTTAATAAAAATTACTAATAGATTTTGAGATACAGAGTAACTTTGAATACATGAATATTACCGAACATTATTATATCGAATAAATGTATTTAATGAAAATATTACCCTCGCTTGTTTCATTATTATAAAAACATCTTATCGACAAGCACTCCCTTGAGTAGATTGTAAAATGTTGCCACTGTTCAATATTAACAATTATTTCAATTTGGTACAATTTGGGAGACCGGTACGCAACTCTCCCCTATATGGTCCATGTTTCGGTGCATTACGTCGTAATTTGGTGGTTGGCCCCACGGAAATGTGCACGTCGAGACCGGACTGCAGGCTCTCGAATGCAGCTTAGGAGCCCGCGTGCTCCTCTGCACCGGTTTGCGTTAAAAGCGTCAGGCCCTCGACGCTACCGAAATTCTTTCTGAACCCTTCTCTTTCGATCCTCGAAACCCGAGCGATCGGGGCGAGCCACGCTCTTGCGAAGAATCGCGTCACGACGGGGGGCTCCATTGACGGACCACGGGAATCGAGAGCACAAAGGGCCCGGCACACAACCGATCTGGTTGTCACGCTATGAAGGACCTTTTAAGTTAATCTCTTAAACGATTTAAATCACGGCCCTCGCCTCGCAAAGAGTCGTCTCGCGTGCACGCCGTGCCACGCCACAGAAACAGCCGGATTGACCAATTGGGAAAATCGACGGCACCGACGTACAATTGGCTGTTTCGATAATTTAACGAGAAAACAGTCGCCGACCGGATAGAAAACAGTAGTTGCGTGCAAATATTGGGTTGTTCGGAAAGTAATTTCGTTTTTCCAAGGGAAAATGAAGACGATGTTTCACTATTTATTTATTTATTCGGTTATTTAGTGGCAATTTTGTTCTATGATCTTGTGCCATCTTTCAGGTAACTTGGAGATCCCATGTTCGTAGAATTCCTGATTTTTATTAGCAAATAATTGAGTTGTATTACTTTTAACGCCTTCGTTTAAAATGATAGTTACACCGCTTAAAAAGTGTTGAAAAGAACGAAATAAATGGTAATACGACGGTACACCCTCTCTGTAAACAGCATACATCTTTTTCCCTGCTTGCATTGCGTTTTTACCGTACCCGTAACAAAAAAGTAAAATGTGACGGATATGCTCACTTTGATTTTGCATATTTGATGCGATGACAAAAGAAATGCTTGAAAGATTATAAAGTTCTATAAGGCAAGAAATGACGTCCGAAATGTCAGTTCTGAAAATGTACAATGATTTTGCGTCTTAGAATAATGTTAAGTTATAATAAATGGAAGCAATGCCATCTCTACACGAAAAACGAAATTATTTTCCGAACAACCCTATATTTATTATTTGATTGAAAAACATCACCGACATTCCTTTACTACCCTTAAAACTTTCATCTCTCAGCTTTTGAAGGTGTTTCAAAATCAAAATTCTGATTTTGAGGTTTCTTGGACCGCGAGAACCGAATATGAACTGAGACAATTTTTTAGAACTATTTCATTTGGCCAATGAGAAGGAGAAGGAGAAGACGCGGTCATGGGGTCTCAGATTTTCTCGAAACTTTGCATATTGGTAGATTTCGTTCTCCTGTTTATGAAAATGTAGCATTATTGGCGTCGATACTCAACAACTTTTGAGATACGTCAAGATTGATGAAGTTAGTGTTTCTTTCATATTATGTTCCTTGTCAATAACATTTTTATATTTTGTTTCCTATAGATATTATGAGTGTATTTTTCACGTGCAAAATACAATTAATTAAAATAGATAAACTGAACATCCCGGTAATGAATCTAGTATGTTACCATCACGCCGTTTGGCACTTGACAAAAATTTCAACCAAAACTGTACTTAACAGCTTAACGGGTATAATGAAATTTAAATTGTAAATATCTGAAAAATTATTGAGTATCGACGCCTATAATGCTATATTTTCATAAACAGGAGAACGAAATCTACCACTATGCAAAGTTTCGACAAAATCTAAGACCCGACAACCGCGTCTTCTTCTTGTGAAATTATTTCAAACATGAAAAAGTAACTTTTTGTGTCCTAAAAAATATATTGAATGGACATAATAGTACAAAATCAATAGGATAAAAAAATAAACAGTTACGTTTCCAGATGATTTTATGAAAAAATAAAGGATGAAATTGATGCACATTCGCGCGTTTATAAATAATAAAGCAATGCGTGTGTGATGTATGAGAAATGTATGTCAAATTGTCTCAAGTGATGGATGAGGGTTAATACTTTTTCATATGGAATGACGAGCTGTGTCGATTAACCCCTCACTTTATGATTTATTTCGTGCCAAGGCTCGTAAAACGACTTTGTTAATAATTTCCCAGCTGAAACAGAAATTTTCTTTGCTCGTGTGTGTGTATGTTACTATGAAAATTCAATTTTCACATACGTAAAACAATATTTCGTTTCGGGTGATATGAACAGAGCAATATCCACATTTATTAAATTCAATTTAAAGCTTACGCCGTGTGTAATAATTCGACGTTATTTAAAAAAATTGTTTCAATTTTAATTGATCCCAGAATATATATTCTACGCGTTTTTGTTCAAACACTCGAACCATTCAGCTTTTATTGAAAACATTTTTAGTGTCATCAGCAGTTTTTAAAAATATTCGCAAAAATCATTTAACTTTTATAATATATTTAAAATTGTTTATTTTAAATAAAGTGAAGAATAGTCAGCAAATATAAGGAAAGAAGAGTTCTCTAGCGTTGTCCCAGTAACAATTAACTTGCGTTTGCAAAAATGCTGCAACCTGTTAATTTCGTGAAATAACATAAATAACTTAGAGTTTAAGAACACTAATACAAAAGTCTAAAAAGCGGAAGTGTTATTAACAAAAACTTGTAATCTTTAACCTCATTAATATTAACTCGTAATTACAATATTCTATCAAATACAGTGCATTATTTTATAAAATATAAAAAAAGAAATTGTCACAGAAAAGTTACAAATATAATGCTATAGGTTATAATATTAAATAATAACATGTAGAAAATCAATTTAATTTTCTTTACGTGATACACAATATCATGGTCGTCACACATATTTGCTGCTAATAACAAATATGTTAAAATAGAAAGTACAGAAAATGATTAACACAGAATATATGTGTCGGACTTGTTCTTAAGAAATTTTGGTTGTTCGTGCAAATCGTTCAGAAAAGACTCTTCCTGTTCCCCTTCCTGTTAGCTTATAACATTTTTGTTTAGTTAGCGTTATAATTTTCTTTACGTGATACACAATATCATGGTCGTCACACATATTTGCTGCTAATAACAAATATGTTAAAATAGAAAGTACAGAAAATGATTAACACAGAATATATGTGTCGGACTTGTTCTTAAGAAATTTTGGTTGTTCGTGCAAATCGTTCAGAAAAGACTCTTCCTGTTCCCCTTCCTGTTAGCATATAATTTTTCAATGCGTGCTTTAATGTGTCGTATATCTTCCTGGCAGTTTTAGGATACACGTGTCGTAAAATATAGGAAACATGAGATATCATTCCGCTGCGCATGGGGAAATGATTCGCTATAACAGCAACGATGACCGATTGTTATAAGAGAAGCTTGATCTAGCTTCCGCAGATAACGATTTAATGTTGGCTACTAAAACGGCTGTGTCGGACAATCATCGTGATGTGTGAGACAGAAAACGGGACAACTGTTTCTAAATTGATGGTTATACATAATACACCATCATTTCATGTATTTGTCAGAAAACTACAGCGTTTGAACTTCGTAATTGAGGATGTGGTCCCCGGCTCGCGTTATACTAATCTATCTAATGGCAGCTATTGCATTGACATTTTGCACGCCGTATATTTCTGATTCGTAAATGTAGCAATTTGTTTATATCGTAGATAGAAAGATAATGGTCCCCTATTTTTCTAATAAACATTCGCGGATATTACTTAGAAAATCTCCTCCAGCTTTCGCGGAGACCACAAATAACGATATCATTATTTTATAATCGTGAAGTTTGTCGAGTTAAGTGTAGAATACAAATTCTTGTCATCCTCGTTAAGTTTTCAACTTCAAAGTGTTTTATAAACTTGTTACTTAGTGAATAAATAAAATCGACAATTGTAACGGTTGCTACGAAACTTTCCAGGTTTTCTGCTTTCTTTGAGAAAGAGCAACGGAGCGAAACTCGTGTTCTTGGTTTTGTTTTTTAAACAAGAGCATGGAACGGTTTCGTTTGCTTTTTAAGCGTCTGAATTTCGTTTGCGGCTCCTTTAAATTGAAAACAGCAAAAATATTCGAGAAATTGTTGAACGTGGTAGACAAATATTTTGTTTATTCATATCAAAACAGAGTTTATTCGTAACAAATGCTAAACGATACTCAATGAATAGTTCTATAATGATATTAAATAATTCTTGCAGTTAAATTGTCTGCATTGATTGTACAGAAACTATATAGACTTTAATAAGTGGGAAATAATACAAAAGCATTTTTAAATTCCTTGAATATTTCACATTCACATTATGAACTATAAATATATAAAATCCGCAGTCTAGTGATTTATTTGTAACATTTACGTAGACAATTTACAGTTCACACATTGATAATGTTGTTTTATGAAACCCTTTGTGGACCCGTTATGGAACTTTTATTTTCCAGATCCGAAAATATTCATTTTATTTATAAGACCACTTTCTGAAGAAGTTACTAAGAGTAACCATAAAAATTCTATAAAAATTTCACAGAGACAAATATATTTTTAAATGAAACGCAGATTTTTTCTAAAACGGAAGATAAAAGTGTTTATTTTAGAGTTCGAATTAAACAGTTATTTTTTGTTTTTAAAATATATTCCATTCGAATTTACTTGTCTGGTTTAAGAAAATATTTGTACCTATGGAATTTTTATGGGTAGAAATGTTTCCATTAAGAGTTTTTATATATATAAGAAAAGTTCTCTGGAAACAAGTTATTTTAGAACAGGGAGTATTCCCCTCCGAGAACTGCAAGGTCCCCACCATTGGACCTCTTTCCACCACTACGTACAACAGTAGAGTTAGTGAGTGCTGCGCGCGCCGCGCGGCTCTCGTGGTGGGAGCTTCCCACTACAATACACTATAACGATGAAGTCTAAGAGTGGGGGAAGAACCTAAGCGGGGAAGGTGCTTCGAATATCTCCGGAGCTACTTGTTTTAGAACATTTCTGTTCTAGAATTGTTTTAGAACATTTACTAAAAATCGTTTTGTAAGAAAACCTCAAAAAATCTTTGATGTACTTTCATTAACTTTTATTTTCATTAACTTTTACTTTCAAGAACTTTTCCTTATCTATTCTCATTGCAACGCATACGATTAGGACATTATTAATAAATTTTCTATGGTCCATGTTTTGAAAGGAGCCTGTAAAAAATATTTCCATAACTCGTTCGACCTCTGGTTTATTTTGATCCCCGATAGAAACAATTCTCGAATTTTCATCGTTTCTGGTATTAAACACGCGCTGGTTTTTCAGATGTGTGGGATATTCGAGTGATCGCGATGAATTCAAATTTCCGCTGCCGAGCGGACGCGCCCTGACGTTTGAATGAATCTGAAAAAGATTTCCTTGATTTGCGAGTAAAGTGAGGGCCGGTGACAAGTGCCTCTGAAAAGTCGTGAGATACGACCCGACAGAAACTGTCATTGCGTGTGCCAGTGAACGTCCGATATCGCCACGGTGAAACAGAAAATCACGAGCTCCCGAAATATGGAAAATTTTCGATTTCATGGCCGCTGATACGAAAGTGGAAAAAATCGAGTCTGCCTTCAAGATACTGGCGTTAACAAATATCTGCTACTACTAGCAAATAAACAATCACTCGAATATGTACAAACTTAATAATATATATATATATATAAACTTAAGTAAACTTTACGTTAATTTATGTACGTTATAATTGACATTATTTATATTTCTCTACGCGTACAACACTGTTTTAATCCATTTTAGCATTTTATATAACTTTTCAAACATTCTTGTAATTAATTGTGATTTATAAATTAAATAATGAATTTGTTGTTCCTCAATCATAATGTCTAATCGTTAAAACATATAAAAATTCTTTATAAATAACGCTATAAGACTAACGTAGTAGTTACATTCTTAATAATAAAATTTAGTAACCCTGCAATGAAATTGTCACATTTAAATAAATAATTTTAGTATCAAAGTTGGGCGTTTGTTTGTTAAAGTAAAAAAACAGAAAATCAATACAATAATAGTTGAAATTATTGAACTAAATAAACTAAATAGAATAGGCGATCTAAGCAACCAATTGAACTAAATACAGTAGGTAATTGAAATAAATAATTAAATATGTGAAAAGATTTCAAGAGTTCAACTAATTCCTTCCCGGAAATCTAGTTATTTCTAGTTATCTACTTGAATAAGTTTCTGCCCTTCTTTTGGTAAAGAAATATTAGCTAGACTCAGTTTAATTATGCTAGACTCGGACATCATATACTAAATCTTAAAGTTTGGTTACAGTAAATGCTAATCACATACACACTACACCATCTCAAATTACATACAAGTACTATTACTTCCGACATCTATTGGTGAACGGCAGAAACTTATTAAAGTACTCAATATTGTGATATATGTATGAACATTGATAAAGACAGCAGTGAACTGGATCCCGCGCAGGCAGGAAGTCGCCGAATCATGCTAAGCGTTCGAAAAAAAATGGCGGAACGGGCAACGACTTGGCAAATAGAACGACGCTGCGCCGAATCCGGTCATTGCTACTCTGCCTCTTCAATTTCTCTTTCCTTCGACACTCCGCCCCGGTCTACCAATTTTGTTTTACTTCTCTCTTTCTCTGTCCCTCTCTGTCTCTCTCCGCCTGTGTTTTTTGTACGTACTATTCATCGAGCGAGCTCTAATTGAAGCGAATTCGCCCCGCGAGAGAGGGAATATCGGAAAAAAATTTTTTTCGTTTCGCCGACCGACAGTGATCCGCGTGCCGTATGATCGATATTCCGTGGAAGTGTCTGATGCTGTGATTGGTCGTAAAAAATAAAAAAAAATGGCTGCGAACAAAGAACGAGGAAGAGCGAGGGTGGTGTACGACAGAGACAACCAATAGAAAAAGAAGGGAAAAGGGGACCGACGGTAAAAAAAGCGAGAGAGAGAGAGAAAGAGAGAGAGAGAGAGAGAGAGAGAAACTGTCGTCGAACGACGAATTAAATGACATTTTCGTATTCAGTCGCGAGGACTGTTACCACCCCCGAGATGAAAGAGACCTGTGCCTTTTCCTCTCCGCCTCTCTTTCGCTAACAAGTATCCGTCTCCTTCTATTTTCTTTTATCCTCCATCTCTCGTCCAGCTTTTATCTAGTCGTTTATCTTTCCACCGGGTGATCTATGTTACACTTTGTGGAAGTTTTGATATTATACGCACTACCTTCGCCAGGACAGTCGCTTCAAACCGAGCCTCCAGCTTTGAGAAACACGCGGATGAAACGATGGGGTTGGTTCTTCTCCACTTTGATAATCGTTCATAGAACGAGAGACTCTGTAGAATCAGAATTATTCAGCTTTCATGCGCTGAACCGCGTGTCGTTGTTAATACGCTAGATATTTAGATACAGGTGAAAACGGGCCGAAATATTTTTTCGTATCAACTATAATTTTACAGTAGCGGAATATTGTCCAGAAAACAGACTTTTCAACGCACTGTGCGGTGTAATAATGTCGGGTTAGGTATGGGTTATACTATGGTAAGTCAATACTAGGGTACACAACTAGAATACACTCTAATATATTAGAATATACTCGAATCTACTTGAATATACTTGAATACACTATAATATACTAGAGTACACTCTAATATTCACGAATCTACTAGAATATACTAGAAAATACTAGAATACATTTAAATATACTATAATATACCATAATATACTAGAAAATACTAGAATATATTGAAATATACTATAATATACTATAATATAGTAGAAAATACTAGAATATATTGAAATATACTATAATATACTATAATATACTATAATATACTAGAATATACTAGAATATACTAGAATATACTAGAATATACTCGAATATACTCGAATATACTAGAATATACTGGAATATTCTAGAGTATACTAGAATGTAGTATAATATACTAGAATATACTAGAAGATACTCGAATATACTCGAATATACTAGAATATACTCGAATATAGTAGAATATACTAGAATCTACTAGAATATACTAGAAAATACTAGAATATATTGAAATATACTATAATATACTATAATATACTCGAATATTCTAGAATATACTAGAATATACTAGAATATACTAGAATATACTCGAATATACTAGAATATACTGGAATATTCTAGAGTATACTAGAATGTAGTATAATATACTAGAATATACTAGAAAATACTCGAATATACTAGAATATACTAGAATATACTAGAATATACTAGAATATACTCGAATATAGTAGAATATACTAGAATATACTCGAATATAGTAGAATTTACTGGAATATACTAGGATATACTGGAATATTCTAGAATATACTCGAATATAGTAGAATATACTAGAATATACAAGAGTATACTATAATGTACTAGGATATACTATAATATACTAGAATACACTCTAATATACTAGACTATACTAAAATATACTAGATTATACTAGCATATACTACACTGGAATGCCTAAAGGTACCTGTAATTTATAATCGAAATGATTGCAATGATAGTACAAGATATAATACGTCTACGAAGAATATTTCCGTGCCGACATTTATTATTATAATGTACTTGTTAAACAGTGCTTGCATATAAATCGCTAAAAGTTCAAGATTATTCAGAATTACGCAAGGACAAGACACACCCAGAGGCTGCATTGAAACCCGACTCGGAGGTTGTTTTTTAATTTAAGTATCAGAGATGAAAGAATATATAATAACAAAAGACTCGGCAATTTTGTAAAGACGTTATTGAGGAGCTACCGGGAAGACGGTTCAGGGCTTCTTTTTCAGTTTAAACATCAAAGATGAAAGAATTTATAACAACAAAGCATCGAGCGATTTGTCGGAGTCGACCAGGAAAATGACAATGGCTTACGTATAACAAGAGAAATTGTATACCTGCTTATAAAGCAGTAACATTCTTTTGCATATAATAATTTCGTATTACACAAAACCGTAAAATCCGATTTATACAGAGTGTACCAGGTTTGTCATGATTTGTCAGTATATTCTATTGGTCTAATTAAAAAAAAAAATGTTATATAAGTGTAGACTATTAGTTTATTTTTAATTATTAAGTTTTCCTATGTAGGCGTTCGACCGTTAGCAACCGGTGCCAACGCCTACAACTAAGAACTTAGTAAGAAAGACTTTATAAAGACTTTACAAAACGCAAATAGTTTCACGGATGTACAAAGTTTGTTTAAAGTTGATAGGCTTTATTCTAGTAAAAACTATTTGAAAAATTTGTTAATTAAGCACTATGAAATTTCAGTCCAGACCATAAACTTTCCCAGCAAATAGCTTTGATTTCTCCAGTACACGGTTCTAATAATTAATTAATAGCGATGACGCGTGTGAAACAAAGCGATCGAATAATGATGATTTCACCAATACATTTGTGAGATAGAGATCGGCCGATGTATTTTCCCAGCTGATCGAGTAATCGCGATTCTTGCGTCAATCATCCGATGCCACCAGTCTCGTTAAATGATCGTGGGAATCCAGCGCGAAATAAGGAGACGCTGGCGAACTTCTTCGAGACGGACTTCCTATTGTTCGGCTCTGACAAAGGTTCTTCTATCTCTGGGTATTAACGCAATTAACGGATGTATCCGTACAATGTGCCCTTCGGAACCGGCACCCGAACGCTAATGCAATGTCGTCGGGAGCAAAGGTACCCTTCGCCACGTCCCCCCCCCCCCCCCCGCCCCCACCATTGGACGGTGTAGTAATTAGTGTAGGCACGTAATTAACTAGCTGACGAGCGTCAATCTCGAGAATCGGTCCATTTGTCCCTTTGAATGAATTGGATTTTCGACTTGATAAAAATGTTCTATCTGCATTGCAACAAAGTGGAATAAAATAGAAATTGATTTTCTTTCTTAACACTAAACCTACCAGCGAATGTTACTTTATAAAAATGGCAACACTAGATTTATTCAGATTGTCCGTAATTTCCAATATAATAGATACTTGGACATCCATTATTTTTCATAAACGAATTTTTATAATTCCAATAATTGAAAAATATAAAACCGGTCATTTGACCATGGTAGATTTAGTGTTAATATACTTAGTAGGTTGAAGATAATGTAACAGTATTTTTGAATTCTTCTGCTGTTTTTACTGTTTGTAATTACACCTACCTAATTTATTTAATAAATGCATTAAGTCCGCTGTCCACTGATCGCGTTCCGTGATTCACCCGGCTGAACTTCCGAAGACGCCCATATCTCAGGGACAATTATGTGCGAGACATTTGGGACAATTACCGATGAAATACTGTATTCTTGAATATTTTGCGTAACAAAAATAAAGCAAATGAATCTTACACGTTAAATTATAATATTTATTCCATTTTTCTGGGTTGAAGGTCATTTGTAGGTCATATTGTGTTACATGGAAAAATTCGTTATTTTGTCAGCTACAACATTAACGAAGATATATCGTTCCATTTAAAAAAACATCGATGACCTTGAAATCTCAAAAGAATGACCTTGAAAATTTTTTCCCTTACACCGTTACATGTGGCCCTTCAAACAGTGTAACTTCGTCCTAAGATCTTTTGTACAACGAAAAGTAACGGCGATATTTAGGTGTTCCGTTTCTTCGGACTCACCCTGTATACATCATTCGTACCTTCACTCTATAATTCTCAGCATGGACGTCTTCGGAAGTTCACAGCCGTTCACCCTGTATACAAGGAATAAAAACACTCATAGCGATCGGGGTAATCGATGAACTTCGAAGAAACTTGACACGCCCTGGAACTAATTGTCGGCTCTTCGTGCAGAACAATCGACCTCCGACATTCACGAATCCTTTGATACGCAACGTCAGAGCTGTATTTCGCTCGGAGCTGGGTCGCTTAGGATCCTGAGAACCGTGGAATCGGGATCAAGCTTGATCGGCAACGGGGCCAACGGGGTTCGCGGTAACCGAGTCGCTTTGATCTGGTTGATCGATCGATAAAACGTCATAAAGAGCCGGAAAAACGGGATATGTCTGCGTAACACGCCCACCTCGCGCTGCACCGCGCCAGTACGTTTCGTTCGTGATGCACAGCAGAAGAAGTTTCGTGAGCGGAACGCAAATTCGCGTTTCGCAGGCACGGCACCGTTAAAAAATCGCCGACGAGCGTTGCGTTCTCTTGCACAAAGCTATCACAGAGGCGTTCGACACACCGTACTTTATGCTGGAAACGTTCCGCGTTTCGGTGCAGGGGGAATCGAATCCGCGGAACGGAAATTCGCTCCTTTCTCTCCCGGAACAGAATAAGCGCAGGTCGAAGTGTGTTCGAAGTGTCGGCGCAACAAAGGCACAACGAAATAGTGCACCGGCTGCGAAAAACTCTGGCCGAGTGTAGCGTTTAATGCCAGGGAAATTCTATTCATTGAACATTGAACATTGTCCATTGCATATCAAACGGCTAAGCTTCTCTGCTTTCTATTTCGACTCTCCTTTTTACCTTGTCGACGAGTTTGCCGGCTGTTATACTTTCTCTAGTTGAAAGGATTTGATCAAGCAAATCAAACGTTCCTGCCAATTATTATTCGAAAATCGAACGTGGTATATACAAGGTGGGTTCGAAATGTTCGAGGACATCTCGCGTGAAACACGATTGTAATAGAGTGGCGTGCAAAAGTATCCGGACACCCTTTAAAAACGAATAACTTTTTCAAAATTAGTTCAAACTGCTTGGGTTTTTTTTTTGAGATGTTAGAAGCATTAATTTACTAGGTAGCGTGAAAATAATTTTTTCTAAAAATTGCTATCGGTCGGAATTGCGACTAAAATAGTAAAGGTCAGATTTTTTACTTTTAACGAATCCTGCGATTTCTAGCACGTGTTCCCACGACTCTTCTTCATATCCACACCTTCTGCACTGTCTGTCCTCTTCTTCCATCCAGTACCATTAGCAATTTGTATAAATAATTATTTACACGCTACCGAGTAAACTAATCCTTCTAACATCTCAAAAAAACTCAAGCCATTTGAAGTAATTTTGAAAAAGTTATTCGTTTTTAATGGGTGTCCGGATACTTTTGCACGCCACTGTGAATATAAAAGATAATGTATAAACATTCGATCTACTGGAGGACACCCCAACACGCCACATGTGTCATCTATCTATACGCAAACGATGCGGCAGTTAAAGCGTTACTCAATAATTATAAAGAAATTTTAACACTTTGCCGTCCGCACGTCTCGTAAAAATTTCTTCGCTTGGCGCCGGCCGTTCTTGAGGTTATCGGGTGATTATAAATTTTCAAGTTTTACTAATGTCATCGTTAGCTCTCATGAGTTTTCAATCCTGCCCCCTATTTTCATGAAATTTGGAAGATATACATATGTAAATAAAAGTAAAATTTGTTTTCTATATTTCTTTATCTACGTTTTTTTTGGTAATAACTTAGTATTTCTCTTTTAAATGATACGCAGCAAAACAATCTTTAAGATGTAACGCAACTCCACAAGACTTCCACATTAAATTTGTTGTCCTTCTTTTTTTGTTTTTGGAACATACATGGCAGTTTCTTCGTTTTCGTTTGTTAGTTTCGGAAATGAGTGTTAGCCGGTGTTGTTTTAGCTGACCGGAAAGTCTGTCGATCGAATCATGAATGGGACGCACGCGATGTAGTAGCGACCTCCGAGTTTTGCTCAGGAACAGGTACATGATCTTTTATCCACGATTCCGACACTTTCAATAAAAAATCATGAAATCGGAGACTCTTGCGTTCTGTATTGAAATGTTGATATGTCCTGAATGCATTAAATAATACGCAATTAACACTATGCCGTTCAGTACACCACTGTAGTGTCGCCGGCCGTTGAGCAATACTTTGTGCGCGACACCACTGTGGTGTCGCCGGACGGCATAGTGTTAATTGCGCATTATTTAATGCATTAAACCTACCGAGCATTAAAAGCAACTAGCATGTATGGCCTTATAAAAATTACAAGATTGTATTACAGAATTTGTACAATTTTTATTACAACACAATCTTGAGTGAGGAAATTTATATATGTATTACTTATGAATGCATCTTTATAATTTCGGTAATTTTAAAATTAAAATTTTGAAACCGGTCATTTGACCGGCACTGGTAGGAACAGTGTTAACAAGGTAGATGGCTGGTGCGGAAGCAACTTGCGTGATTGTATATCCCGTAACAGTACGAAAGTCCTCGATGGAGGTGGCAATAGCGTTTATTCCCAGGCCCAGTAGATATAGCACGATGGCCGTCGATCCAATGACCGATGAAAGATGACTGCGGGCAGCATCGAGGCGCATATTTCACGAAGAATCGCGAACACGTTGCCGAGATGTACCGAGAAGCGAATCCCCTTAAGGGGATCCCCCGGTGCTTGTCATTTTCCGCGGGGGTTAAATCGTTCCATGGCGGAACGCGATCCATCGCGAACCACCGGCCTATCGATCGTGTCCTGTTCGCTCTCGGAGGTTCGAGGCACGCGAGGAGCCCCGGAACGGATGCACGATTAGCCGAGGAACGCGAAACGTTGCGCAAGATGATCCCGCGGTTTCTGTTATCAGGATACGCCGATCGGCCACGATGTTCCGATTACAAGCCGTTTCGCGTACACTTTGGCCGTGTAACAATCCCTGTGGAGCATGGGAACCGGTAACGGTACCCGTTGTTTTCCAGGAATCGGGTTGCGTTTCTCGGGACCCTACCCGAGAGCCTCTACTTTCACCCTGTTCACCGCTGCTGTTTTCCCCTCTTTGCTTTTCATCTTCTCTGGTTCTCTTCACTGGTTCGATCGTGTTCGCCGACTATCGATACTCGACCACAGTGCTGCGAATAATTATTGGATGTTCCGCTTACTTTTTGTTGAACTTATTGCGTCGCGCATGCGCTCCGGCTGTTTAATAAACCAATGCTGAAGCTACTGCAATACTTATTTATTAATATAATCGTTATTGATGTAAACCAATACATATAACTCGAGGACTGAATAATACTGATGCATCCAGATCACACACGCTGTTTTATACAGGGTGTTCACGCTATTACTAGCCAGCGTTTTTCTTGCTAATAATAAATATTAGAAAAAAAATGATAGAGAAAAAAGTAATACAGTATTTCATCGATAATTGTCCACAACACGGGTCTGCGGAAGGACAATTATGCATGAGGGATATCATTGTTTGAGGTTTGCCGAACGTAGAGAAGGACAACCGAGCTCGAGAAGCCTCGGTCACCGAGAAATGTAAACATACCTAATCCGAATTTCCAACTTCTTTATTAATCATTATTTTTTTATGGGACTTCGATGACCGTATTTGTGGCAATTTTTTAATAAAAATGATACCAAATATGATATAATTCCGATGCTCGAGAGGCCTCGGTCACCGAGAAATGTAAACATACCTAATCCGAATTTCCAACTTCTTTATTATTCATTATTTCCTTTATTGGACTTCGATGACCGTATTTGTGGCATTTTTTAAATAAAAATGATACCAAATATGATATAATTCCGATGATATTTACTTGTGTAATCGACAATTAAAGTTTCGGGCGCGAGGAAGGATAGCGTATGGGAAAGAAAGAGACGCGGAGAGTCGCAGTCGGCGGCCTTCCTCGCGCCCGAAACTTTAATTGTCTAATTTGTAAATTTTATAATCCTGTCAAACCATAATTAATTTTATCGTTTAAACACAGGATGATTTCAATTAGCAAACGGACAAATTGATTTTAAAAAATTTAAAAATTCGATTCGAACATTCCATATGCAGTAAATCAGGCGCATTTAAAGCTAAATTCATAAGAGAAAAGTATGAATTTGAAATGATTTCCTAATTAATGTTGCAATTATTCAAGTTTCACAAATGCACCAAATGAAAATGTAATGATCATGTGATTTTGATTCGATTCAAAAATTCATCCCCATTACGATCACTTTTTCATCGATCCACCTAATAACAAGTTAATCCATTTTCCGCGTTTTCCGCGATGATCAATTAAATTCGATAAAAATATAATTCCGTTCTGAATTATTATCATTACCATATTATTTCTGACAATAATTATTATCATCAATCGAATTTTTTATTTATCAGTTATCGCAAAAAATTCAGAGTGGTCTTCCCCTTCGATAAAATCATAAACAATTCGCCAGAGGTAAAGGAATCATAAAAAAATAATTTGAATCGTCGCGGTAATTAAGTTGCTGAAAATGCCTGCGTCGAAACCATCCGGTCCCTCCGTAAGAGCGTGGACGGCCATGTTGGTGCTCCAGGGTGAAAATCCCGGTTTCCCTAATCGGCGCGAAAAGCTTTCGCCCGTTAGGAAAACTGTTCGTTAAAGAGACTCTCCTCTTTGCAGGAAGACAGCCTATTTCGTCACGACTTTTGTCGAGGTTTATTCGATAAGTGGCGTGCCCCGAGTCGAAACGGGGGTTGGTTCGGCGCGGAGCGAGTAGGAGGGGGATTTGACTGTGTGTAGGAACCGCGCCCTTTTCGAGGGCCTCGAAAGGGAGGGATTTTTAATGTCTCGACGAGACGAAAGGAAACCGTGGCCGGATATATCTATATCGGTTCCGAGGACTCGTGCAAACCGATGGGGGTTCAGGAGAAGAGGGTTGAGAGGGTGGGGCTAGAGCGAAGTAGACTCGGAAAACGGGGGGTGTGGAGTGTGTAAGTACGCCCCTTTACGTCTGGTCTAGGGATAAAAAGCCAAGCCTGCCAAACTTTCTGGCCCTCGAGAGCCAGGCAGCCCTCCGGGGTCGTCGTCAGCGACGAGGAGGACGACGACGACGACCATAGCTACATTTACACCGAACTGTTTCTCCCTTCTTCCTTAGCGTTCGCCGCGTTCGCCCCGAGGAATTCCGCCGATCCGGATCGACCTGGAACCAAAGCTTCGGCCGTTGAAACACCTCCGGGAGAAGTAGTGTGTACCTTTTGAAACGACAACCATTCGCAATCTAAACGATGATTGAACAACCTTAAATAAGTTGGTGGGTCCCTTCTTCGAGCTCCCGAATTTCATACTACTTGGGTGAAAAGTCGTTCATGTAGAATATCTTAACGCGAACAAGTCGTACGTATCGCGGGGGTAGCAGCAACCCTCTAACGAGAAACACTATTCAATTGATGGTAAAATCGCACAAAATTTATTATGTAGACTAAAAGTAATACAGTTGGTGTAAAAAGTATTCATACACCTGTGGTCCAAACGACATGAGATTTAGTAACTTTTTTTTTAAAATTCCAATTGGTCGCTATAAGAAGAAAGTAAAGCTCGCGATTTTTCTGTTTTTTAGCTGTATCTGTAATGAAAATTTAGAGGGCGCCAAAGTATCATTGAAATCGATCGAGGTTGCTATGAAATGTAATTCATTGAAAACAACAAAAGTCGAAGGAACTGCGATTTAACCCTTTGCACTCGAAGAGCTTTTTTAACTTCAAATCCAAACATTTCTTCCGACCTGGAATATTTTCATTCTATATGATTTCTTTCATTTTATGGTTTGAAACTGATACGATATCTCGTACAATACTTAAATATTCACTAATTTATTGAATGCAAACAAATTTAACAATGCAGACAATATTTTGAATAATTATACAGCAAATTTTCGCGGCGCCTCCGAGTCGCCACTCGAGTGCTAAGGGTTAAATGAATCGTAAATTCAATGATTTTTACATCTTACAATGCCTGTAACTTTTTCACAAGTTAACTTTTTACACAGACTCAAGAAAGGTGTTGGCGTTTATGCAGCTTCGTTTGGAATTTCAAGTAATAGAAATAATCTATCCGCACTTTACGGACATATACTTTAACCCTTTGCACTCGGAGCTATTTCAATTAAAAAATCGAACATTTCTGGTTGACCACTGGTTGACCAGTGATTGACCACTGATTGACCACTGGATGACCACTGGATGACCACTGGATGACCACTGTTTGACCAGCGGTTGACCACTGCATGACCACTGCATGACCATTGCATGACCACTGGATGACCACTGGATGACCACTGGATGACCACTGGATGACCACTGGATGACCACTGGATGACCACTGGATGACCACTGGTTGATCAGTGGTTGACCACTGGTTGACCACTGGTTGACCACTGGTTGACCACTGGTTGACCACTGGTTGACCACTGGATGACCACTGGATGACCACTGGATGACCACTGGATGACCACTGGATGACCACTGGATGACCACTGGATGACCACTGTTTGACCACTGGTGACCACTGGTTGACCACTGGTTGACCACTGGTGACCACTGGTTGACCACTGGTTGACCAGTGGTTGACCAGTGGTTGACCAGTGGTTGACCAGTGGTTGACCAGTGGTTGACCAGTGGTTGACCAGTGGTTGACCAGTGGTTGACCAGTGGTTGACCAGTGGTTGACCAGTGGTTGACCAGTGGTTGACCAGTGGTTGACCAGTGTTTGACCAGTGGTTGACCAGTGGTTGACCAGTGGTTGACCAGTGGTTGACCAGTGGTTGACCAGTGGTTGACCAGTGGTTGACCAGTGGTTGACCAGTGGTTGACCAGTGGTTGACCAGTGGTTGACCACTGGATGACCACTGGATGACCACTGGATGACCACTGGATGACCACTGGATGACCATTGGATGACCACTGGATGACCACTGGTTGACCACTGGACGTCCACTGGACGACCACTGGATGTCCACTGGACGACCACTGGATGTCCACTGGATGTCCACTGGATGTCCACTGGACGTCCACTGGACGTCCACTGGACGTTCACTGGATGACCACTGGATGACCACTGGATGACCACTGGATGACCACTGGATGACCACTGGATGACCATTGGATGACCACTGGATGACCACTGGATGTCCACTGGACGTCCACTGGACGACCACTGGATGTCCACTGGATGTCCACTGGATGTCCACTGAATGTCCACTGGATGACCGCTGGATGTCCTCTGGTCAACCTCGGGGTAGGCAAGGGCAGACTAATGCTGGAGAGCCCATGGTCAACCCTACGCCAGCTGAAGGTAAGCAGGGATAGGCTAGGGTAGCTCTGGATGACCACTGGACGACCACTCGGGGGATGACCTCGGGGTAGGCAAGGTAGACCATTGCTGTATGACCCATGGTCATCCCCAAGGTAGGCAGGAGAGGTCAGGATACCTCTGGAGGACCCCTGGTCAACCCCAAGGTAGCCGAAGACTCTCCTAGTCCCGGAGCTCGTCCGCTCCTGCCGGAGCCCCCGGCCCGACTGACTGACTGAGCGCGCTCCGCAGGCTTAGGTAAGCAGTGATGCGCAGCGCGCAGCGAAGCGCAACGCTCCCCACCCCAACTAATTTTGATAGATCTCAATCGCTGATAATAATTATTGATAAATGTATTATTTCTGGCTGTCTAATGTTTATAACAATTCCTCTTGCCAACGATGTCGACAAGCATCCTCTTGACCATCTACCATCTTATTTTTAAGTAAAAATTGCTAATAGTACTCGAGATACAGAGTAATTTTTAAGACATGAATATTACCAAACAATATTATATCAAGCTAATGTAATTAATAAAGTTACTATCTCTGGCTGTGTAATGTTTATAACAATTCCTTTTGCTAATTATGTGGATAAGCACTCCCTCGACTATCTGACCATCTAATTTTTCAGTAAAAATATCTAATGTAACTCGAAATATTGAATATCTTCTGACACATGAATATTCGCGAGCATTAATTTATCGAACACAATTCACTGATAAATTTATTATCACTAGCTGGTTAATATTTGTAACAATTCCTTTTGTCGATGATGTCGACAAGCCATCCCTTGACCATCTTGCCATCTAATTTTTTAGTAGAAGTAAGTAATAAAACTCGAGATCCAGAATAATTTATGATACATTACTAAGCATAGTTATAGTGAAAAAATGTAATTAATGAATTTATTATCTCTGTTTGTTTACCGATTACAACGATTATACGTTTGGTTACCTCACCACCCAATTTTTTAGTAAAAATAGCTAATAGTACTCGAGATACAGATTAACTTTTATGCATGAACATTTGTAGCATACAAGATATTCAATTCTCACTAGTATGCATAGTTTCATTAGAACAAGAGTAACAAAAATTATTTATAACTAATTAATCTCTTCCAAAATCGAATTGAAAACTATACATGAATGTTGCCGAAGGTCTTTTCTATATTCTTCGAGAGCTGATATTTATAAAAATTACCTGAAGTAATTTATCAACAATTTTTGTGGAGGTAACTTCTATCTTCTATGCCCGCAATGAGTAAGACAAGGAGAGTCCGAGTATTTGTCAAAGGTAAACACACAAATCGTTGTGTTACCTCTCTGGAAATCGTAAATAACTAATTAACTAGGCGTCGAATCTACATAAAACTGCAACAGAAATGTAGCTGAGACATCATTCTAGATCCTCCGATCACAAGGAAGATTATTTTTTACCAGAGATCTGTTAAATTATTTGAGTTTATTTTAGAACGAGACTTAGAATAATTGTTTATAACTACTTAGTCAGAAATAAAATGTGACGATAAACTATATGTGAAAGTAGCTGAAGGTCTATTCTATATTTCCTAACTGCAAATATTTGTAAACAATTCCTCACAAGTGTGTTACTAATAAATTTTCTGTCGAGTGTGCACAGTATTCAGCAGCTCTGTGTCCGTCTTTCTTTCTCTTCTTAAATGTGCATAAGTTCGTCCTTGTCGGATACAAACTTCTTTATCATGTTCGCCAAATTTTTACCAGCGGGTTCGAAGTCCTGTAAAAAAAATAGGCGGCGCTAGTGGATAATACGTGGAGTATTTTTGTACGAATACAATTGCGTTTTAAAGCTGACAACGCTGTAAAATCGAGCCTCCTCAGACACACACTGTATGTGTTGCAACCTCATGTAGTTCACCACCAGACCGTTCCATTTCGATAGAGTCCGCTATCGTACTAGGACATTTTCTACAGAGTCGGTATTCAGAACCGTAGACAGAAAAATGCATTGCATGCAATGTCTGTAGGTATCTCAAGTCTGTGCATGGTGTCAAATTGGCCTGGTTTAGCCGGTAAAGTAGAATTCCTGTTTTTTATAAATTTGCAAATATCTCGGTAACTAAGCGAAATATGGCAAAATATCAAGAGACCTTTTTTGTAGAAAAAGAAATTTTATTCGCATTTGCATTGTATCTGTCATCCAGAATTTGAACTAGTAATGGAAAAATCATGTGAATAGAATGAGTTATGGTTAGGTCGTGGAGGGGGCAGATCAAAATGAGGGGCTACGGAAATCGTACTCGTGCCAACCGATCCTTCTAACATCTAGAAAAAAATCCCTTTTGGTTCACATTTCAAAAAGTTACAGATTTCTCAATCGTGGTGCAATTTGAGAGGACGATCTTTATTTTCTTTATTTTTTTGCGTATTCGGTCGCATTTACAATGGCGTCGCAGAGTTTCATGCGTGGGGTGTTCATTTGCTCCTGATGAAATATTTATTTTGCAAATATAATCCTGATGCGGGTTATACATATTTAAGAAGAGGTAATCCACTGGTTATAATAGGACACGAGACAAATAAAAAGTCGCAATTTAAATTGCAAGGGGCGCAGTGATTTATTAACGCGCGGGATGTTTCATGCTTGCGGAACAACTGGAAACATAAAATTTCCTCGTTTCAGCACTTTTTTTCGGACGCTCGTAACTCGATAGCGTGGAAATGCCAGCATACAATTACGGGATGAACATAAATTCTGGCGTTTAATGGTGAAAATGAAAATTATAAGAACGACAATAATTTCTCAAACAAAAGAAATATTTCCCTCTCGTATTTTTTAACGTTTTCCTTCGTCGAGCATCGATCGGTGACAAAAGACTTGGACATGTGAACAAAACAATTACGTTTAATTTAAAAAAAAAACAGAAATGCATTGTCTGAAACGTAACCTACGAATTTTCTAAATGTTCTAATTATTTGTAAGAACAGTAGCAAATTGAAGTGGAGAAACTTGCCGCTAAAAATATCAACTCTAAATTTAATAAACAACCATCCTTAACGAGATGTAGGATCGGTTTCACCGCGAATGACGCAAGGTGTGCGTAAATCGCGGTTTTAATCGTAAATCTTCGTCGGGATCGATAGTACGCGCGTGCAGAGCCGACGTGCGCGGCTCGTTTTCCGTTTGCCCGGTGTGCCGATCGTCGCAGAGCAGAGCGGCGTGTTAAACCGATGTATTTTTAGCCGAACCGATTTTCACTTTCACCCGGCCACGGTCTTGACCACTTCACAGAGCGTCGTGCGCCTCGATAATCGCGCGTCACCACGGTCTAGCTACAAATAAACCTTGTCTGAATCTATCTCGAAGCAGCGCGCCTCGGCTTTTCACGCAATGGACAACCGGCGCTCGAGCAGAGGGAAATTGCGGAGAGAGACCAAGAACGATTGTTTATTTTCTTTTCCTTGAATCGCCTCGCCTCGCTTCGACTCAATTCGGCTCGCCTCGGGTCTAAATTGTTCGACGGGGGTAGCAGAAGTCGTTTGACATCGTTTCAGTCGATTAAGTACCATTCATTCAGTGCAGCGAGAATTGTTCCCCGTGTGTGTTCAAGTTTGAATCGGCGTTCAATTATGTCTAATTTTCTACTTGTACACGCGTCCAAACGTCGACAATAATTCCACACTGATTTTTCATAACACGCCCCTGTTCGGTACAAATTGAAGACTGAAAAGACAATCATTCTGAATCAACGCTGAAACTACCGGACACTAAACGCGATTGACTAATATCGCTTTGTAATAATAAGATTGGATTGATTTGTAAGACCTTTTAATCACAGAAATGTGAATTACAGAAATTTATTAAAATATTTGAACAGTGTCGCCGGATCCACCCAAAAGTGGGTGGATTTTGATCTCCTCCATTTCCCCTTCCACTATCCCATTCCAATACCATGAGCACACTCCAACGTCACCCACTAGGACCGTAGACTGGTCACGTGACGTGCCGCGCAACGTGTTACATATTACTCTGACCGTCAGAGAGATGGCAAACTGTAATCCCCTCGATTGAACCGATCTGGCATCACTGCTTAGGACTAGAATTTAGCCGAGGAGGCACTCTGTAAGAGACGTTCGATGAGCGAACAGCTCTGATCTTGAATAAACCTCGCTCTTCCCGAGATTTGTAACAACGACCAAATTATTTTTTTTAGGGAAAGTAATAATAAAAAAGGTTTTTCTTATTGACATTGCACTGCGACCGCGACTCTCCGTGTCTCTTTCTTTCCCATGCGCTGTCCTTATTTGGTATAATTTTCATTAGAAAAATGTCACGAATATGATGGTGAAAGTTACATAAAAAAATAATAAGAAATAAAGAAGTTTTGTCATTGGTTTAGTAGTGGTCTCACCGATATACTCGACCCGTATTATGTTACACTTCTCGGCGACCGAGGCCTCTCGAGCTTCACGGGGCCTCACGGGGCCTCACGGGGCCTCACGTGGTATACCCCACGGAAGGAGGGATTATTTTGCGACAATTATCGTAGAGAAGTTCACACGACAATTAACGACGAAATAGTGTATGCTCTTTCCGAAACGTCATGGTGTAACCTATTGTTTTTTGAGGTTATGTAATAATTAGTGTAAACTTATATACTGTATTTCGTAGGATGAGGTTAGTACTTTAAGATTCCGAAGCGGCGGCGAAAAATTTTAACGTGAAACGTAATTGCTGTTGAGGTAACCACGTTTTGAGGTTATATTTGTGTTCTTGGGGTTATTTCAAGAAAATATATATATATATATATATATATATATATATATATATATATATAACATGGTGTCAAACTGGCCTGTTTTAGTCGGTAAAGTAGATTTCCAGTTTTTTTTTAAATTTGCAAATATCTCGGTACCTATGCGAAATATGGCAAAATATCAAGAGACCTTTTTTGTAGAAAATGAAATTTTATTCGCATAATCTTTGCATTGTAGCTTTCATCTAAAATTTGAACTAGTAATGGAAAAATCATGTGAATAGAATGAGTTGTGGTTAGGTCGTGGAGGGGCGGAAATCGTACTCGTGGCGCAGTTGAATGTATGCAAAGGCACCGAACTTATTTGTACACCTAATATATTGTTACGCGAGCGACCGCGTAATTTAGGCATACTCAATGAAAGACCGTTATAAAAAGGCAATTAATCTCTTTATTAAAAGAGGAAGGGAATTGCACGTCCGACCGGTACGACGTTCGTGAAGAAACTCTGTTCATTGTCTTTGTTATATCGTCGTTTAGGCAACGACGATGTAACGGGAGTACCTATTGTGCCATATTCGTAACACTTCCCCCTCTCCCCCTTCAAAAAAAAACAAGAACTCACAACATCAAAACACTCAATAATAACTTATCATCACTAAAGATGCCAGTGGTTCTGTAGGCAAGAACAAAAAGAAACGAAAGCCGTGGACCCAGCAAAACCACAACCACTTTGGTATTCACCCAAGAAAACTAAATTTTCTTGCATCAGGGAAAACCACGGTAACCTGAGGCAATTGGCGGCTTCAAAAACCTGAGGAAATTGGCGGCTAACATAACAACATTTAACATTAATAACATTTAACATTTATTTTTTTTTTTTAACACAACATTTTGTTCTTGAACTTCATCTTCACGAACAAGATGTTTTTCCAAATATCGATTAATGGTAGATAAAGAGGATAGCCAAGCGAATGTTTTAGGGTATCTTTCACGAAATAATTGACTATTGTAAAAAGTGTTCTATAAACAAAATTGGAGTAGATTTCTCTCAATAAATAAACGAACCGCCGTAGAAGTAAATGGTAAACAGCGAATAGCGTGGGTGGCCAGGAGGTTTATACGATACGTGGCGCAAGTCCGAAGGTGACAAAGTACTCGAGGTCCCAGACCGCGCGTTATTGCTGGCCGTGTGCTGAATCCGAAGAGAATCCTTCGTGGGCGAATAGTGTTACGACGTCGCCCCGAAGAAAAAGAGACGACAGACATCGCGTTGGTCTTAAGGGCGGGAAAACCAGTTAGCGGTAGAATTCTCCTGGACAGAATTTTTCCAAGGAAATACACGTTCTTGTGAATGGAACTCCGTTCCATCGCTTCCAAGAGAATTTTCTGTCGTAAGTTTCTCTTGTCTGGTAAATGAAAGAGAAGAATAAAGGGCTGACCCAACTCCGCTTGTCCGAAACAGGTTAACTCCAAGAGCGTTTACACCAGAATGTACTGTGGTAGAACATTCGCCCAAGGGTGATCATTATACCGACATACTACAAACAAATTCAGCGGCCAAGTGCAAACCTTGTTCATCCACGAAGCATTTTAATTTATTAAAACGAAAGGCTTGAGAATATAATACATGCTCCTCTTGGCTTCCCATAGTAAATAAAATAATCTACTGGAAGATGAACATTATAAGTATCTAAGTAGCACAAACATTATTAAAACGTACAATACTTTGAATGAAAGAATTATCTAATATTAAGAATCATTGGATACTTTCTTTAACACTTGGAAACTAGTGAAAGTCGTTTAAATCCAATAATTCAATATTTCACAAAATTTCAAAGATGATTAATTTCTATATTGTTATTTGATTTAAATATACTGTTATGTACATGTATATACATATAGACAGCCACTCGGTATCAAGTATAATTAAAACAATAATAATTCAATGATAAAACTTCTGCGTTTCTACTGATTTTTTTATAAAATTTTATTCCCACATATTCGTGATATTTTTCTGATTAACCCTTAGCGGACGGAAATTATTGTTAGCATACTTTTGGATGGATCGAATAAATTATGAATAGTTAAAGCACATGAATTATGTTAAGGGAGACGTGTTGTGTTCAGTATAAATTTGTTTGATATTTTTTAAGAGTAATAATTTCTCTAAAAATTATTCGCAGTCGCAGCACGATAAAATTGCTTGGGCGACTGACAGTCGACACGCGTCCGCAAAGGGATAAAATGAGATCAAACATGACGTACTTTAGATTATATTTACTTGTTTAATCCACGATACAATAGAACCTCGATTATCCGAACTAATCACTGGATTACGAGTAATTGTTTCTACGACAAAATATATAGGTACCTGAAACGTTTTTGTTAAAAATGTTTACTCTGGGTATTTAATTATCCGATATAAACGCGACTAATTTATCAAATGAAATGTTATTAGCATAAACCCTTTTCGAAGGAAATGAATGATTCAAGGGTGGTTACGAATGTTATGCCTTCGAGTTACGTTTTATTCTTCTAACCTGCTGGCCGTCCATTTCCGTGCTGCCTGTTCAAGGGATCGCGAGCCACCCACGCACGTTCAAGGAAATATATAAAAACGTAATAAAAGTTGCGGGTCGTACTCATAAAATTATTTCGTAGCCTCGTAAACAATGGATACCTGCGTCTCCGGGCCATCAGCGCCTTGGGCGTCCTCCGGTTCTTGTCGTAGCGACTCAGCAAAATGACGGACGGTAATGGACAATAAGGACGCGAAGGGGGTAGAAAGAAGTATACGACTAGGGAAAATGACGCGAGGAGAAGCGAAATGAATGGATGGATGGCCGACAGATTTAAAAATAATCCCGGCCCGACACGAAATATGATTCGGAAGAGACGAGGAGAGAATAAATGCAGGACGGCTACTGGATGGCTTCGCGTAGGAAATACTATATGACGCCTTAAAAACATAAGATGGTTCTTGAATTAAACGGAATAAGAGCAGAACGAGGCGTTGCATTTATTATTCCTCGCATCGGCGAGAAGGCTACTAAAATTATTTGCAAAATTGATCTCATCTATCGGTTGATTTCTCCGAAATTTTTGAAACTGTACGAGTTTCATGCGTCAGACAAATGTTCAAAAATTCCCTCTTATCGCGAATCGTACATGGAAGTCTTGAAATAGGATATTCCAGGACGTTCTAGGTGATTCTATGTGTTCATTGACGCTTACCTAGAAAATAATTAAACACATTTGTCGAAATGAAACTTCTTTGGTGAGGGGGCTACAATTTTCTAGTGTAACGGAAGTCGTGTGTAGCGGAAGTCGAGCCTAACGGAAGTCGAGTGTAACGAAAATTTCTATTTATTCACACGTGTGCTAGTACATTGGACATACCGTATTTCAAGAAGTATAGTTTTGTACATTGTTATAAATGATTACATCATCGCTTCAGCCACTAGGTAGTTTTAGCGCTAAATCGCATTTATAAGACGAACAATTTATTTTATAATGAATTTCTATAATTTTTTCTTGACACCAATTACACAGCCAATTTAGTCGACTGATATACATAGTTTCTGTTCCATATGTTAACCAATTTTTATTTTCATTTTTTACTTTTTTCTCTTGTAGATATTGTTTCACATATTTCACATTTTTGATTTCTGCATTTTATAGCATACAGTTGTAATTGAGATATTATTATTACATAATTAAAAGGCCATTTATTATGTTTTTATTTGCGTTAGTCATATCATTATACTTTTCTGATTTCATCTTGCACAATTATTCTATTTGTATCTTTGATTATGCTTTCAATTATATTATTATAATTTTTACCGATGTTTTAATTCACCTGCTATTCAATCAACAACTATTTCCAATATTTTAGTTGAATACTCGAGAAGTATCTAGAACAAAGTTACCAGTAAAAAAATAAAATCAATATAATTCTGAATTTAAATAGGACAAAATCATTTTCCTTTTTGAATTTATTTATTTTTTAAATTCATGGGGATTATGATTTCATACAGGAATTTATTAATTCATACGCGCTGCACAGGTCTGAAAAACGAGATTCCGTCGCACGGAAATAATTTACGAAATTCGTAATTACCACTCCGAAATTGCATATCGATTTCACTCCTCCATTTTCTTTGGCCGGAGCGAGCGTGACCCGCGTGCCATTTTTATATAATTAGCAAAAATCGATGAGACCCAAATACTGCAGAGAGCTTAATTATAAATCGATGTGGCTCTGCGGTAGAAAAATACCTAATCGAAGATGCTCAGAAAGTATTTAAACTATGATACTTTCGTTACAAAAAAAGAGTACAATAATAAATTTGGGCTGACTTTAAAACTCGATGCATAGACCATTCATTCTTTCTAGGACAAATGTGCATGATTTAGCAATTGCAAAACTGATGACACTTTTTTGGTCAAAAATGCTTTAAATTTAATCGTCTGTAAAAGCAAAAAAAATTTTTTTCTAAATTAATCTATTACAGATGCGAAGACTTGAATCTTCCCCTTTACAACGACTGCTTAAAATTTAATCAGCGATTTTCTTTAGCTGTTTTATAAAACAAAATTTCCTATAGTATTGTAAAAATAGCAGTGCACTTGTCATTCAAAGTTAATCGATTAGAAAAAATCGTGGATCAAGATTTAGGCATTCGTTGTAAAGGGGAATTTTTAATCTTTACGGTGGTTTCAGTCTCGAGAAAAATTTTCTAAAATTTTCCACGGACGTTTCGATTTGTAACATTTTCGAGCACGACAGTGTCTTCAGTTTCTCAGTTGCTGTATCATGTAAAAATATCTCAGACAAAAGTGAACTATGGATCGCGAAAGTGGAGGAACTTTAAAATGGTTTCTATTATCTAGTAATTTCTATTATCGATATTATTAAAATCGCAATACCGATAATTTCTGGAAAACGTGAAATTTGGTGTTCAAATACTTTTTGGATCCACACTGTATATTTTTTATGATAAAAATGCATCTGGAAAATCCGTACCAAAATAGGAGTGACAGATCACATTCGAAGACAGGTTAAACTGCATCATGATAAAATATTCAGGTCTACGATAAGTTTGGAACGTCAAAAGTCTGACAATCCGGAAACGGAATTTTCTGTTCGCGTCGAAGCAAAGTTTATACATATAAAATATATAGGCCAAATATAACATAACCTAACCCAGGCCAAAGATACTCTCGGATTAAAATAAAACACTCTAGACTACGAAAAGATAGAGGGAATTCATGAATTGTGACGAAAAACGATCTCGACGAAGGCGAGGATGGTAAAAATAAAGATGGCGTCGACAGCCTAGCGCGGAGATAAGAGTAATATAAATAAAAGGTAACGGAAGACAGAAGAGCGGAACTGCGGCAAGCGCAAGAGGGAAAAGAAAGGAAAATTTCCTGCGGCGAATGAAGAAGTCTTAGGCCACTGCATCGTGTTGTCTCTCAATGAGAAAAGCGGCCACAAAGATGGAGATAGATGTCGGACTGTAAAGAAGGTACCAAGCCGGCAATAAGAAAATAAGCTAGCTGGAAAAGAAAATGAAGGGGACAGGAAAAATCACGGGCCCACGCGGGAAGCGGGGATGATAACGACGAAAGAGAGGAAGGAGAGAAGAAAAGGAGCATGGAGACAGACGAGAGTTAGTGTGTGGTTGCACGTAGTGGGTACGGTTTTTTGGGGAATGGGGAAAAATGCGGACGGAAATTTATGGTATGTACTGGTCACATGAAGGAAAAATTCTGAGGTATAAAGGAACACGCAGGAACGCGTTGAACTCGATGAATAAAAAACTCTGGCTTTCCACAGACGATTAAAATAGAATGAAATACGTATAAATTGTTTAAAAGGTTGTTAAATATAATTCTTCTTTTCTCATTCTCAGCGCGATTCGTTCTTATACATAACACCAGCTGGATGGCTGCACTTTTCCACCGTGTTCCATTACTTTCAATTTTATTTAGACTGCAATAAACTTGCCTTTGATTGCAATGAATTGTTTAAATTTAGCGCAACGTCCTCATCCCAGGTAGCACCTCGCAATTACTCAAAACCATGGCTCCGCGGAAGAACTGTAATAACACACTTTTATGTTAAGAGTTACTAAAATAATATGACTATATTTAACCAGTTAGCTGTGTTTGCCGAGTATACTCGTCATGGAATAAAAATTAATTGCTTGCTATTTATGTTAAAATTGTAGTGAAAATTAAAACCCATTATTAATTTGTCGACATTTTAGAATTTGTCGAGTCAAAGACGAAGTAAAGAAACGAAACAAAGAAATTGAGGAGAGGTCCATATGTGATAAATAAAGTTTTCAAAAATTTTTAGTAGCCGCATGCAAAGTCGAGCTACACAGTTAACTGGTTAATAGAATGATGTTATTCTCGACTCCGTTAA
The DNA here is from genome assembly GCA_913789915.3 of Sphecodes monilicornis. NCBI lineage: Eukaryota > Metazoa > Arthropoda > Insecta > Hymenoptera > Halictidae > Sphecodes > Sphecodes monilicornis. The sequence goes on from OU565287.1 coordinate 24,834,976, forward strand.
ATTAGCACTACTTTATATATATACTTTATATATATATATATATATATATATATATATATATATATATATAATGTACATAATAGACATACAACATTTACGTTGAAACTAAATCCGTATCTTTGATTTAATACGACATATGATATTTTTAAATTCTAACAAAAATCTTTGTAATTTTCTTTATCGTATTAATAAAGTCCTTTAATGTATTTCAGAAAAAAAAAAATATATATAATATATGATAGACATACAACATTTACGTTGAAACTAAATCCGTACCTTTGATATAATACGACATATAATATTTTTAGATTCTAACAAAAATCTTTGTAATTTTCATTATCGTATTAATAAAGTCCTTTAATGTATTTCAGAAAAAAAATCAAATATCATAAGGTTTTCGATGAAAACGGTAGGAGTTAGGTTTAAAATTAACTTATAGTTAGTACCATATTTAAGAAAATGGTATTTCACATTTAGACATAATAAATTAACTGATTTTCATGGTAAATTACATTTACCCTGAACGTGAAATATTTGTTCTAGACAAGTATTTTATTTCTACCTGGAAGAGGTTTTAATTGGAATCCGTATTTGAATTCTCATTCCATTTTATCAAGCATGAGATTCATTTTAAATATCAGGTTACCAAAATTAAATTCATTTTGATGAAAACCAAACTTAATATTAACATTAATAGTACGATATTGAATAAAATATTTGATCGGGATGTATGCGATTTCATAAGGCAAAAAGCGTGAGCACTAGGATGAATTTTGGTCTGTACATTTCTATTTTATTGAGGAATGTGTTAAATATATACAATGCTAAAATAGCACAGTAAATCTGTATCAAGATTTCTAATTTATTAATTATTTTGATTTTATTTAGATCGTCGAACACAACAGAGCAAGTAGAAAACGTTACAAGTGAAAAAGGAGTACCTATAGTCAGACTTGTCGAGCGTGAAGAATGTATGTAACATTATGCATCATTTCCTTGGATGTTATCCATCATAGGGCAGTTTTACATTACGGCGACTTTACGTAGATCATCATGGCGCCACAATAGTATTAACGACACGTTACAATTTACTATAAAATATTATCTTAATTTATTACTGGATTTGTTAGATTTAGCGGTTCAGGATATTTACCAAGAATTAGACTCAGTCTTATTCAAATAAACACAGACCTGTTAAATGATATTTCACAGTTTTGTTTTATAACGCACCTGTCGTGATTCGAGACAGATTACAGCAGAATTATATATTATATAAAAGAATAGAAAGATGTCGTGGAGATCGTTGAGCGGACGCGATGAATTTAAAAATATAGAATTTATTTCCAGTAGTATTGCAAAGATTTGCAAATTATTTCAATGTAAATCAATGTAATATAAAATAGGAAATAACTTCAATCTTTCGAAGCCATGTCCGTTTTCTTTTTAAATTAAAAGCACAAAATTCATTTTCTCAGATGGATGGTAAAAATCCATTTTTATATCATAGAGCTCGTGAAGATGAAATATAGATGGATATATTTAACGTTTCCGTTCGGGCTACACGAACTTCCTTACAATCCGTACATATAACTTATTTCTACTCTTACAACTACTCGTACAACCTACGCTATCCTCTTTCTCCACGATTTACGTTCTCTCTGCTCGCTCGCATGTTCGCCGTCCCTTTCGTTCTTATTTCTTCAATCTACTTGACCCATCTCATTTCTATAACGTGCTTATATACAAGGTATATACAGGGTGTCCCAAAAATGTCACGGTTCCTTCAAAGGGGAGATTCCTGAGGCCATTCGAAACGACATTTTCCTTTGCAAAAATGGCCGTTTCGGCTTTGTTAAGGAGTTATTAACGAAAAACACGGACCAATCAGAGCGCGACCTAGAGGCGTATTGGCAGAGACGGCCGCGCGCGACAGCAGTCGAGCGATGGTGATACACCGCGGTCGAAAGTAAGGAACCAACAAGAGAAGAAAATTTTTCGAGTCCTATGTCGGATAATTCAAATTTGAATATGTTGTAGTCTTTAGTAACCTATGAACGAATCTCGAAGGATTTTCCGAAATCTTAAAAAAAGTTGGTTTTACAGCCGAGTAAAGAAATGTGGCAACTTTTTTTCATTAAATTATAACACTAGAACGAACGTACCGAGGAAAATGAGTTTTTAGGTGCTTATAGTGAACACATAAGAGTATCTATTGAAAATATTTTTTTACATATATATATATATATATATATATATATTTATATATATATTCGAAACGAAATCAGTGAACGCCCGGCACACACAGATGAAAATGAAAAAGAGCACCGAGGCAGAAAATGAGGAACTGAAGCGAGTATTCGGATAATCCGTGGCTCCGGAAGGAGAGGGCATTGTTTCTCCCGGCTGGACCAGCGCCTAGGCTAATGAATTACATTATTGGAAATCCGGAATATAAATAAGGTTACGCTATTACATCGTTGGATAGGTAATTGCCGACTTCATGCGCGCCACCCGTGAAGAGCGATATATTACACGGGAAATACGAGGCTGAGCTATTTCTCTTCTCTTTCCAAGTTCGTTAACTCTTCGCAGGCTTTTACAGTACATCATCGTATCAAGCCGCGCTTCGTTAGCCCCCTCGATTTCGAAAAACTAATCGACCCGCGTGAAAAGTGCTCCGTGGAATACTTCAAAAGTTATTCGACCGGATAATCGAACCGACGATACTTCAAATTTTCCAATTATCTGGTTACTATCTTCCAGAAATTCTCTGTATAGTAAAAATAGGAATAATCAAGGTAACATAATTATTAGATAATCTTATCCTACGTTTCTCACGATGAAAATTCACACATTTCCTTTTTTAGATACTGTAGAACTTGATTTATTTCTGTTTGTGTGCCGAGACTGTATTTTTTTTTAAATATTATGTTACACAGTGGATCCAAAAAATAACTGAATTTGAAGCTCGATTTCTTTACTCTCGCAGACCATTATTAATCTTTTTCTAGGATATTTGTGCATGATGTACCAGGTGAGAAACTGTGAATACGTATTTTATCGTAAATGCTACAGATTGAATCGTCTGTAAAAACATAAAAACATTTGTTTATGAATGAATGCGAGTCTATATCGAAAATTTAAAAAAATACGTTTTGTACATCTGTGTGAATTATATACATCCTGAAGATCTTACATCTAAATCAAAATCCTTAAGATTCCTACATCTTTCAATGGCTCTCATTTTTTTCGCATCAACCGATTTCGATGTTCAGAATATACATATTTATAACTGACTCGTATTTAATATAAATACATTTTAATTTAGTTAACCTCCCCTAAAATTTTTTAAATCAAAATTCTTAACTTAATTAACCTCCCCAAAAATTTTTTAAATAAAAATTCTTAAGTTAATTAACCTCGCCTAAAATATTTTAAATAAAAATTCTTAATTTAATTAACCTCCCCTAAAATTTTTTAAATAAAAATTCTTAACTTAATTAACCTCCCCTAAAATTTTTTAAATAAAAATTCTTAACTTAATTAACCTCCCTTAAATTTTTTAAATAAAAATTTCAATTCACAATTTAATACAAAATTACGTATCTACCAAATACAATGTTTAAATTTTCAATCCAATCCCAGATAAGAAAAGAGTTCTAAAAAGCAACCTTCAACATGTTCTTCGCGATTCGGACCAATTACAATTTTGTCAAAAATTTTGTCACATAGTAAACTAATCCTTCTCAATTCTCCTAAAAATTCAAGTCGTTTGGTCCAATCTTTAAAAAACGTTGCCGTCTTTTTAAAAGCGTACGAACATTACTGTGAGTCACAGTATGACTAAACATTCGTAAGAAACGTTTGTTCGTTGTGATCGATTGGTAGCAATAATATCGGAGAAACAAAATTTCGCTTGTATTTACTGTATGAGGAAAGCAATGTACAGGATGAATTCCTTCGACGTATGAGGAGTACATCTAACTTTCAGAAATGAAATTCGTTGGGCGCCATATTTTCGCTCAGAATAATTCCGATCGTCTGGAAAGAGTAGAAGCTTGGCCAGACGGTGCAGTTAAATATTATCGAATTCAGCGTTCGCGGGCACGCGAGACAACGGGACTCAAAAACGAGGAAACTCGATGGGAAAGTCGTTAACGAACCCCCGTGGACAGGGAAGAACGCTATTGCGCAGAAGTGAGGAAACTTTTCCTCCGCCAGTGTTTATTATAAACGACGAGATAGCTCGTTCCGTGCAGTTAGGGGATCGGGGAAAAATCGTTATCTTCGGGAAAGTTTTGCTTCTATCGGATTTACCGGCGGTAGTTCGTCTGGTCCGGTGGCAACATATTCGAGCTGCAGAGCCACGGCTTTTCCAGGAGCTATTGTAAGGTCGTTAGAATCGGAGAAAATCGAAGGAAGCGAGGCGAGCCCCGTCAGAAGCTACGATTTTATGGGAAAAATCCGATTAACCCCACCGACTTTCGAGTCTCTTCACTCGACCAAGCTCGCTATAATTCTTTTCTTAACGTCTGATCGGTTCTTGACGGATATATGCTGGTTATATTAATCTGACCCTTTTCAAAATCATGTGAATCCGAGTGGCTCGGTGAGACTCTCGGATACATGACAAATTTTAAAAAAGATCCAGTCCAAAAATACAATGTATCGTATTTGAAGATATTTAATCGGTTGCAACATCGTACAGCAACAAACTTGGACTCATTTTCCTTTAACATTAACCATACCGAGTACAAAATGTAACTGGTATACTGTTTAACCCTTTTAGTGCCGCAGAACGATGTATCGTATACTGTCCTACTCTAATTTACAGATTTCTAATAATGTTAAAATCCTATCTTATTTTAATATACATATTACCATATTAGAATATTAGAATCTTATTCTAGAATTAGAATCTATATCTTATTCTCGTTTCTGAATTCCTCTTTAGTATAATAAATTTGCCTCAGCAATTTTCGTTCTTATTTAATTTTTCGGTCGGCACTAAAAGGGTTAAAGGTCAACCCGCCGTAAATAACGCGTAATCTTTTCTGAAACACGTAAGTTTTAAACTTCCACATTTTATCCGCTCCAACATGATTATTCTTGCTCAAGGTCATTTCAAGGTCAAAAAGGTGGTATCCACTAAATTCAGTTTTTTATTGTCTATCATGCAATCGTAAAAAAAATATACTATTCCATTTAGAAAAACATCGGAGACCTTGATATTTCATCAAAAAACGCGACATAAAATTTTTTTTTCTTTACCATTATATTTGCCCCCTGCAATAGTGTCACTTGGTCCTCTGAAGTTTTCTGATAGGACTGTAAATATGACAGATATTTAGGTGTTCCCTTTTATGTGGGATACCCTGTATATCAGTTCCCCCACCTCGAAAGCCACGCGGCGCGCGCAGCACTCACTAACTCTGTTGCTGTACGTAGTAGTGGGAAGAGGTTCGATGGTGGGGGACCTTGCAGTTCTCGGAGGGGATTACGTTGGAACCCCCTGACACAGATGAATAAGTATAATGTATAATATAAAACTGAAAACACATCAGGAGAATGTAATGGTACCATCACATTATTTTCGACTTTTTAAAATGATTAGAACAGAAAATAAATGTTTTGAAAAGATTGAAGATTTTGAAAGACTGAAACTTCTGCAACACCGAATACAATAACGACGATAGGATCCAGTAACAGTAGCTCCGGATCTATTCGAGGCAGTGTAGGGATATGATTCAACATTTCACGCGCATGCGCGGCCAAAACAGTAATGTATCTATCTCATGATGACAGAGGTAGTAGAGCCCTGAGAGAGTTATATTGGCGGGAATGTATCGAAACAATCTGTTCCGGACAAAAAGACGTCAGGGCGTGTTCTACGAGTTACAAAATATACACAAATACACACGTTATACATTCATTTTTCAGAATCAAATCATACCAATTTTTTAAAATTCTGCTGGGTGCTCAGGGTACCCAATTTTTTCGAGAATCTTATTTTACTCAGGCTGAAATCGCCGCACATGCGCGTGAAATCTTGTACCCTATCCCAACACTGATTCGAGGCACCTTCCCCGCTTAGGTTCTTCCCCCACTCTTAGACTTCATCGTTATAATGTATAGTAGTGGGACGCTCCCACCACGAGAGCTGTGCGGCGCGCGCAGCATCTACCAACTCTGCGGCTTTACGTAGTAGTGGGAAGAGGTTCGATGGTGGGGGACCTTGCAGTTCTCGGAGGGGAATACGTTGGAACTCCCTGACATAGATGAATAAGTATAATGTATAATATAAAACTGAAAATACATCAGAAGAATGTAATGGTACCATCACATTATTTTCGACTTTTTAAAATGATTAGAACAGAAAATAAATGTTTTGAAAAGATTGAAGATTTTGAAAGACTGAAACTTCTACAATACCGAATACAATCACGACGATAAGATCAAGTAACAGAGAAACAGAGAAGCGTAGATTTTCAAAGACGTGCGCAAGTTTCCGAAGATTCGAACGAGCAGCGAACTCCATTTCGAAAATGATTGCACTTCTCCTGGTGCAATCTATCACTCGGGCTTGACAAAGTGAGCCCGAAGCGCGTATCAACTTCTTTCCCCGGGTGAAATCCTCAAAGGCTCTAATTGTATCTCGCCGGGGACATCTTCCTCGGTTTTTCTATCCGTCGGCATTCTCTTCTGTCGCGTTTCAATAGTGGCTCGGCCCGTCCATTGGACGGCAATTAATCTCGATTGGACGCCGCCGATAAAGAAACACGCGGGAGCAAACAGCCCGGGAAGTTTTATCCGACGGGACCTCGAGTCGGGGAATTCGCGGGCGTTATCTCGCTTCCGGCGAGAGAGCTCTCGCGAAGCTGCGCAAGTAAAGCAAAAGAGTATTATCAGCCGACTTTTTTCCCCCGCCTCAATAATGCCGATCGGCGGGTGAGAGTTCGATTTTTAAAAGTTTAGAAAAGTCGAACGGTGGTGGTCGGCGGGAGGAATATCGCTTACGTTTGGAAGTCTATTTTCTTTTCCGCCGGCCGGTGGAGAGGTGAAGAAAAGTGGCGAGAGGAAATTCGTAAAGAAGAAAACGTGGAGCTCTTTTAAAGTTTGCTGCCGATGATTTCCTTTGGCTTTTTTGCCTTCGGTAGAGTGCAGGTACTTTCCCGTCTGTCAGAGACTGTTCACCATGACCGAACTACGCAGAAAGGGTTGTTAAAGTTTGTTCTCGCTGCTGGGTAATCTACGGCCGATATTATTCATTTATTTCCTGTCACATTCCCTGGGGTAATCTCTAATCGTAATTTATTTGCGTTTTATAAGACCGGTTTGCATGCGCATATAACAGAGTTATTTATACTACAGTGGTGTCGCGATAAAAGCTATAAGGCTGTACACGATAAGGATATGGGTCCTAGTAGGTTACAGTAGGTCTCCAATTATCCGAATTTTTAATGTCTGAGGCATCTGATAAATACTCTAACAAGCTCTAAATTTAAATAGCTTAGAGGCGAGGCATTTGCAACATAATTTATTATATAAATCAATAGAGGTTAAATCTAGCGTAATTAAGTAACTGTTCTATTATATGAACTCTTGTGTTTCCCTGCTTAGTTCGGATAATCGAGGCTCTACTGTAATTTGAATATATCAGTTCAAGAATCTAGTTATTGTTGTATGATACATGGTACATTTACTATAAAAAAAAATCATTTCAAAAATTGATTTTATTGAAAATTAGTTGACTCGTGTGTACCTAAATTCTTTATTAACAGCGTTTAATCAAAACATGAATGTTTAAAGAATAAAGTAATTAAGTAAATAAAGAATTATTCAATTCTTTTTATTTCTGACATTACTCGATCGACTATTACGCTCTTCGTTTCGCCATGTATGTCGATTCGCAGGGCGTACTTCAAATTCACCGATTTTCAAATGTAACGCGAATCGAACGGCGGCGGAGTGTAGCTCAAGGATGCGAATTGTAATTTAATTCGAAATTCCACCGAAGCTCGTATACATTTTTAAGCTCGTGTTGCGCGGATTATCAACAGAGAGCGCTCTCTTCAAGTCTCGTGACGCGGCAGCGTGTCAATTTTCATAAAAACATTATTCACCGCGCTCGTTGACGCTCGCTGAAACGCAACGCTCGTGCAAAATGAATTGAAACCGAGTGTCGATCAATGCGGGAACGTGTTCAGGGGGAAATCAAATTTTGAAAATGCGAAGGAAAATTCCTTTCTGTTCACCAGATCGTGCAACGAATTCCGGAACAAACTATTTCCTTCCTCTGCCTTGGAATGATAGTAATAATATCGAAGAATAAAAACTAACAATATCTGCTCGTGAAATCCGCAGAGTGGTCGACATAAATAAATTTACTGATGTTTTCCTTTCATTTGTAACATTATAAAACTTTGTACAACGAAGAACTTCTTGTTTCGTGGATATTAGCACCGAACATGCAGTTTCGACTCTCTGATTTTATTATTATTTATTATTTATTTATTGATGCCGCAAACCATGTTTGGTTTACATAGCATACATTAGTGTAATATTTTACAATACATAATGGAGTATAAATTGCTAAATTAAATTAAAATGGACGGTGGATACTAAATGCTAATCTTACATTTTTGTAGGAAATTAAAGATAAATATTAATGTTGTAATATCTCGCACGCTTAGAAAGAAATTAATGATGTAAGGAGGGTAATCTGATTTTGTTATTTTTATAAATTTGTGATGGCAAATTAGATATTAATTATAGTTACGAATAAATTTTAATTACTGAAATAATTTTCTAATGACACGCGAGTTCACCTTTTTACCAGGCTCAGTCTAGATAAAATTGTGTTCATTACGAGGTCCACGACATCACATTGTTAAAAGTTTCAAGGAAATATAATGAGAGAGAAAAGAATTTTTGTGTTGCTGTACTAATTAATACACCGGTGACTATATTCAACCTCCAACATGTTGATGGGACAAAAGGGTAATAAATTAGTTTGTGGTGTAAGATGAATAGATAGTTCGTCGTTAAATAAATGTATGACGTTGCGTTCTCTAATAAAAGGAATAGGAAGGTTTAGCAACAGTGAAAATTACGATAATATACACGTAACAAAAAATATGTTGGTGCAAACTTTCAGCAAGTTCAGTTTTCGAAAATTGTCCCAAAGGTTTAGCAAGAGTGAAAATTACAATAATATACACGCAACCAAAAATATGTCGGTGCAAACTTTAAGCAAGTTCAAATTTCGAAAATTGTCCCGAAGGTTTAGCAACAGTGAAAATTACAATAATATACACGCAACAAAAAGTATGTTGCTGCAAACTTTAAGCAAGTTCAGATTTCGAAAATTGTCCCGAAGGTTTAACAATAGTGAAAATTACAATAATATACACGCAACAAAAAATATGTCGGTGCAAACTTTAAGCAAGTTCAGATTTCGAAAATTGTCCCGAAGGTTTAACAACAGTGAAAATTACAATAATATACACGCAACAAAAAATATGTTGGTGCAAACTTTAAGCAAGTTCAGATTTCGAAAATTGTCCCAAAGGTTTAACAACAGTGATAATTACAATAATATACACGCAACAAAAAATATGTCGGTGCAAACTTTAAGCAAGTTCAGATTTCGAAAATTGTCCCGAAGGTTTAACAACAGTGAAAATTACAATAATATACACGCAACAAAAAATATGTTGGTGCAAACTTTAAGCAAGTTCAGATTTCGAAAATTGTCCCAAAGGTTTAACAACAGTGATAATTACAATAATATACACGCAACAAAAAATATGTTGGTGCAAACTTTAAGCAAGTTCAGTTTTCGAAAATTGTCCCGAAGGCTTAGCAACAGTGAAAATTACAATAATATACACGCAACAAAAAATATGTTGGTGCAAACTTTAAGCAAGTTCAGATTTCGAAAATTGTCCCAAAGGTTTAACAACAGTGATAATTACAATAATATACACGCAACAAAAAATATGTTGGTGCAAACTTTAAGCAAGTTCAGTTTTCGAAAATTGTCCCGAAGGCTTAGCAACAGTGAAAATTACAATAATATACACGCAACCAAAAATATGTCGGTGCAAACTTTAAGCAAGTTCAGATTTCGAAAATTGTCCCGAAGGTTTAACAACAGTGAAAATTACAATAATATACACGCAACAAAAAATATGTTGGTGCAAACTTTAAGCAAGTTCAGTTTTCGAAAATTGTCCCGAAGGCTTAGCAACAGTGAAAATTACAATAATATACACGCAACCAAAAATATGTCGGTGCAAACTTTAAGCAAGTTCAGATTTCGAAAATTGTCCCGAAGGTTTAACAACAGTGAAAATTACAATAATATACACGCAACAAAAAATATGTTGGTGCAAACTTTAAGCAAGTTCAGTTTTCGAAAATTGTCCCGAAGGCTTAGCAACAGTGAAAATTACAATAATATACACGCAACCAAAAATATGTCGGTGCAAACTTTAAGCAAGTTCAGTTTTCGAAAACTGTCCCGAAGGTTTAACAACAGTGAAAATTACAATAATATACACGCAACAAAAAATATGTTGGTGCAAACTTTAAGCAAGTTCAGATTTCGAAAATTGTCCCATTTTGAAGTGAACGATTTGAATATCTTTGAACATATCAATAATATCGAAAAATGTTTCAAACAAAAGTTATATGGTTTCGAGGAATACATAATTTTATGTAAATGTTTTTTTTTCCGATGAACAGCATATGAAGGTCATTTCCTATTTCTTTTTAATGGCACCATTAAAGTATTTCATTACTACCCATAAAAATATTATTAACCTTTCAATATTGAAGAACCATTAGAAGAGATGTTCCCTCCGGAAGAATATAACTTTTGTATGCAACTGTTTCCGACATCACTAGTAATTTCAGAGGTATTCGAGTGGTTCGCTTCGAATGTGACATCCTGTACAAAGATATGTGAAACCGCAAAAAGCATAATTTTACTAAAGAATGGAGTCGCCGCGGTTGTTGCGTCAAGGCGTTCATTTGGAGGCTCGTAAGCGGAAGTCGTACCGCCAGGTGTGAAAGAGGCTTAATGTTCGAGCTATGCTCCTTCGTCCAGGCTCGAGGCAGCTTCTTGCATCCTGTCAAGACGTCTCGAACGTCCTGACGGAACCGATGCGAGGGGAGCACGACAAGATTAAAACCGTGAATCCGCGGTGTTGTTGGTGCTGCGCTGGCTCACCTCGAGCCGTATCAATATGCGCGCACACGGACCAGGAAGAGACGCGCGAGGAAATTTCTTCTATATTCTTAGGCCTTTGTTTTCCGAATGGGTTGTCGTGAGAACGACGCACCGATCTATCGGATAGCTTTGACAATCGACTCTTCAAATCTATTTTTTTATTCACTTTTTAACGCCGTGCCTTCCTGCCAGTGTATAGTCCGATAGTTCTGCGAAAGCCGTGACACGAATTCGATTATTTATTATTTATTACTTATTATTGTCTAGTATTTATACTATATTGTAGTATATTCAGCTCTATTCTAGTATAATTCCAGTATATTCTTGTATATTCCAGTATATTATACTATATTATAATATATTCTAGTATATTCCAGTATATTATACTATATTATAATATGTTCTAGTATATTCCAGTATATTATACTATATTATAATATATTCTAGTATATTATACTATATTATAATATATTCTAGTATATTCCAGTATATTGTACTATATTATAATATGTTCTAGTGTATTCCAGTATATTATACTATATTATAATATATTCTAGTATATTATACTATTTTATAATATATTCTAGTATATTCCAGTATATTATACTATATTATAATATGTTCTAGTATATTCCAGTATATTATACTATATTATAATATATTGTAGTATATTATACTATATTATAATATATTCTAGTATATTCCAGTATATTATACTATATTATAATATGTTCTAGTATATTCCAGTATATTATACTATATTATAATATATTGTAGTATATTATACTATATTATAATATATTCTAGTATATTCCAGTATATTATACTATATTATAATATGTTCTAGTATATTCCAGTATATTATACTATATTATAATATATTCTAGTATATTATACTATATTATAATATATTCTAGTATATTCCAGTATATTGTACTATATTATAATATGTTCTAGTGTATTCCAGTATATTATACTATATTATAATATATTCTAGTATATTATACTATTTTATAATATATTCTAGTATATTCCAGTATATTATACTATATTATAATATGTTCTAGTATATTCCAGTATATTATACTATATTATAATATATTGTAGTATATTATACTATATTATAATATATTCTAGTATATTCCAGTATATTATACTATATTATAATATGTTCTAGTATATTCCAGTATATTATACTATATTATAATATATTCTAGTATATTCCAGTATATTATACTATATTATAATATGTTCTAGTATATTCCAGTATATTATACTATATTATAATATATTCTAGTATATTGCAGTATATTATACTATATTATAATATATTCTAGTATATTCCAGTATATTATACTATATTATAATATATTCTAGTATATTCCAGTATATTCTAGTATACTCCAGTATATTCTAGTATATTCTAGTATATTTTAGAAATAAGATTTTATTTCATTCCACTCTCTTAACATTCGTTTACAAAAATGGCAAACTGCATAAATATCCGCAGTCTAGTGAATAACATCTTACGAGCCTTCAAATTTTTATATTATCCTAGTGATAATTTAAAACTCATAGAAATATTATTTTTATATTCTGATGAATATAAAATGCAACGTTCTTGTAATTTTTTATTTTCAATTTTCGTTTATGTTGCCTTTTATCTAGTAATTGTGTTCGCCAATAAAATTAAAAAGAATTTGTTTTTTTCACGGATGCCCTACCTCTTTGAATATTTTATAATTAGAAAAAGCTACAAAGCATTTTATATATCATGGAAACGCCCGCGTCAATATCAAACGGCGAAACATACATTTATTTAATTATAATCGTACATTCGCAGATTCCGTATTAATCAGATGGGAATTTGACAACGCTCGAACGATAAATTTAATTTTCCATTGAAGACAGCAAATTATGGCGTGAATGTATCAAGGAAACTGCAGTCATATCCGGTCATTTTATACTATAATATCCACCATCGAGTGCTTTATATTCCCGGGGACAAAACAAACAAATTTTGCATTGCATTTTCAAACAATAATTTATTCATTACTCGTCAATGAGGATTCGGATTGGCGCGGCAGCAAGTAACACGAACATAATTACCTGAGAAGTGACAAATATCGCAGCGGAGATGTCCATTGAATTGTCTGACGATTATAAATTCTACAAAGCGTGATCGCGCTCCCGCGGAACGATAAATTATAACGTCACGAATAAATTGAGTCGAAGATACGCCGGTGAAGATTGCACGTGGAAATAGAGCGATCAGGAATTAATTGCGCTCGCTTCTTCGTCCTTGTTTTATCTAAACACGACACTCGCATTACGCTTGCATACGAATGAATCCCGGCCGCACACGTGCGCGTGATACAACGGCGCGGAATTTCTTTGGAATTTTCGAGTGCGTTCTCGGACACGGTCCGCAATGGAATTCCAGCTTCTTGTGAGCTTTTTTTATCTTGGTTACGGCCGAGAGAAACCGAAAAATTGACTCGTCTCCCGGAAATGGAACATTAATACATAGTATCTTCTACACGATAATTGACGTCGGCCGGACCCGTGGTGGCGACAATTATCGATGAAATACTGTATTGTTTATTTGCTGAGAATTTCATTCGGACTCGCGCTTTCCAATCGCAGACTGATGAACAGGAATAACGTGCCGAACTTCCGGGATAATCAACGATAATTTAATCTTGCCTGAAACGGAAAAGCTTTCAAGTCACGTGATATTTATGATTAGTCACATTAAATTATTCGCGAGTTAATTTAAACCTTTCCGTGCAGGACAGTTGCGGACCGAGCTTAGCATCAACGTTTCTTTTGTGTTCCATAAAGAAAGATGGAGGAAGATGAAAACTATACATAGATGAATACTATACTTATTGCAATCTATAAATAGCAAGGTGTTTCTTTGATTCTGAAAGGCGAATATTGTAATATACAGTTGGAGACAAAATGTAGTGGACACTCTTTAAAAATTAATAACTTTTTTAAGATTGTGTCAGACGACTTGAGTTTTTTTACATGCTAGAAGTCAGGTTTTTTATCATCAAAAATCGACGAATTCATAAGTAATTTTATAATATAATTCTTTTATAGAATTCTTTGTCATATCTTTTGGAAAATATTGAATTTTCAAAAAGAAGTATGTCGTTTCTAGTGGACATATGGTGAAAGAATTTTTTTTAATGATATTCAATCCTTATCTTGGTGAAGATAAGAATATAATGTACAGAATTATACATGCACGAGGACTATAATAGAATTCCGATAATCCAACGTGCTTGAGAGTTCGGTAATGTTGAATCCTCCGATATACCAGATTATTGGACTACCTTTGTAATATTATGGAAACCGGGAAAATAATTTAGAGATTGGCTTTTTGATGACTCTGATGTAGAATTTTAATGCATTGTAAAAATAGGGTCCCATGAAAACCACCTACACATGTTCCACCGACAAAGATTTCACCGACTCCAAATTTCACCGACAACGACTTTGACCGACAACGATTTTCACCGACAATGATTTTGGCCGACAACGATTTTGACCGACAACGGCTTCAGTCGACGGCAGTATTATCCAGTAGTAACATCGTGTGCCAACAACAACAACAACAACAACAACAACAACAACGTTAGCCGACTGCCTCCAATTTTATATAGTGTAATAATTATATTTTTATACAAAAGTAAATATGTGCATATGCAGAATAGTTAGGTCTGGGTTTGGTCTGAGTATATCACGAAAAAATTACAGAATCAACGAGGTAGTACGTGTGCTGGTCAAAATCATTGTCGTTCAAAGTCGTTGTCGGTGAAATTTGGAGTCGGTGAAATATCGTTGGTGAAATCTTTGTCGGTGAAACATGTGTAGGAGGTTTTCATGGGACCCTATTTTTACAATTCATTAAAATTCTACATCAGAGTCATCAAAAAGCCAATCTTCAAATTATTTTCCCCGTTTCCATAGTATTACAAAGGTATTGTCGATGAAATCTGGAGTCGGTGGAATATTGTCGGTGAAATCTGTTTCGGTGAAACATGTGTCGTTGATTTTCATGGAACCCGTAAAGATAATACATATCTTATTCATTATATCAGATTA
Source organism: Sphecodes monilicornis (assembly GCA_913789915.3). Taxonomy (NCBI): domain Eukaryota; kingdom Metazoa; phylum Arthropoda; class Insecta; order Hymenoptera; family Halictidae; genus Sphecodes; species Sphecodes monilicornis. The sequence continues at coordinate 24,850,328 of OU565287.1, forward strand.
AAATAAATACATTATATGTATTATATACGTTATACATATACATTGTATTCAAACTATCTCGTGTTACACTGAATCCTCGGTAATTACTGGTAGGTAATTAAATTACTTGTGTACTGTATTTTAAATCGACGTTCGTATGGCAGATCGTGGGTGGGGCGGCGTGTGCTGGATTATCGGTTGTACCGAATCACTGAATGCCAGATTATCGGAATTTTACTGTATTGGATTGTTGGAAAAGTAATTCTCGTTTTCTAGATGCATAAGTATGGTAGAACTGCGATTATCTGAATTAATTCTGTCACGTCGCGGCATCTGGATTACCGAATATGTTATTGACCTATTATTACCAAAGCCTGATTTTACAAGCTTGCCGTATGAACTCGTTCCATTTATTTTTCGAAAATCATCAATGCAAAAATAAAAAGAACTCGGATAAAGTACACATGTGCGTAGAAATTCATTTGCATGAAATGTGGAAAGTTGTTGCAGCTAACCATGGAAAATATTTTCTATTTTTCTATTCCAACAAAGAACTTTTATTTATCAATAGAAGAGTAGAAAGTTATTCAATTTTTGATTATCAAAATTTTTCTATTCCAACAAAGAACTTTTATTTATCAATAGAACAGTACAAAGTTATTCAAGTACCTAGTAGCATTACTCGTAAGGCGAGGAAGCTAATCGAGCCGATTCCTCGCATCGAGGAGCGATAAAAATATTGAACCTAGACGGCCCTGCGAAACTTTGAGAACTCAGTTTCATGAAATGTGGGAAAAGGTTGTAGCTAACCATGGAAAATATTTTCTACTTTTCTATTCCCACACAGAACTTTTATTTATCAATAGAACAGTAGAAAGTTATTCAATTTTTGATTATCAAAATTTTTCTATTCCAACAAAGAACTTTTATTTATCAATAGAAGAGTAGAAAGTTATTCAAGTACCTAGTAGCATTACTCGTAAGGCGAGGGAGCTAATCGAGCCGATTCCTCGCATCGAGAAGCAATAAAAATATTCAACCTACACGGCCCTGCGAAACTTTGAGAAATCAGTTGCGTGAAATGTGGGAAAAGGTTGTAGCTGACCATGGAAAATATTTTCTATTTTTCTATTCCCACAAAGAACTTTTATTTATCAATAGAAGAGTAGAAAGTTATTCAATTTTTGATTATCAAAATTTTTCTATTCCAACAAAGAACTTTTATTTATCAATAGAACAGTGGAAAGTTATTCAAGTACCTAGTAGCATTACTCGTAAGGCGAGGGAGCTAATCGAGCCGATTCCTCGCATCGAGGAGCGATAAAAATATTGAACCTAGACGGCCCTGCGAAACTTTGAGAACTCAGTTTCATGAAATGTGGGAAAAGGTTGTAGCTAACCATGGAAAATATTTTCTATTTTTCTATTCCAACAAAGAACTTTTATTTATCAATACAACAGTAGAAAGTTATTCAAGAACCTAGTAGCATTACTCGTAAGGCGAGGGAGCTAATCGAGCCGATTCCTCGCATCGAGGAGCGATAAAAATATTGAACCTAGACAGCCCTGCGAAACTTTGAGAAATCATTGCTGGTGTAGACTTTCTCGGTTTCTGCCGCGAGCGTCGAGGCGAGGGCGAGCTAATTGCCGGAACACCGAGCGTACAACGCGCATAAGCCGGATTTCGAGCGGCCATTAATGCTCGCAAACGTGCGAGCACGTTACGTGGGACGCACGAACACGCTCCGGCTCGGAATCGATTCAGGAATGTCGACGCTCGATTCGCCTTTTTTTCTCTCTCTCTCGTTCTTCCTCTTTATCTCTTCCTCTCTGTTTCTCTCGCGAAGTGCTGTCGAACACCCGATATCGGCGTTGCCCACGTTTTCGCGTACAACACGTAGATACGCGCACACGAGCGGGTAAACGCTCGCGTGGCTAGCGCGCCGAGCGAGTAAAACCGGAGAACGAGGACCTGACCCGGCGAGTAATTAAGACGTCCGCTAACTTCTTGGTAGCTTTGTGTCGGACGTTATTAGTTTTTTTTTTTGTGTCTGGCGATCCATAGCGGCCGAATCGCGAGACTAAAAAGACGGATCGTTTTATTTCTCTTTACCTTCGCCTCGCCTTTTATTGATTCCGTGGACTAGTTCTTTCGCCGCTGCGCGCGCGTGATCATCAACGGGGAATCCCATTGTTTCAATTGGAAACATCGGTTTTCATCAATCATTATTTTGTTCAACGCTGGAACTACCGAGCGTTAATTCTTCATTTCAGAACTTGCTTTAACATCGTACACAGTGGCAGGGCCCGCTCTAGGGGCGGGCAACTCGGACATTTCTCCGGGACGCCAAAATTTAGGGACGCCATTTTGGCTCTGTTTAAAAAATATACAGGGTGTCCCGAATTTAAATGGCAAAACTTCGGGAGCGTGTAGGGGACCGAAAAACTAACACAAAAAGTCTTTTAGAGATTTGCTCGTTTTTGCTTCGTTTCGGAGAAAATCGAAAAAAAGAAACAAAACAAGTTTTCATTTTTAGTTAGTTAGTTAGTAATATTTTATTTTAATGTAATCGCATTAACAGCAAGGTCATTAGCGACCACATGGTTTACAGATTATAATTTGTTAAAGTACGAATAGTATGTATAATCATTTTCAACTGTTTAAAGTTAATATTGGAACTTGGATTTTTGTACTTATTTATTTTCATTTTATTTACGTTATCATCTATTTAATTTAGATATTGTTCAAAATGTTTTATTTTAAAAGTGTAAGGACTTTATTATGTGTTCATGAGTCTTTTATTAAACGAATTACTAAGTGTCTAGAAGTTAAGGCTAAAATTTCGAGCATTTATTATGATGTTCTTAAATTGAATAAAAAATCTTCCAGAAAAAAGTAACGTTGTCATTTTAATAGAAAAAAGAAATTATCCTTGACATAAACTTGAAAAATTAACTAAATATCTTAAGAAATATTGAACTTAGAAAAAGATATTTCAAACAAAAGTTGTGCATTTTTTTACGTAGAATATGATTCCGAAATAAAAAATATGGGTTTATGATAAAAAAAAGACAAAATGACCTTGAAATAACCTTGAAAACGACCACGCATTAGAAAACTAGTAGAGCAGTTTGACTCCCCACTCGAAACACTAAAGGACATGCGTCAGTTTGTTTGTTTTAAATCACATGTATTCGAGATTTTTTACAATCTCAACTTAAATGGGACACTCTGTATATACATACATACATACATACATACATACATACATACATACTGTATATATATATATATATATATATATATATATATATATATATATACACATATATATTTCCCTGCAAGTTTGACCTTGAATGACCTTGGGTCATAGGTAATTGAAAACTAATCTTATAACACGCTATTTGATGGCGGAGAAAAAAACATATCATTCCATTTAAAAAAAGAAAGTTGACCTTCACCTCACCTTGGAGTGTCCACTGGGAAAAATAATTGTTCCACCTATATGATGTCCCCCTCTCTACTGAACAATTTATCTGAAACATTTTTGGGTATAATCAAAATTTTTGGAGATATTTGTCTGTAACGCTTTATACTTTCCGCCCTGTATATTTCCATACCATGCAGCTTTGCTAAGCTGTCTGGAACAGCTGATGAATACTACAATCGTTGTTGCACTATCTGCATACATAAAATGATAGTGTACTCGTTTAGAAGGTATACCAGCGTACAGTTGATTACCGTGTGCAGTATACCGGCGAAAATTGAGGTCAAAGTAGAATATGTTCTTTGCGGGGGCTGAACGGGAATCGTGTGGACCACGAGGAAGCTGGGAATCGGGCTAAGACGAATAATCCGCGATGTTTACGAGGTTCGGGGATGATTGATAGTTATGCTGAAGATTGTTGTAATCAGCAGGCTACTGAGAAGTGGGCGGACGTCTTAATTATTCGTTGGATCAGCTTCGGCTCGCGGTTTACTTCCGGTTTGACGACCCAAGAGACTGGCAACAACGATGGCCAAAGCGGAACGACGGAAAAGCCGGTCGCATCCATTCGTTATCCCACTTTCCCACAATTAAGCCGATGCGTCGTGAATGAAAGATTAATCTGCGCCGCTTGTTGAACGTAATAATATAATTATCGCCAACACGAACACCACAGGATTCCGGAGATCGGTAGACCTCAATTACATTATCGTATCTTTAATCTTTAGCGAGTCACGATAAAATAGCTGTGGAAGTTCTTTCTCCTCGGTTTTTAACGCATTGAGGTTAAAAACATGTTACGCTTAGTATATACATCGGGGAGTAAAGTGGAATAAATCGAGTAGTATATTCGAATGATAATTATAATAGTCCATTAAATAAGATTGCTTTCGCAAACGTGGGAAACTGTTTCCATCCGATTATGAATTATTTTCCGAGCACCTAATCGATGTTTCCAGACAGAGATGTAGTAGATCGAGGAAACGAAGATTTACAGTTCAGTCCGTTAAATCTCAATTTTCCTCGATAATGCGTAATAATCAACCCGCTGTGAAACTTTCTGCAATTTTCTTAATCTAAGAACGCATGAAGTTTAGTAAGAACGTAGGCATTTACTTGGTTTCAGAATTTCGCCTGTTGCGTAGATCGACGTATGTTATAAATTTCTTAAACTCGTGCAATTTTTTTTCAATTCTAAACAATATGTAACTGTGTAGCTATCTAAATATTTGTTGAATCGGAAAGTAAGTTTAGAGAACGACGAATATCAATTGTTGAACCGCTATGTACAGTGTGTTTAATAAAACGTGGCCAAAGCGTAAAGAACAAATTTAACAGAGACTATACGGTCTCTAATTGGCAAATCCACGATAAAGCAATACAAATGTTTGTTATAAAATATTTGCATATCGTTTTCGCCTCTCAACCTCTGCCCGCATTTTGTGAAGTGCCCTTTACGCTATATACATACATATATAGTGTATTCTCTTTTACCATGCATACATAATTGCATTACATTATCAGTAGCAGTTGAATTATTTGCATACTGGTATCATTAATTCGTTGCGTCGTCGGCACATAAAATGACAGATATTTTTAATGAATCTTTAATTGTGGAACATTATATTTAATTGAGGCAGACGTGTTCCGCTCCTGTTCCTTTATCCTAAACATCCTTCGTTAGACTTTAGGATAAGCGTCATAATAATCGTACATCAATTTTATTTTCAAGTCAAGAGTTTTAGTAGCAGTTTTCGTTCATACAATTGTAATAAAATATATTAATATTTGTGATCAACGATCTAAGAATACCATAGAACAGCGATGTCCAATTCGACTCCGGGAGCCGAACGCCATCCCCACCACCGTTCGCCGTTTCCATAGCACCGAGATGCGGCGAACGGTGGTGGGGATTTCCATAGCACCGATTACCAATATGCTCGCTTCCCGCGTTAGAAAGATGATCGTCGATTGTTTTATGGCTTGCGGATCGGTTAACCGTTTTCTTGGTTGGTGGGGTGAGAACACGCCTGTGCAAACTGACAGCAGGAAGGGGAAGCAGGCGCGTAAGGGGTCCCTACACTGCCATAGAATGATACGCAAAATGTCACAGGAAAATTAGTGTTACCTTTCTCAAAATTGCGTTTTCATGTCATCTAGTAAACTGGTCGTTCGAATTTCTTAAAAATATTCAAGTGATTCGATATAATCTACAAAAGGTTATTTTGTCTTTTTAACCCTTCTGTTCAGAACCAGGTGCCCGGGTACCCATTTGAAACTTCCAGTTAGAAATTTTTTACGATCCCGATAAAATATCTAAACCCGTTCAAATCCTCGTTGTTCAAGTAATTTCCGATCGATTTATGTATGTACAGTTGAAAGAAAATTGTTTGTCTCCAACTCTTACACCAGGCATGGGCACGGGTGGAGCCCCTCAAACGCCTGCTTCTCCCACCAACCTCTCTTTCATGCAGCGCGCACGTTCGTTGCGTATGCTGATGTCTCGTGTCTTCGTTGCCCCATTGTGGTGTGGACGGTTTTTCCTCAATTGAGGCAAAATTGCCCATCCCTGTCCTACACTATGTTGCTAAGTTTGTTTTTGTAATTCAGAAAAATAGAACGTGCAATTGTTTCAGATACAAAGAAAAAGTTGAAATCAAGAGAAGGATTCTAAAGAGAGAAAAAAAATGATCTCTTTTGTCTCCTTTCGGTACGGCTGGTTTGTTTTCCCGTTTCAAAACGAAACGCTTCATTTCCAGCCTCCGCCAAGTCCTTGATGAATCCTTATTCCAAGGGATGGCCAAGTATGCCAATAAATACTTCAAAAGTCACAGTGTCCCACTCGATCCCAGCATAGAGTCAGTCACGATGTCTAGACAATTCTAGACAACAATTTTAACAAATATTGTCAGGTAAAAAAATTCACAGAACATAGTTGTGTGCTTGTCAGGAAGAACGCTGTTTATCGCATGTATTCACTTATTACTGTTTAACCCCTTGCACTATGATCTATTTTCCTGTTACAGTGATTAGAACTTGATTGTGGTCCATCGTTTCTTAGAACAAAAAAAAATCTAAATTTATTATATGCTTGTATATTCCCCAAAATAAAATTTTGTTTCGCTTCAAAGGAAATTAATAATTTACATGTTTAGTAGATGTTGTTCGAAATTCTTATCACGAGTCTGACTCGTTATTATAGTTGCAAGGGGTTAAAGATTTGATCACTAATGCTTTGACATAGGACATCGGTTAAATTGCATTATTTTTTTGAGCCTTTCGAATTTGTTTTCATGACTTTTTTCTGGTAAATACGGAAATCCTATACTATAAAGCTCAATTAATATATAAACTCAAATTTTTTGAATTTGTGACATCTGTCGTTTTTCCTTGCAACCACAGAGTTAACGACCAAACACAATAGTGTCGTTGTAGAGTTAAAAATTGTTCAGAACGGCCAGGGTCTGCCCGAAGGATCGTTACTTTTTCCTTCCGCGGATAATCTCCCGTGTACATGTGGATCGTTCGCAAGGTTGGTGTATCAGATAGGATGGTTGTAGGGGTGGTCGGCCGCGGGTGTATAAAAATCACGTGTCCCGCGTTTTTGCCGATCCGACCAGGGCAGCCGTACAATTAACGTCACTACCACCAGTTCGACCGCGGTAGCCCGATAATTATTGTTATTATTTCTGTACGCTGGACATCGAGAGGCAAAAGGTAAGGAGGGGCAGAGTGTACGGTGCAACATAGTCGAGGCCATGATCGCTTGTCCCAGGCCAAGCCGATTCGTTATTCGGGCCAGAGGTCACGTGCCGGCCGTTCCCCGAGGACGTGGTGCAACTTCCTTCTACGAAACTGGCTCCTTCTCTCCACGGTCTTGAACTTCGTCTCGTTTCTATCACCGCGGTTCATCGCAGACCATGCGCATGTGTACCTTGCAATTAAACGGTTAGAAAATAAAGGGTTAAGGCTACCCGTTAGGCTTCTATGCGCGTCAAGATAACCGCCAGCCGCCCTCTATGGATTGTGGGTGGGATGAGACGTCGCAACTGATCGACGGATACGAAGAGTGTAATGTACCGGACGCGGGTCTACCATCGGCAGACTTGCAGATTTTTATGTTATCGTACACCCTATCTTCGCCGTAAAGATCTCGAAAATGTACGAGAGGCTTGGTCAATAAGTGAATTACACTGTTCGCTGTCAGCCCGATCCGAGTAATCTTAGTAAACTCCGACGCGTTACTATTAGTCAGCAAACAGTGCAAAATAAGTTACTCATCAAGTTGAACCAACCCTTGGCTGTTTTCCAGTTCCTTCCCACCACGTCGCTCATCAAGACGGTTGGGCATTTCCATTTTCTTCCATGTCAACCATTGTGCCCTCCATATCATATCCGAAACTCTCCCTGTATTGGGATCTGACATGGAGGCGTGGACAATATATACAGGGTGTTCACGCTATCACTAGCCAGCATTCTTCTTGCAAATAATAAATATTGGAAAAAAATGATAGAGGAAAAGTTTGAAAGTTTATAACGTAATTAACATCTGTTAACACTGTTGTGTGTCTTGGCTATAAGCCAAGCCAAGCTTAGAGTATTTCTACTTTTCGGCAGCAGGCGGCGCCACTCAAAATGTCAGATCTCAATACAGAGCAGTGTCGCCAGATCGCTGAAATCGATGAAATCTGAATCAACAGTTTTCATATTATTAAAATAAAATTACTAAAACTTCAAATGTTGTATGTGAAAACTGATTCTATTTCATACGCACAATGTAAAAGCGATTTCACAGATTAAAAATGTTCTTGTTGAGAGGGATGTCTAGATTTTGGAATTAAAATAGCTTCGAGTGCAAAAGGTTAAACGATTGTGGTTGATCTTATTTGATTAAAATGCGATTAAATTTGATTAAAATATTAAAATATTTCAACATTAGCAATATGCAACAATTTTCATTCTGATAACTCGAAAATTTGTCAAGTTATGTTCCCTTCAGTGTCATTAGATTGGTTAAATCGACGGGAATACAATTTACCACCTCTCCGATGACCAGAGTAATATGTAACACGTTGCGCGGCACGTCACGTGACCAGTCTGCGGTCTTAGTGGGGGACGTTGGAGTGTGCGCAGGAGTGGAATGGAATATTGAAAGGGGAAAAGGAGGAGAGGAAAATCAACCCAGTTTTGGGTTGATCTGGCGACACTGATACAGAGTGTCCGAGTATTGAGGATCTGATTCTAAAGGGTTTCCCAATAAAAGCAACTCAAAGTTTTTGTTCTACGTGTAGATACCGTAAAATCTTTGACTTCTGAGTAATTTCTTTTCTTCAAATGTTTGGCATTCACCAGGCTAATTTTTCCAAACGTTTCTACTAATATCTGTGCAATTATTTTGCAACCATTGTATAACAATCATAATGTTCATTATGTAAAATTTTCGTTATCCGAATATACGTACGTATATGTCGGCACGTACCTGTTCTACGTTATAATCGCTAAAAGCTTCCACAACATACTTTATGTCTCATTAAAAAAGCAGGACCAGTCCGCAAGTGACATAACTTAATTTTACCGCGACGCTCAACGTGTTAAATTTTCACTGCGGCAAAAATACACTGTTCTCTGTACGTCATTTAAAATAATAAATTACAAACGAACATGAATTATAAAGATTAATCTTTGGAATAGCTTTACTATACAGGGTGTCTGCGAAATCGTGGTAGAACCGGCAAGTGGGATGATTCCTCACATAAAATCTAGTTGAAAATAATGAATATAGTTTTTTCACGAGGAGCTTCATTTTCGAGAAATTCGAGTTTGCGTATATACTACTCTGTCGTATTTAGTGCACGGATAGATACAGCAACTTTCCTACATTTTCATTAGACAAAAGAAGTACATTCGTATAAAGTAAGCTTTTTAACACTGAACCTACCACGGTCAAATGACCGGTTTTCCATTTCACATTTATTGAAATTATAGAAATGCTTTCATAGGAAATGACTAGATTGACTTCTTTATTTAAGCACATGTTGTAATGGAAGCGATACTAAGTTTAAATAAATTCAATCTTCTAACTTTGGTAAAGCGTTTTACTTTTATATGTTTTGTGTTTGGTAGGTTTAGTGTTAACACTATGTGCAATTTTCAATTACGCGTATATCGAGGACATTCCGCTTTACAAGCAATTTCCAAAATACTAAATTTGTTGAAATAATACGTTAAAATAAAACTAAATCCTACAAAATCAACGAAATTTAATCAATGAAACCGAAAAATAGAAATAGCACTAATAAACGGACTGTGGATTTTATACATTTCTGACAAAAATCAGCGGGCGAAATATAAAACGTAAATAACATTAAAAGGATTTAAAATTCATTATCTTAAACTTATCACAGTTATTAGGAGAAGAAGCAAATTTCGATTTGGCTCCTACTTTTTTGTAATTGATGCAGATACTTTCTATTTTGCATGAAAATCCGCAGTCTGTTAATAACATTTGCTGTTCTCGGATATGTTACAATGAACATTAACCCTTTGCACTCGAATGGTGACTCTGAGTCACCAGTAAAAATTGCCATATCACTATTCAAAATAGTTTTTATATTATTAAATTCGTCTGCATTCTACAAATTTCTAAAAATTCATATGTTGCATAGTATGATAGGTTCAATTTCATCTGCATAATGTAAAATAGATTACATACAATGAAAATGTTGTAGGTCGAAAGAAATGTCTTGATTTTGGAATTAAAATTACGTCGAGTGCAAAGGGTTAATATTGAACCTCGAATGTACGGATTGGGTCTGCAAGATTCATGAATTGTATTTAAGTTTCTTAAAATTCTTTTTGAATTTCTCAATGAATTCTCATTTTATTAGGAGTAATTTTATGCAATGTATCAACAATAGCTATAGATGTTTAGTGTATTCCCAGTACGTTTGGGATTTCGCTGATCACTCTCCGAGTAATTTTATTGTATAACTAGCTTTTGCCTGCGGCTTCGCTCGCATAGGAAACCGTTTAATGCCCTCGGAAATTGATATTGTTCCTCCATAAAACATTTTAACCCCCGATTCACCCCTATAGAGTTTTAATTTTACGTCATGTCGCCATCTTAGATTTCAAAATTGATGCCATTTTCGTAATTAACGTCCCATGTTTGGTTAATTATATCAAAAAGCATTAAGAACAAGTTTCCAGCAAATCCAACCAAAAATAAAATATTCCTCATACAAACGTTGCAACCCCTTTTCACCCCCTTAGGAGTTGAATTTCGAAATATCCTTTCACATTCCATGTATAGATAAGTCCATTAGACAATTCCATAAAGGATCTTGCCCAATATATCAAGGATACAAATATGTATAAAATATTGTGAGAAAATATACCGTGTTACTAATGACCTTTGATGTTGAAGCAACATTAAATAAATAAATAAAAATAAAAAATAAATCAAATAAAAAAACCTCTGTGCAAAATTTCAGCTTTCTTGGTCCAAGGGTTTAGCCTAGGCGTTGATGAGTCAGTGAGTCAGGACTTTCTTTTTATATACAGGGTGTCCCGTAACTGGTGGTACAACCGAGCAGGGGGTGATTCTATATGACAAACTGAGTCGAAAATATAGAATAAAATTTTTTGATACAAGGCTTTGTTTTCGAGAAAAATGAGTTTGAAAATTTCTCTAGTGCGCGTGCACTCGGCTTACTTGCGGCTCAACAGACTTTATTCTGAGTTACCTCAACCTTTTTTCGCAAAGGTTTTCGAGGTTTGCATACATCGAATAAATCGAAGGTCGAGGTTGCAATGTTAGAATTACCTTTGAGGAATTCGTTTAACTCATAAATTGCTGGAAGTGCTGTCCACGCTGTTGTAGACATAATTTTGCTCTTCGTATTAACCCTTAGCACTCCAGTGGTGACTCTGAGGTACCACTAAAACTTACTATACCGTTATTCAAAATATTGTTTACATTATTAAATTGATATTCAATAAATTCGTTACCAAACATTTAAGTATTCTATGAAGTATTATATCAGTTCCATTTCTTCAAAATGATAAAAATCATATAGATTGGAAATATTCTTGATCGAAAAAAAAAGTTTGGTTATGGAGTTAAAATACTTCGGAGCGCAAAGTGTTAAATTCCTTCGAACCTCTTGTAATGTGCAATTATTATGTTGCTCTAAGTGTTCAAACGCTGTCACAATTTTTTGTTGTAATTGTTCGATGCTCGTTATGTCATCACGATACACAATCGATGTCACCTGACCCCACAAATAAAAATCAAAGGCAGTGGAATCCGTTGAGCCGCAAGTAAGCCGAGTGCACACGCACTAGACAAATTTTCAAACTCAATTTTCTCGAAAACAAAGCCTTGTGTCAAAAAATTTTATTCTATATTTTCGACTCAGTTTTTCATGTAGAGTCACCCCCTGCTCGGTTGTACCACCAGTTACAGGACACCCTGTATATATAGATTTTCCAGGAGATAAAGAAACGCTTGTGCTGGTGTCGTTCTTTTTCACGCGTAGCAAATAACCGTTTCCCAGCTCTTCCTCTATCGCGTCAGGGGTTTGAAATATGTTATCTCCCACTCGTTACGTCCTTACTCTTTGTACACGCTTCTGCCACGAGTGTCCGCTCGATTTTCTATACGCGTGCTTTCTTTTTACCTTCCCCGTCCGGTGCCTCGTTCTATTTTAAACGCAACCGGCTAATATTACTTCAAAAGCTCCCGAGTTCCGCAGAATCTATCTCTCGCGCCCGGAAAAAAAGCCTGATTAAGCGATAAACGTTGAGGAGCGTTTATTAGCTTCGCCTCGAAGCTAATATTCAAGTTTCGTGTCAGTTTCCATGGTGCGGTTAAAGGAACCGGAAAAAGGATGAAAAAAAAAGAGCAAAGTTATTAACAGAAAGAACGGAACTTTGCCAAGTTTGACTCAGTTATTTAACCACGGCGATATTTAACCTTTGAACATCTTTTTTCATCGTATTATCTACGAGATTGGGCTTTAGTAAATCCATTAATATTCATATCGGCAAATATTGTTGCAACGATCTAATATTATCTGACGGTGAATACTATCCCAGTGTACAGTTACGATAATAAATGGTAATTTACATATGGTAAATAATATCTTTGATATGTTCCCACAACAGCAGAGATTATCGATTTTTAGCGATTCATTTGCAGCAATATCAGTAGAGGATGGTGTCTTATAATAAATGTAATTAATTCCAGATTATTGTTCTTTGTAACATTTGTTTGTTCCAGCATGTATCGAAGTACATGTGATTCGGGGATACGTTTCAAAGCTATGGTTAAAACAAAAGTTACATTTCATACGAAAATTTCAATATACAAATTATAATACAATAATACAAATTAATAATACAAATAATAAATTATATTTCATTTGTCACGTGTCAAACTTAATTTATTAAATTTCTATACATTATGTATATTGAAAACACTTTACAGTGTCTCCTTAGTTGTATTTATAAAACATCACTCGGAAGAGAAACTACAAGAGTCTTATTTATTACTAGATTGCGGAACTTTATGTAAAATAAAAATTTTCTACCTGATTTGCAATAAACTGGGGTGAAGCAAAATTTAATTTCTTTTTTACTATGTTTAATGGGTTAAAAATAATGTAAAAGTGTCTTCAAATTCTTCTAATGATTTTACTGTTTAAAATTACACCTACCGTTCGTCCATCAGGAGATGGCAGTGAGAAACTTGTAGGTACCACGTGATCTCCCTTCTACGCGCTATACGTCTACCGCTATTGGCCGAATCGCGCGACAAAGACGGAAACGTGCATATTAGTGTGACTGGAACACAGAGATGTGGTGACGCTGAGCGCCTATGTCTACCGTTCCCGCCAGCATAACGTAAGCATAAGAGTGGGGTCCGCAGCCTGGCGTCTACAGAGCAGGGTTTGACTTTATTTGCTCGCGAGGACCGTTTTCCGAGGGCTACGCCTCCTCGACCCGGCCGCGCATCTCGCTCCCCGTGGTCGCCTACGTGCTCGGACGGGCTCAGGCGCGATCATAACAGACAGATGAACGTGGCGCATAAGGGGCGACACTCGTTTCAATAGGTTTCCACATTACCATCGAGGTACTATTGTCAATGCGTTTTTTTTATATATATATCATTTTTTGTACGCATATAATGAAAGAACTTATGTACGATGGAAATATTTTAGGTTAGAAGAAATGTGTGGTTTTTTAGTTGAAATAGCTTCGAGTGCAAAGGGTTAACATCATTACGACAAAAAATACTAGTCTCCCTCGCATTCGTCAACCGTGTACTAAATATCATATCTAAACCGTTTGTTTTTAACACGATTCAAAGGACGCAGTCCCGCGCCGCACAGTGATCGATAAGTACGAAAACTGGGACAAAAATTGTACGTAGTAAGAGAGGGATGGTCGCGTTGAGCGAGCGACGAGAATAAATGAAATTTTCAAGTCATACTGGTCTTCGTCCTACATTTTCGAAAAATCGATCACTTTGCGTCGCGTCCACGTTTAACATGTTGACTGCCATGGGGGTCACCGCTGACCGGCACTCGACTTGTGTTGCGTCGCCAGCTCCAATTTCCGTCTGGGTTTACGCTACGGTCGAATTAGCTGAGGCCAATTTTGAGAAAGTCTCCTATTGCCTCTTTAACAAATTTATTACTTTACGACCAGGGTACGGCTGCAAAGTGTTAGCAGATTTTCATGGGAAAATCCGCCCGTCCGTACCGCTCTCAATGGCACGTGACGTAGCGTAGGCCCACTTGTAGCGCCAGGAGGCCCGTAATTTATGGGTCAGGTTCAAGGAATGGGAACTCGTCTTCTTTCTAGTGTCTCCGAATGATTACCCCCAAAGCAGCTTACCAGCTCGTGGGCGTTGCACAATATCGAAAACCACCCTAAATGCGCCGATTGGTTAAGGACAATTCTCCACTATCCGAACCACCGTGGAGGGAATTTCTAGTCATCCCCAGTCGATTCCTTCCCATTTTTTCTTACATCAGATCTATTCGAACCATCGCTTTATTCACTTCACTCTTCGTTCATATCAACACTGTAGTAGCTAGTCCTTTCGTTAAATACATATATTGTTACCAGCAGTGTCTGATTATTTGCTATGATAAAATATCACGAAAATCCAGAAACCAGCTCGCATTCTTCCTAAAGATTGTGCGAGCACGCGTCACATCGCGAACAATACAATTTTCGCAACATCGGTGACGCCACACCAACTTGGCTACAGCGCCGTGTTGGCCACCGGTGCCCGGCGACGCAGCAAATAATAAAAGTACATAATTAGAGTAAATGGGGATACTGATAAATTTTTCAATAATACCATTGTTACTATAATGGTTTGAAGAAATTAATGCACGAAAAATGCTTCAAGCATGATTTTATAACTCACTTTATTTGCTGAAAATAATATTTCAACATAATATGCATCGCATAATGAAAAATTCACGTTGGCGCCTTGGGCAAACCATGGAAAATGCGCCTGGCAGTCAACGTATTAAATCGGGGCATCAATGAACTCAGCCACCTGGGACTTTCGTTAAGCTCAGGACAAGGTGCAACCACCGAAAACCTCTTACAAGAGACCAGTTTATCATCCTAGAGGTTGATTACTGTTATTCGCCGTGCTAATCCCACGGAAAGGACCCGTCCTTTTTATTAGACAAGCGAACGTAATTCCAGTTACGAAGGGCGGGCGACCTTCCGTCATCGTTGGCCGTCATGCCCGGTGCGCCGGTTGCCAGTGAAGGCTCTCGTCGGTATGAGATTTAATTTGCGAGGCTTTAACCGCGGACCGCGAACGAGGCTCGTTCGCGGTGAAGTCCGAGGAAATGAATGCACTGAACGAACGCAGCTGGCCGGCGAAAACGGCGTCGCGAACGCCGCGGAATGACGGCCGTAAATTTTACTTTGCAACGCGTTTCAACCTCGGCTACCATCTGTCCGCGTGCTGGAATTAATCGTCGCCGCCAAATTCCGATGCTCGTCGGGTTCGGCGCGGTGTCGCGCGGAAAAAAAAGCCGGGATCCCGTTAACGAACGGTGATTATCGGTTAATAAGTAATAAACATCGAAACGAACAGGGGCGTGTTTGTCTTTCCGCCGGAATGAACGACGCCGCGCCGCTCAGTTATGAACCTGACGTGAATATTTAATTTTTCATACAGCGCGCAACGGTCCGCGCCACCGTTTCGATGAATAAACCATACGCTATCCCACGCCGAAGAAACTAATGTGTTCAATTACTCGTTAGCGACGATTCATTCCGCTGATCTTGGCGCTTTGTTTCGCGATCATTCGATCCAGACTGCTGGGATTTGTTTAGGGAGCAGTCGGTGGCTGACCAAAAATAAAACTAGAGTGTACAGTGACGAGCAAAATGGTACAAATAAAACAATTTTTCCAGTACGTAATTATTCATGGGTCTTTTTTTAAACAAGATCACAAAAAACTTAAGGGACACATGATTTTACATTCGTTTGAACTTAATCGTATAAACCAGGCAGTTCCAGCCAATAGCTCCGGAGCTATTCGAGGCAGTGTTGGGATATGGTGCAACATTCTACGCGCATGCGCGGCCAAGACAGTAATGTATCTATATCATGATGACAGAGGTAGTGGAGCCCTGAGACAGATATATTGGCGGGAATGTATCGAAACAATCAGTTCCGGACAAAAAGGCTTCAGGGCGTGTCCTACGAGTTACAAAATATACACAAATGCACATGTTATACATTCATTTTTCAGAATCAAATCATACCAATTTTTTAAAATTCTGCTGGGTGCTCAGGGTACCCAATTTTTTCGGGCATCTTACTTTACTGAGGCCGAAATCGCCGCGCGTGAAATCTTGTACCTTATCCCAACACTGATTCGAGGCACCTTCCCCGCTTAGGTTCTCCCCCACTCTTAAACTTCACTGTTATAATGTATAGTAGTGGGAAGCTCCCACCACGAGAGCTGTGCGGCGCGCGCAGCATCCACTAACTCTACGGCTGTACGTAGTAGTGGGAAGAGGTTCGATGGTGGGGACCTTGCAGTTCTCGGAGGGGAATACGTTGGAACTCCCTGGTACAAACGGACTTAATCCTACAATATATGATTCACTAGTTACAGTAATTTATGCCCGACTCAATGTTGCTCCAACCCGAAATACTAACCAAGAAATATATTTAATATTTTACATGCAAGAAGTTCTTGCAGAATGCTACTGGTCACTCGCCGTCTATAACAAACGCTAGCGACGACCAGCGTGTCAGAGAATTCTACTGTCATCCTCGATGATTGAACAAAAACCGGCCGAGCCCTCGCCTCGGTGTTCTGAGAATTCACTGATGATCGAATATTTTTCAGCGTTACGCAATCGGCGAAAAGACACTTAACAACTCGTCATATTTTGTTGCAGGTGGTGGTGGAAAGCTCGACCATGGGGCTTGAGTACGGCGACCTGAAGATCGATCCAGGTTGCCCGGTGAACGCTGACCTGCTCTTCGATTCCCAGCTTATGCATCTGTATGTCATGACGAACAAAACGGTCTTCAAGGTCAAAGTGCAGGAATGCTCGGTGTACAAGACCTGCCTAGAGTGTCTCGGTGCAAAGGATCCATATTGCGGCTGGTGCTCGTTGGAGAACAAATGCAACCTACGCAGGGACTGCCAGGACGCAGCCAAGGATCCTCTTTACTGGATCTCGTACAAAAGTGGCAGATGCACAGCGATCACGTCCGTCGGCCCGGATCAGCTGCAACGCACGACTGCTCGAACTCTAGAGCTGGTCATCGAGAACCTGCCGACGCTTCCTGGACAATTCCTCTGCGCATTCTCGACCTTGGACAAGACTCTGATCACGAACGCGTCGAGAAAGTCCTTCGGCGTGAACTGCACTACGCCGAGGACCGACCTTCTGCCGCCCATACCACAAGGTCAACATCATTTCACCGCGAAATTGTCCGTCAGAATGACCAACGGGCCCGACCTAGTCGCCACAAATTTCACCTTCTTCGACTGCAACACCTATAGCTCCTGCACTCAATGTGTCTCCTCGAACTTCCCCTGCGACTGGTGCGTGGACGCGCACAGATGCACCCACGACACGGCTGAGAACTGTCGGAACGATATATTGGTCACCGGCGTTAACGTGAGTAATTCTGTGTTCTCGATCTTTTTGTTCCCTTTTGATCATCTGTAACCCAAGTTCTTAGTGTGGGATCAGGACCCCCCAGACCAAATACTGTATGGAGATTAGGATAATTTAGAGGGTTCCGTGGGTATGTGCAGGCGCTGATCAGCTACAACCGCGAGGTCCTGGGTTCGATTCCCAGCACGGAATTCCTCCTTTTTTCTAAGATCCTACATTTGTAGTAAGGGGCACATCCAGGGAAAACTGCTAGAGAGGACAGTAGGATGGTGTCCCGAAAAGTGACGAAGTTGATGACGAGTTGTGTCGATGGAGCTGAGGCCAAAAAGACGATGGCGCTGCGACGGACATTCGAGGGCGAATGCCGGAGCAGGATGGCCGAGTGTGGGATCAGGACCCCCTAGACCAAATTCTGTATGGTGATTAGGAAAAGTTGGAGGGTTCCGTGGATATGTGCAGGCGCTGATCAGCTACAACCGCGAGGTCCTGGGTTCGATTCCCAGCACGGAATTCCTCCTATTTTCTAAGATCCTACATTTGGGGGCCTCTCCGGGATGGGGGGAACACATGTGAGCACAGGGGTCGCATGTGAGCGAAAGGACGACGAAGTGAAGTAAGGGACACATCCAGGGAAAACTACTACAAAGGGCAGTAGGATGGTGTCCCGAAAAGTGACGAAGTTGCTGACGAGTTGTGTCGATGGCGCTGAGGCTAAAAAGACGATGGCGCTGCGACGCACATTCAAGGGCGAATGCCGGAGCAGGATGGCCGAGTGCGGGATCAGGACCCCCTTTGCAAAACCGTCCACACCGTAGCGCCCTCTGTCCCCTTCCAGCAAGCGTGGTACAAATGGGGCAACGAAGTTGGTGGGAGAAGCAGGCGTTTGAGGGGCTCTACCCATGCCCACCACTGCCCTAGACCAAATTCTGTATGGAGATTAGTTCGATTCCCGGCACGAAATTCCAACTTTTTCCTAAGATCCTACATTCGTGTCCAGAAAAAGATTGTACCAGGGCCAATCTAATACAGGTTGTCCCATTTCAATCACCCGAATATCTCTGAAGTTATTAACGGTATGGTTCTTTCATGGGTGGAGCAGTAGAAATATGAAAGTCACTTTCGATTTTATTAACGAAACCATTAATCTTTTAATACGCCAATCGATGGTGTGTGTTATTCCCCGTGAAAATTGATTAACCTTCTTATATCGAAACATCTATTAATTCCAGGAGATATTTCAGTTCAAATATTGCGATATGGTACTCAATAATAGTGTAGCTCAGTGGAGGGCACGGGTGGAGCACCTCAAACGCCTGCTTCTCCCAACAACCTCTCTTTCATGCAGCGCGCACGTTCGTTGCGTACGCTGATGTCTCGTGTCTTCGTTGCCCCATTGTACCGCGCTTGGTGGAAGGGGACAGAGGGCGCTACGGTGTGGACGGTTTTGCCTCAATTGAGGCAAAGTTGCCCATCCCTCGTGTAGTTTGTACCTATGAAGTTAGAACGCTGACTAGAACCCATGAGCTACTGTGTTAGGCGCAATATGAACGTTAACGTGTCTACAAGAAGTTGAAAGTATTGTAGGATCTCAGGAAAAAGGAAGGCACCGCGCCGGGAATCGAGCCCAGGCCCTCGTGTTGGTAGCCGATCGACTAACGCGCTCACCCACGGAACCCTCCCCTCTTCTTCCTAATTTCCTACGGTATTTGTGGTCTGGGGGGTCCTAATCCCACACTCGGCCGTCCTGCAAAGACATTCGCCCTCGAATGTTCATCACAGCGTCATCTCGTCTTTTTGTGTATGTTTGGCCTCAGCGCCATCAACACAACTTCTCGTACTCGTCTCGTAATTCGTATTTTCGCAATTCGCACTTTTTTCTCGCTTCGCTTACGCGCGACCTCTTCGCTACGCTCGCTTTGTTTTCGTCTTCGTCCGTTATCGTCGCCATTGTGCGGTGATCGGTGCTCCCCCCATCCCGGACGAGCCCCCAAGTGTAGGATCTCAGGAAAAAGGAAGGCACCGCGCCGGGAATCGAACCCAGGCCCTCGTGTTGGTAGCCGATCGACTAACGCGTTCACCCACGGAACCCTCCCCCCTTCTTCCTAATTTCCTACGGTATTTGTGGTCTGGGGGGTCCTAATCCCACAGTATTGTGTCAATAGGGAAAACTCAAAACTCGCGTAGCTCTACTAGAAATCCATAAGCAGAATAAAATTCTATTTCCGGTGCTGTAGAGCACACAGAGTGTAATAACACAGATTACCATTTTCCAGAGGATGGGTCCAAGTTATAGAAGCGGTCCAGCGTTCTGTCCAACGATGAACGCGTCCGATACCCAAGAGATTCTGGTGTCGTCCGGCGTGAAGCAGGCCATCCGCGTCAAAGTGCACATCATCGGGGTAAGAATACGGAGGGCATCAATCTCTGAACGCTCTCTACGAATACCGTTTAATGCCGTCACATTAATTCCCGGCATCGCTGCATATCGTTAGCGGTCCTTTCACGGGAATCATTGTCGCGGGAAGAATCCCTGTCGGATGATTGACGCTAACCTAGGCGGAACGCGCGTCTTTTTGCAGCAATTCATCGTGCAGACCCGGTTCGTCTGTCAGTTCAACATAGAGGGCCGAGTAACGAGCGTGAACGCTCGCCTGCTAGCGGACACGATCTACTGCGAGGAGACCGACTTTTCGTACACGTCTCGGGCACCGAACATCAGCGTGCCTTTCGCGGTGATCTGGGGCGGTTCAAAACCCTTGGACAACCCGCAGAACATCCACCTGGTGATCTACCGTTGCCGCGACATGGCCAACAATTGCGGCATGTGTCTGGCCCTCGCGCCCAAGTATGACTGCGGCTGGTGCCAGAGCTCGGATAAATGCGAGGTGAAAAGCCAATGCGACTGGGGTACCCGCATCTGGCTGCACAGGAACCAGACCTGTCCGAATCCCGTCATCCACTCGTTCGAACCGGCCATGGGACCCTGGGAAGGCAACACGAACGTGACGATACGCGGCATCAATCTGGGCAAAACGTTCAATGTAAGAGGATCACGTGTTACGGTTTGATAGAGTAGACACAGCAATGTTCGCTTAAATCTGTAACGTTTAACCGTTTGTGTCCCAGGGAGTATTGAAAAAACAGTGTCGAAGAATCCCAAACAGCGCAACCGCGCTTTCTCGAAATGACTACGAAAAGACCCAAGCAGCGCGATGGCGCTTGTTTTATTTTATTTAGTAATGTATTATTGCATTATTATAGTATTATTCTACCTATTGTAAAATGTACTATTTACATTAAAAAGAGCTGTGTGATGTACTTGCGTCAGTAAATCTGAGCGCGCGACTTCGACAATCGGTAATGCACCGTCAGTTGTCCACAATGCTCGAAATGTGCTGGGTTTTCTCGACATAAAATCTCAACAGGACTCAACAGCTTGGGACTCAAACGGTCAAAGAGTACAACTGGATAGGGGGTAAAATGTGCCCCCAAACCGAATTGATCTTTCTTTATACCAGGCATGGGCGACGCTGGTTCAAAAAAACACATGTTGCTGTTTTTCTCCTTCTCCTGCTCGGCGAGGCAATCCCCACCATATCCACTGGGACTCTTCCTTCAGCACCGTGAGTAACCTGTCGCCGGTGTAGCATCGTGAGGCCCCTGCTGAAGGGATAGTCGGAGTGGACGTGGTGGGGACTGCCTTGCCGGGCAGGCGAAGGAGAAAGACAGCAACATGTGTTTTTTGAGCCAGCGTCGCCCATGCCTGGATATACCATTCGATAGGGCCCCCGAAGAAAACACTCTGTGACAAGTATAAAATTGATGGTAATTATTTACATTAGGGGCTTCCTCGCCGATTTTGATGAAATTGACATATGTTGTCAAGGTCATCATTCTGAACAACTTTTTCCTATACATGTTACCGCCGCTCAGCGTTAGTTTCCGAGATATTCGCAAAAAAGTTTCAACATCTCGAAAAGTGATCGGAGTAGGTCTGGGTTAGATTTGAAATTGTGGCCGCCGATAACGCGGCCACGGTTACAACTTAAAACGACTTCAATCAGTTAAGACCCACTGTCTTGTCTGTTTATGTTTACGAATTGAAACGTGAAATGAATCGTGTCGACCGCGAACTCATTTTATTGTCAGCTGTGTTAGCATATAGAGTATTAAGCATGAAACTATACGAATTCTTAGATGTCTGCAACAATCAAGAAAATATATAAATTTATAAATATACAAATATACAAATATACAAATATACAAATATACAAATATACAAATATACAAATATACAAATATACAAATATACAAATATACGGATATACAGATATACAGATATACAGATATGCAAAGATACAAAGATACAAAGATACAAAGATACAAAGATACAAATATACAAATATACAAAGATACAAATATACAAATATACAAATATACAAATATACAAATATACAAATATACAAATTCATAAATATATAAATACATAAATAAATAACTCAGACCTACTCCGATCACTTTTTGAGATATTGAAACTTTTTTGCAAATATCTCGGAAACTAAAGCTGAGCGGCGGTAACATGTATAGAAAAAAGTTGTTCAGAATTATGACCTTGATAACATATTTCAACGTCATCAAAATTGGTGAGGAAGCCCCTAATGTAAATAATTACCAAATTGATACCCCTACCGCGCAAGGGTTGTTACAGGGTGAACGCGGTTTAATAAATTAAGCTCTATTTTTTCTATTTTGCTTAACAAAAAATTCTGATAAAATTCATGAACAATCTGTTTAATGGAACACAAGTTCGTACCGAATGCGGACGTTTAACCCTTAGCACTCGAGTGGCGACTCTGAGGCGCCGCTACAAATTGTTACACCATTATTCAGAATATTGTTTACATGATTAAATCTGTTTCGTACGCATATAATGAAAAAAATTATGTACAATGGAAATATTTTAGGTTAGAAGAAATGTTTGATTTTTTAGTTGAAATAGCTCCGAGTGCAAAGGGTTAAATGTGCACTACTGTATTACAAAAGAAACTTAATACTTTCTCATTACAGGACATCTTCCGCGGTGTTGTGGTTGGCGGAATGAGTTGCGAGCCGTACGAAGAATTATACTTGCGCACGGAACAGATCGTGTGCCGCGTAGATGGCCCGGGAATAGCGGAGAGCAGGAGCGGGCCAGTGATCGTCGAGATCGAGGCTTTCCGCGGCGAGTCCAAGAACAACTTCGAATTCGTTAATCCGCAGATTTATTCTATATCCCCGCAGCACGGGCCGGTCAGCGGCGGCACCATGGTTACGATCCGTGGAGAATACATGAACGCTGGCAGCACGATTGAGGCGTTCATCGGCAATCTATCGTGCTCCATAATCAGCACGGAGTCAACCGAAGCTCTGTGTATGACCAGCGCGAGCAACAAGAAGAGAAGCGGCGTGGTACAAATGAAATTCGACGGCGCCAATAGGATCTTCGATGGTGGGCTGTTCGAGTACGTGGACGATCCAACGATCGAGAGCGTGGAAAGCGGGGTTGCTAGTCAGGTGAAAATTCCTAAAGGTATCCCGGCCGGTGGCATCAAGATCTCTGTGACCGGGAAGAATCTTGGATACATACAGAGCCCCCAAATGTACGTGTACTACGACGAGAAGATGTTCGTCTCACAGTGCGAGGTCCACAGTCAGGAGAGCATGATTTGTAAGTCGCCGACCATCGAGCTGTCCGAAGACACCGTGCTGGACGCGGAGAATCCTACGCCGCTGGTATACGGTTTCCGCATGGACAACGTGACGGGTGTGCAGAATCTTACGCAACGTGGGTTCAGCGAGTTCCTTCTCTACCCAAATCCGATTTACAAGGAATTCGACGAGGAAATCAAGTACTACAAGAGCGACTACTTGACCATCAACGGCCAATATCTTGATCGCGCCTGCCAGGACTCTGATGTGACCGTGCAGATAGGCAACGGATTCTGCAACGTCACTTCTCTCTCGAGGCAACAGCTCACCTGCAGACCACCTTTGACTCAGCCATCCGCCGTGGACTTCGAGGGTCTGCCAAATAAACAAGAACTACCCGAAGTAATTGTGACCGTCGGGGGCACGCTTCGCTACCACATAGGGAAGCTGAGCTACGCACTGCCAACCAGTCTCAACGGGCCCCTATCGAAGCCGGCTCTTATTGGTGTGATCGCCGCTATTGTGATTCTGGTGTTCGTGTTTATCGTCTTCCTGATCGCTTACCGAAGGAAGTCGACCGAGAGCAACAGGGTGCTGAAGAACATGCAGGAACAAATGGACATTCTGGAGCTGCGTGTCGCCGCCGAGTGCAAGGAAGCATTCGCTGAATTACAAACCGAAATGACCGATCTCACGGGTGATTTGACCAGCGGCGGCATACCGTTCCTCGATTATCGCACTTACGCCATGATGATACTGTTCCCGAGCGACGACAATAGCCCCGTATTACAATGGGATCGACCGGAACTGGCGCGCAAGGAAAAAGGCCTGCGCCTGTTCGGCCAACTAATACTGAACAAAACTTTTCTGCTTTTGTTCGTACGGACCCTCGAGAGCAATCGATACTTCTCCATGAGAGATAGGGTGAACGTGGCCAGCCTCATCATGGTCACACTCCAGAGCAAGATGGAATACTGCACAGACATCCTGAAGACTCTCCTCGCGGAGTTGATTGAAAAGTGCACGGAAGGCAAAAGTCACCCTAAGCTGTTCCTTAGACGGTACGTTTTATGGATCGTTGGAATAATTATGCCGTTTAATGCAAGTATCCTGCAAGTCAAATCAGTTAATCATTGGATAATTAGGAATTAAGTAAAAGTTCTATAAAACACAATAATATCGAGAAGAATTTTACGTTTACCTTCGCAAGCCACGCTACAGTTACATGTTAGATATTCTGAATCGCGACTCTGCACTTTCACGGTTCTGGAGTAAGTGCTGAGCGGTCTCACACAGTCCTCTTACCAGAAGGTACCCCCGTGCCTTCCCCACTCCGTGGCCAACTCCTTCAGGGCAGAGTCCCAATCCTTGTGCAACGCACTCGTCGCTATCTCTCTCTCTCTTTCTCATAAAGTCATTCCAAACTTTCACTCATCTGTTTCACATAAACATCCCCGTGACGGCCAATAGGCGGAAGACCCAGCGCGTTCGCCTGCCATCGTCCATCGACGGTTCTGTTTAGTCTCAGCATCCCTCTTTGAGGCCTCACGCAGGCCAAGATCCTGCCATAAATCCTTCCAGGCCTAAGAGTTGCCTCGATACAAACCCTTGGCCTGGCTTAAAACACATTGACGCTAACATACATTATAATTATTTTTACTTAACCCCTTACACTATGATTTATTTTACGGTTACAGTGATTAGAACTTGATTGTCATCCATCATTTCTTAGAACAAATAGAAAATCTAAATTTATTATATACTTTTATATTCCCCAATGGCTATATATCGACATCAACAAAATACAATTTTATTTCGCTTCAAAGGAAATTAATAATTTACATGTTTAGTAGATGTTGTTCGAAATTCTTATCACGAGTCTGACTCGTTATTATAGTGCAAGGGGTTAGTGACGATTAAACCCTTGAGATGTGGCATTAAACCAAACAGACAAAATATTGTTTTACACTACTTTTGCATTAAACGACTCGATTGAGATTATCACGACATGTGTTGCGAAAAGTAACACGTTTTATTTGTCTTACTCCGATTTTGGTCTCGGAAAATAATATGCAAACTGTTGAACAGTCGCTTGAACAAACAGATTTAGAATTACATTTGACTGTTCTTCAACAATTTATCAGATTGTGATCATTATTTGTTTGCAACAGTCAAACAGGTATTGGGACGATAACATTTAAAAAATAACGAAAGTATAGAGCATTTCGTGTTGAGCACCTTCTACTTTCTATGAAACTTTGTCTATAGTGTAATTTTTCGTTGACATAAGTCCGATGATATTCCTACGACTTTTCAGAACGGAAAGCGTCGCTGAAAAGATGTTGTCAGCTTGGTTCACTTTCCTGCTGTACAAATTCATGCGAGAATGCGCCGGAGAACCATTATACGTGCTGTTTCGCGCTGTGAAACAACAGGTTGATAAGGGTCCCGTGGACGCCATCACGTCTGAAGCCAGATACTCCTTATCGGAAGAGAAGTTGATCAGACAATCCATCGACTTTAAACCAATGGTAAGGTCTTTGTCGTAGTACAAATAGTTACACTCCATTGCATCCTTTAATATACGAACCCCTAATGTATCTTTTCTAGACGGTCTACGTATCCATATCTCAACAAACGGTCTTTGTCGGTGGCATGGATCCAAACACGGAGAACGTTCCGGTGAAGGTTCTGGACTGCGACACGATATCTCAAGTGAAGGAGAAGGCATTGGACACCATCTACAGAGCCACACCTTACAGCCAAAGGCCTAGGAAGGACGACCTTGATCTTGGTAAGATTCTCAATTCCCAAAAACCTAGGTTTGCTTAGAGGGAGTGCAGCACATTCGGAATATCAGTTTGTTTATCACTATATTTTATAATTATTTAGATTGTAAGGATGTTTTTGTGCATACTTACTAGAAAGACTTTTTTATTGAAACATATTCTGTAAAAATAATCGTGCAATGTCTCGATTTGTTTTGTTATTTTTTAAAATCAATACAAATTACAGTAATTCCGCGATCTAAGTCCAACGGAACGTTGCGATCTATGTCCCTTGGCCTACTCCTTCCACTGCGGAGCTCGAGCTGCCTCGGTCGCCGAGCAATGTAAACATGCCGCGTAATCTGATCCTGGGTCGGGTATATCGGTGTGAATCACACTAATCCAATTACAAAACTTCTTTATTTTTTATTATTTTTTCATGGAACTTTCACGAACATATTCGTGGCATTTTTCTAATGAAAATGATACCAAATATGATATAATTCCGATGATATTTACTTGTGTAATGAACGATGGAAGTTTTTTATTGGCATTACATTGTACGGACACGTGGGTCTTAGAACTGTGCCGGTAGCCGCGACTCATGTCGTCTCTTTCTTTCCTATGCGCTGTCCTTATTTACGTCCAAAACTTTCATCGTTTATTACTCAAGTAAATATCATCGGAATTATATCATATTTGGTATCATTTTCATTAGAAAAATGCCACGAATATGTTCGTGAAAGTTCCATGAAAAAATAATAAAAAATAAAGAAGTTTTATTATTGCACTAGTATTGTCTCACCTATACGCTGTTTTTTGTTGCGCCTTCGGCCGCGCGGTCCGTGTTTGCATGCTGTCCTCTTCTATATGCTGCACCACGAGAGAACCGTACCATTTCGCGCAGCTTGACTCGTCGTGGAAGGCGCAGCGAACCTCTCATTGGGAAAGGGAGCGTACGGACTGAGAATACCACCAATCAGGGCAAAGATGCGCAGCAACGAACGAAAATCGGTCTTCCCGCGGTACGGTTCTCTCGTGGTGCAGAGTATACGTTCGGCGCGGTCGACGCGGTTACAAAAGAATAGTGTCCCTTCGCGATCCAAGTCCCGGCAGGGAACCGAAAAAGGACTTAGATCGTGGAATTACTGTAGTCACTTTTAGTGCTCGGCTGTTCTAGTGCTAGAGCAAATAAATATTTACAA
Organism: Sphecodes monilicornis; assembly: GCA_913789915.3. Classification (NCBI taxonomy): domain Eukaryota; kingdom Metazoa; phylum Arthropoda; class Insecta; order Hymenoptera; family Halictidae; genus Sphecodes; species Sphecodes monilicornis. The sequence continues at coordinate 24,877,643 of OU565287.1, forward strand.
CAAAGGATGGAAACAAATAAAATTCTATAATATACAGGATGCCTGGACTAACTAAACTCGTTTAAATATCTGGCTCACTTACTGTTGCATCAAGTTGCCTGAACTCTGTTTGCATCAGTCCATAAAGGAGGAGCCAAGTAGAAATTTCTTTGTGCTCTTAATGATTTTAATAAACTGAAACTAACATATTAGTAGTCTAATATTTTCAATCTTTCTACTGCTTTAACCCTTTCGGTACTACTGCCGCCTATTGGCGGCATCCACTAAACATTCTCTGGGTACTACCGCCGCCTATTGGCGGCATCCACTAAACATTCTCTGAATACTACCGCCGTCGTTTAGTGTCAATCACGCACGGAATTTCTATGAATGCCGCAAAACACGTTTTCGCGGCTTACGCTGCCGTAGAGTGCAACCACTCTCGTGGAAAACTTCCCCGTCCCACGAATGTATAATCGCGGCCAGCTCCTCCGTACCGAAAGGGTTAAATCATACCTTTCCATTTCTATCATAAATGTTATTTCCGGTGCTTCAAATTAGACAACATTAGTAGTTTATTAGATACTTGAAGCTGCTCTTTCTGTCTGATAAAAGGAATTCAAACTAACAAGTATCTCTGTTCATGTCAGAATGGCGAACCGGTGCATCCGGAAGATTGATCCTATACGACGAGGACTCGACAACGAAGACAGAAGGTGAATGGAAGAAACGGAACACTTTGAACCACTACAGGGTACCCGACGGAGCATCGTTGAATTTAGTTTCCAAGCAGTCGTCGATCTATAACTTGTCGATCCTTTCGGAGAAAACGGACAAATCGCACAAATACGAGACCTTGAATTTAAGCAAATTCAGCTCGGCCAGTCCTCCACTTTCTCGCGCCACGTCGCCGTTGAACCAGAACCACGACGGAGGACTGAAGTGCTGGCATCTCGTCAAACATCACGACTCCGACGCGCGAAAAGAAGGTGATCGCGGCAACAAGATGGTCTCGGAGATCTATTTGACGAGGTTACTCGCAACGAAGGGTACGCTCCAGAAATTCGTCGACGATCTATTCGAAACGATCTTCAGCACTGCTCATCGAGGCTCGGCTCTTCCCCTCGCTATCAAGTACATGTTCGACTTCATGGACGACCAAGCTCTGCACCACGGCATATCTGACCCTGAAGTGGTCCACACATGGAAGAGTAACTCCCTTCCGCTTAGGTTTTGGGTTAACCTCATTAAGAATCCGAATTTCATTTTCGACATACACAAATCGAACATCGTAGACTCGTGTCTGTCGGTCGTGGCACAGACGTTCATGGACAGCTGTTCCACTTCGGATCATAGATTAGGTGGGTATCGTTCTTCCGCGATCTTCTCACCTGATGTTTCAAGGTACATTGCTAATCTTGTTCACTTTGGGATTATAGGTAAGGACTCGCCGAGTTCGAAGCTACTATACGCAAAGGACATTCCAGTGTACAAAGAATGGGTAGAACGTTACTATTCAGATATCAAAGTCATGCCAGCCATATCCGATCAAGACATGAACGCCATGCTTGCCGAAGAGTCTAGGGTAAGTGTCCCATTTATATCGTACCAGTATTACCATTTATTTGTGTGCTTTACATTTATATTAACACAATCGCACCGGGCTATTTCTGACATAGTTGATGGGTGCATTCACAAGATACCGCAAGGTTATGTTATTTTAAAGAAACTACTGTAACATTAGTGAAAATGAATTAATAACGTTCAGTCTATCTGGTTTAAGAAACATGTTAGGAATCAGTGTCGCCAGATCAACCTAAAACTGGGTTGATTTTCATCTCCTTTTCCCCTTCCACTATCACATTCCACTCCTGCGCACATTCCAACGTCCCCCACTAAGACCGTAGACTGGCCACGTGACGTGCCGCGCAACGTGTTACATACACGGACTTAAAGGACTGAGCATAAAATGGGTTTATGGGTGAGAGGGGTCGTGCCGCGGGCGGGGAGGGATGCTAGACTGCGGCCATGTTGGATGGCAAAACTAGTGTTGCCATCTATATAACGTTGCGGGAACATTGATATGATTTGATTCTGAAAAATGAATGCATAACAAGTGTATTTATATATATATATATATATATATATATATATATATATATATATATATATCTGTATATATATAAAATATTGCACATTCGGCTCCAATATAAATTTATAAATAAATTATGTGATATATGTGAAAAAACCGAGACCATATACCATCACTGCATCAGAGAGGTGGTAAATTGTATTCCCCTCGATTTTAGCGATCTGGCAACACTGTTAGGAATATCTAAAAACGCATATATGCGTCATCCGGTGCGATTGTGTTAATATCTTTGAATATACAGGGTTAGTTAATAAGAATCATCTAAAACAACTTTGCATCAACACCTGTTTTTGCAATTTATGTAGACAATTCTTATTTTGTATAAAAATCAAATTTTTAGTCATAACCTATACCGAATTTGTTTCTATAGTAAATGTGTTTCTCCGCAGTTGCACACAACGGAGTTCAACACGAATTGTGCTCTGTACGAGCTGTACACGTACGCGGGTAAATACAACGAACAACTGATAGTGACACTGGAGGAGGACGAATTCTCACAGAAGCAAAGATTGGCGTACAAGCTCGAGCAGGTGCATAATATAATGGCAGCGGACAATCCCTGATGTACCATGAACTCTATGAAGCACATGTCAAAGCCTGCCCGCCAAGAGTTACCCTGCTGAATACTTGACCACAGTTAGGTATTCTCGAGGAAGCACCAAGAGGACTGGCCTATCTTATAATCGATTGTCTCAGGTTTTCCGTGCAAGCCAGTTGTCTCAGCTTAGTACGCGAATCGAATACACAATTACAGAGACACGTGCTCATCATACCCACACCCTTTCTTTTACACACACACACAAACACAACAGGCAAGCACATACCTACACAAACATACATACCGATACAAAAGAAGAAACTGCACAACGGACTACTAAGCCAGAAGCTTCACGGGGGAAGTTCGACGGAAAGACTAAGTGTTGTTTGGAAATACGTGTGAGAATTTAAAGAAAGGAAAGGCTTCTAAATGGTCGCTGGCAGGCGGGTGTGTGCGACGATAATCAGTGCGCACACCACGCATAACTGTACATAAGATACCAAAATCACGATTAATTGTAATAGAATTATTCGATGTGCGGCGGCCACACCGACCGGCGGCCAAGACACACTACAAACAAACAAGCAAACAAACCATATACAACCAGAAAACAATGAGAAAAGTAACGGGGATATCGCCAATGTTTCGCGGCCGCGATCAACGCCGCGAATTGGTCGGTGGACATATAGGGTTTTAAAACGAAACGAAGATTTCAAACGGTAAAAAGTAAAAAATAGACATTAGTGATATAAGTGAGAGTGAACGAATCGGCCGGTCGTACCCGATTGTTTGTAAATGTGTTTAAAGAAGCGATCGATAATGCCGCGCGCCATCGTCGGGGGATCGGCGATTTTTAACGAAGAAACATTTCCATCCACCGCTACTAGCTGAAATTTTTTGAATTACGAACTGACGAATTTTAATAAATAAGATAATTAACGATTAACGATGATTAATTAAACATTATGGGTATATTATATATACATGGATGGTATGTCGTATTGTATATGTGTACATATATACACTTTATACCGGCGCAAAAGTATGTGTGTATGTACATGCAGTATCCGGGAACGAGCGCGCGTACAGTATCGGCGCGGACACGAAGGAAACCATTTATCAAGGGTTCTACCGATCCGAGAAACATCGCGTGACCATGATGTGTCTCGTAAACAAGAAGAAACCCACACGAGTCCATTCGCATAACGCCGCGCGCTATCGTCAGCTTCTTTCCTCGATCGATCGTGCACGTATTGCCGTACTGTACGTACGCATTGCATTACGCGTATTATTTATACTTACATGCATTCAAGACGGATAAAAGTGGAAGGCGTCATCCGCGAATCGGAGACAGACTGTGTATTAGTTGATAGGTATTAATCTATAGACTATGGCCGTGCGCGAGGCCAGCTCGATGTGACGGTTGTGTTGAGTGTGCGTGCTTCCCCTCCTTGGTCTCCAGCTCATTGTTCCATTTTATTATTAAACGTTCATTCTCATTGTCGTGCATCATTATCACCATCATCGCAACATCATCTTCATAATTCTTCGCCCTATCATTGTCGCTGTTTCATAATCATCCGAATGCTCCTTATACCCCTATCCCTTTATCCTTGTGTCATTCTTCCTCAACGTATTCAATGTAGTTAAAGATATGTCCACTATCGGCGTCTCCTTCTACTCTTTCCGATCATCCTAGAAAATACACATTGTGCCACTATCTGTCTCCCTCTTTTTCTCCCTGACTCTTCCTCTCTCTTTCTACACTATTCCCTTGTAATGCTTCAACGCCTCCGTCGTCATGTTGTTGTCACTCTTAATTATTGTAATATATAATGAATAACGATCATTGTTGAGTATTGTCTGATTGTAATACATTGATATTGAATTGATATGAATTGATAATCATTAATTAAAAAGAAAAAAAAGCGTAACATTTAAACTCTGTGGATGTAGCCATATTGGTGTGGGTGGGAACGTTCAGAAGCGTTGATGCAGATGAGAGTGGATGCGGGAGCCGTTCGCGGGCTGACAGTACTCGAAAAAAAAAACCCTGTTTCTCCTAGAAACGTTTTACCTGCGCGCAAATGTTAACCACCCTCGTGTATTCATTGTATCTATAACAAAAGGGGATCAACGAAATAAAAAAAAAAAAGATAAGAAGATGAAGAAGAAACAAAAGTAATTGACACACCAAGAATATTCGGGAACCTGTACGGTGGTACCGTCTCGTCGTATCTCTTCCAAGCTCATTCTACGTTAAACAAACCACCCTTGTAAACGCACACCGAAGCGGAACTCCGGCGAATGGAGTTCTCGCCGCATTGACTGCCACTGTATTTAGAACCGCGTAGGTTAGTTTCAACGATCATTCACTGACCGTGACAAGAATTCATATCGCCGAGGGAGCTCGAGCCTGCCGAGCCACCTTCGAGGGTGCTGTCGACGCGAACGGCCTGGTAGCGAATGCGAGAGAACCGTTTGTGTATACGCGTGAGTGTGTCCCGTGCGTCAATTCAATGTGCAGTTGTCAGTGGAGAAAGTATTTATTGCTCAAAAAACATCGGAAGACCGTGTGTGGAAAGGTAAGGCAGCAGGGAAAGATACGGAGTTGGTAGGCTAACGGGAAAAGGAACGGGGGAGGGGAACAAATGGAAATAAAAACGGTTAAACGGACGCGTAAACGTGGCGGCGAACGAGCGTGGGCGAAAAAAAGAAAATGGATCGCAGACAGGGTACTCCGTCATGTCACGAGGTTAAAAACAGAACAAAAAGAGAAACACTAGACAGAATTTCACATCGTTCGACCGTTATATCACTACCCGAGAGAAAAAAAGGTATATATAATAAACGGATAAAGAAATGATGAAAACGTAAGAAGGAGCGAAGGACTCGCAGCACCCTCCCCCGCGCACGCCGACTTCAAAATGGTACTAATAAACCCAAAGTGCCTCTGGTAGATTTTTGGGCATAAGCTTGAGTAATAAAAACTACATAGCGTTTACTATAAAAGCACGACTACGACGCGATCGCTGATTGTAATAAAACGATGATAATAATAATTTAAAAAAAAAAAATGAAAAGGAAAGAAAAGGGGAGGAAACAAATGAAAGAGGGATGGAAAAGATAACGGTAAAAAATAGAACGAGTGGGATGGCGAGAGTGAAAAAAAATAGTGAAAGACGTATGGAAAGTGAGGGATTGGAGTGCGTGTACAGACGTGTACGCGCGCTCGTTTCTTCGATTTAAATGATAAAAAAAAACACAAGAAAATAATGTGAAAAAGGCAAACCCGAAAGCCGGGCGAAGTGCGGGCGTACCCGGGTGTACGCGGTGCGTACGCTAATTACACATTTAGATAGGTATACATATAGTCGGTAGCCTAGTCTCTATGTCAGTGTCTGCCCTGAGTGTCTTTCCCATGGTGTATCCCTATAAAGTGCGTGTACCTTGAACTCCTGGCAAGCGGACGTGCATTTCCCTCCCCGTTCCTCGTGTCCCGTATCGTTCAACCATCCCTGTATCCTCGCCTGAACAGTCGATTCATCATCTCTCCTAAACGAAACCGCGAAACGGAAAAGGAGAACGCTCCTCTCCCTTCTACCAACGTCCTCCTTGCGCCAACTTATCATCCCTTCCACCACAGAATATCATCATTATTATCATCATCGTCATCGTCATCGGAACAAAAAAAGAAACCACTGCCCCTCCCCTCCCCCCTTCTTCGTAACGCGTTTAACTGTGCTCACACATCACGCGCCCTTCGCCACACTACCGATCGGCACGTTTTGCTAAGTAAATATTATTATTGTATCGATGGTTCCTCATTAATTATGGAATGTACGATCCCAATTTGTAAAATTCAACTAAGTAAGGAGATGTGTATCGCCGTATCGTTCGTGCGTGGCTTGCTGCCCCCGGCAGTCTACTCTACCGTGTGTGCTGAGATCGTGTTTCCGGAGAACGTGCGCCTCTGCCGGATGCCTCTGTCGATGGGTGACCGTGTACGCATGAGAATACTTGGCATCTTCTCGTTTGTCCCGCCTGTAATTCGCTCGGATAATTAAACTTTGATTCTCGCCCGTCGCGTCGCGTCGTGTTGTGTCGCATCGTCTCGTGTCGCGACCGTCCCGACGACGGGAAGAACAAAAAAGACACACGCACGAGGGTTTGGAGAAAAAGGGGCCGACAAACGAAGAAGAGCCGAGAACGAGTGTCTGTGGATTGTGCAAGACTGAGAGAGGCAGCGGAGGGAGCTTGCCAATCAATCCGGGGTCGCTCCCTCGCCGCTCGTTTTTACGTCATAAACATTGATTATGATTATACATAAAGAAGAAGAAAAAAAGATAAACGCATCCAGCAAACACGATTTTATGTTACGTTTAATAATAGTCATGTTCCTTTTCGATCAATAATTATTATTAATAAAAATCTATATCAACCTTGCTACATTATTTTGTACTTGTTTTTTTTTTTAATCTTAATATATTAGATAAATATAAATATATATATATAAATAATGCCGTTTTTAAGTTATCCGATCTTTATTAATATTATTATTTTTGTATAAATGTGTGATTAATAGTACGGATAGTGTAATAATTTTGTATGTTTATTGAACCAAAAATAAATATTATTGATAAAGAACCGACTGTCGGCCGTATGTGTTCTTTTAACTCTCCGTTTCTTTGTTCAACGGACTGGTCACCTCCATCGCCTCCTCATTTTTCTCCGGCGAGGGTTTCGATTTATACGAGCGTAGACTTCGTGGGCCGATTGTGCTCAGTATCACCGGCAGCAGGAACAGCCCGTGCCATATGCCGAACAGTATCACCAGAATGAAGATCCTTAGAAACGCGTGGAACACGTAGCTCTCCGAGAACGCCATCATCGAGAGCGCCAGCAACGTTGATCCAGCACCATACGCAACCGCCGCGCCTATGTATCTCACTGCAATATGCGCTCTCTTTGTGCGATCCTCGCCGCCGGTCTCGGTTGCAGCATGCACGAATGCATGGGCGACATGGGCCGCGTAATCAACGCACAATCCAATACCCAACTCGAGACCTGAACAAGCAAACAACTTGTTAAACACGGTAGCAATCTTTCACGGTGAACGTTAAAGAAATATTTTCCTCACCGATGCAAGACGCAATGTCTATCGTCAGTCCCCAAAAGTACATGAATCCACAGACGTTTAACAACGTGAGAAGAACACACAAGAAGATCCAGAAACACGTCTGTAGCTCGGCGATCAATAACCCTGTCATTCCCATAACACAGACCAACGCTAACAGAACGTTGCGTTGGACTTCTTGAGAGATCAGTTTGTCGGTGGTCCAGAGGCTGAACACTTCGCTCCAAACCGTCACGAACCCATCGATTCCAGCTTCGCGAGTCATCTGTATGCTTTGATCCATTGCTGGTATCCACTGGTGAGGAGTGAAGAATCGTTTGAACACGAAATCTATGGTACTCGCTTTGATCGGCGGCGCTTGTTCCCCACATTTTAAGTCCCTTTTGAAGCGGATGTTCCTCTGGTACTTGCCACCGTTTTGGCTAAATAAGAACGTCGATAGGTAATCGTTAAACTGGGTATCGTTGAGCGTTGTGATTCTCAAATCTACAAATGAAAATCTCTTGCATTAGCCTGCTTCGATACTACAGTAAATCCTCTATAAACGGATAAAAGCTGTAGCAGATAAACGTAGAAAATATATCCCCTCCACTTTAGTAATCCGATCTCGGCTCGGGTATATAGGTGTGAATCACTACTAATGCGACGCGGAGAGTCGCAGTTGTCGGCACAATCCAAAGACCCGTGCGTCATGACAATGTAACACCAATATTTAATTTTTTTTATTATCACTTATTTTTTTATGAAACTTTCATCGATATGTTCGTGGCATTTTTCTGATTAAAAAGAGACCAAACACGATATGATTTCAACTGTGTAAATACTGTTGTAGTATTTAGTGGTTTAAATGATGGTGAACGTTTCCGGCGCCAGGAAGGATAGCGTATGGGAAAGAAAGAGACGCTGAGAGTCGCAGTCGCCGGCCCAGTTCAAAGGCTCGCGCGTGGTTTCGCTTTACACGCGCTGTCCTTCTCTACGTTCGGCTCGGCCTTAGAAGCTCAAAACATAGCTACCCGTCACAGATAAACGCATAACTATCCCCCCGAGGCTTATGCGTTTATAGAGGATTTACTGTATTTCCAGAGTTCATTCACTTTAACGAATATTGTCAACCTTTTGTATAATATTTCGAAATAAATTGTGTGAAGTCGTTCGGCCACGAATTCAAGCTCTGCACCGTTGATAAATTAGTGAACGTCTCCGTTAAATTTAATAATTTCGGAAACTCTGCAGTGTAATTGAACTCTCCCATGAGAATGATCGCTTCGTAGCCACGATTCGGATACTCGCGATGGTGTACGCTGTAATACTTGCTTAGATATGAACTATTTGGTATGAACCAGGCCGGGTCGAACCACTGTTGTAACCGTAATATACCCATAATGCCCGCTGATGCCGCAACAATGGTTACTAATACTATCAGTATTTTCCCGGGTATCGTTAAAACCACATTCGTATACAACTTCGTGATGAACTTGGAAGCCGGTTCCTCTTGCGAGCTAACGAACTTTTCAGTAAAGTTTTCGTGTACGATCCACGGGAATATCGAGTTCCTCTTGCTTTCAATACGTTTAGCGTCCAAAGTAAAGAAGGCAACGTAAAATGTGATTTGCAGTAAAAATGTGAGTAGCACCCCAACTGCTGCGTATATACAAAATGACTGGAGGGATGGTAATATCTGGAGATGTATGTATAATTATTAAATTTAATGTGCACAATCACCTCCTAGACACCGTAGATCAGGCATAGGCGACGCTGGCTCAAAAAACACATGTTGCTACTTTTCTTCTTCGCCCGCTCGGCAAGGCAGTCCCCACCAGTGATGGTATACGGTCTCGGTTTTTTCGCGCATGCGCGACTAAACGCAGGAACGTATGTACGTCTTATGTTTGTGGGGAAAGTAGGGCAGAACTGTTATTCCGGACAGAAGAGTGCAAGATATATTTATATATTATATGTACATACACATAAAATTTTAATATAACATACACATGTTAAACATTCCTATCTGAAAATCGAAAAAAAGATTTGCGAAACTATGCGGGGTGACCAAGGTAACCTATTTTAGCCCAACTTTGTACTTTACTGACGCTAAAATCGTCGCGCATGCGCGAGAAAACCGAGACCATATACTAGTGGTGGGCACGGGTAGAGCCCCTCTAATGCCTGCTTTTCCCATTAACTTCTCTTTCATGGGGACACCTTCGTTTGGACGTCATCCGATTGGATGCATTCCTTTTGGACTCCGTGCCGATTGGACTCGTGTCGTTTTAACGCCGTGCCGATTGGACTCCGTACCGGTTGGACCTAACCCAGAACTAACCATATATGTCACAATAAAATATCACCATATCTAGAATTCGAAAAGCAATGATTACAAAATTTACGGCACCCAAATGTCACGAATCCAAACGGCATGGCGTCCAAATGTCACAAATCCAAACGGCATGGCGTCCAAACGACGAGTCCAATCGGCACGACGTCCAAAAGGAACGCGTCCAATCGGATGGCGTCCAAGTGCCCCTCCCCCCCCCCCCCATTTCATGCAGCGCGCAAGTTCGTTCCGTACGCTGATGTCTCCTGTCTTCGTTGCCCCATTGTACCGCGCTTGCTGGAAGGAGACAGAGGGCGCTACGGTGTGAACGGTTTTGCCTCAATCGAAGCAAAATTGCCCATCCCTGCCATATACCATCACTGGACCCCACCACGTCCACTCCGACTCTCCCTTCAGCACGGGCCTCACGATCCTGCCGGTGCAGCATCGGAGTCGAAGTGGATGTGGTGGGGGACTGCCTTGCCGAGGGGGCGAAGGAGAAAAGTAGCAATATGTGTTTTTTTGTCGCCCATGCCTGCCGTAGATAGTACAATCTTACCGTTGATGCGCCAATAACAAATGCAACAACATCAGTAAGAGAAGTAATACTAATTGCTGACCCTGCGTGTCCTAACATTAAAGCTATTCTTTCTTCCAATGGCTTCTTTCTGTTCGAATCGTGTGCGTGTACCTCCTTCCAAGACGCCATTATCAGAAAGTTATCGTCTACTCCAAGAGCCAATAAAAGAAATGGTAAAGAAGTATGCACTGGCCCGTAAGGTATACCAAGTACCGAGCATACACTGATTGACGTTATGAATGCGCCGCCCACGCACAGAAGACCAACGCATGTGAGGTAAATCTATAGATAATTATACATTGTAAACAATGGCGCTGAGAAAATCTTTATATACAAGGTGGTCGGCCACTGTTGATACAACCGAAAAAGAAGTGATTCTACATAAAAAATAAGTCGAAAATGTACAATAAAATTGTTTGATAATATGGCTTTGTTTTCGAGAAATTCGACTTTGAAAATCCCTCAAGTTCATGTGCTTAACACTTGTAAAAAGTAGAACCGGTAGGTGATGAACAGACGCGTCAAACGATTCCTATTCAATGGCACGTGTGGTCGTCAAACTTTCAAATTCTATTTTCTCAAAAAGAAAGCCTCGTATGAACAAATTTTACTGTATTTATTTTGTTTTAGTTATTTTGTTGTAGTGATTTATTTTTTTATGGAAAACACCCCTTTTTCGATTGTACCACCGATCACTCTGTCTAGCAGTATCCTGAATGTCATCAATAAATTTTTAAACTATGAACAACTTTGAACCAAAGATTTTATTAGTTCCTCTTAAAAGGAAGTCTCGTGTAATGAGTACAACAAATCGGTTTCCAAAATTATATTAATCCGATACTACTTTCGAATTACATTTCTGAAGATTTTCATTTGAACATTCGAATAGTTAGCAATGATGTAAAAAATATTTTTCCGATCTACTTGAAATATTAGATAAATCTTAAAACAATGTTTTTAATCTACGACTTCAAATAAACACAACATATCTATGTTGCACATTAGCATATAATTTCAACGCCGATACATCGAAAAAGTATTTACTTTATTTACACGATATACACTTTTTTTTACAAAAAGAATGTTGTCCTCAATAATACGATAAAAGACTATGAAGTTTTCAAAAGAATTGATTATGTAATTTCTAAAAGAAAAAATCGCTTAATTTTCAGCATATTGCACGAGGTTCCCGCTTTAATGCAATAGGATTAGTATCACTCCAACTCAGACTTTCAAAATACTTCACATAATTATACTAATTAATTTAATAGAAAACTTACTCGCAATCCTACCCAATTGAAATCGGAAAATATGACTAGAACATAGAAGAACATCAAAATGAATCCTATGGACAATATGTCCATGTGTCCAAACATTGTCACATATGTTACATCCCCAAAACTTCTGCCAGCTTCATACCATATGGCTGCGGTATGGTTTTCATCTTTTTTATTGCTTAACAGTTTCGCATTTTTATGTAATAGATTCAAGTAAGAAAATTCCCATTTGAAAACTTCATCCGTAGCCTACACATCAAACATGAATTTTGTTACAAATGAGCCATCCCTGATTTGGTTTATTAAATTATTTATTATTGTTCATATGAAGTTCTACATTTATAAAAGTATAAATATGTATATAAAAAAAAACAATAATAACAATAACATAAACTACAAGAACTGATTCTGTCTAAGATCGAAGTTATATTATATTGTGATTATTTTTGTATAAGAGTCACAAACTATAAATAATTTGAGCAATATTTTAGTTAAAAAGAATATGCGATCTGATCTTGACAAAATCATCTGAAATATTAAACAAGGCCCAAATCAAATGGAACTTAAACAGCAAATTATACAGGTTGCTCCATGTAAGCACTGCCACAAAATTCAGGATTTTACTTCCATAACAAAAAATTGTGTTAAATAAAAGTTGAATTATGAATAACTCACCACCACTCATAAACACGAAAAGAGACTATAACATGTATAGTTATAATTGTATTGTCGTGAAATAATGAAAGTATAATGTATTGCATAATTCTAATTCGTTCTGTTATAATAAAAAATGATTTAAAAAGCATTGTAATTTTACTTAAAAATAGTTCTTACCATCCATTTCTCTGAAAATAACAATTCTCTTTTAAAATTGAAGGAAAGTCCAAAAATCTGTAGTAATATTTGCATGGAGCACTCTATATACATTGTAAGTTAATAAGTGATAGTGTAACATTCTTAAATTTATCAGTTCCCAAATAGACATCATGATTCAGGCCTTTTAATGAACTTACCTTACCCAATCAGCTGTTCCAACATCGTTGCCAAAGTTATCCATGTCCACTTTTGAAAAATTTATGTGTACTGCCCACTGTGTTTTCACAGCTTTTGCTGATATGATTTTACCTTGTTCATCTCTCGTTATACCACCCAATAAACTCGTAAAGTTCATGGGATGTCCTAGTGTAGGGCTAATTTTTGCTCTATTTACATCCCTAATAATCTCTTTACTTGATTTTTGTAGAATAAGATTACTGTCATACTCCCAGATATCCACTAGACTGGCCAAAAGGCAAGCTTTTGGCAAATTATTGATTATATTACAATATAATTTAGAATCGGCATGAACCGCAGGTTCAAATGTAGTACTATTGATTTGCGACTCGGGTTCTATGTCAAAGAAATCATCATACACCTTGCTACGCTTTGTTCTCCTTGTAATACCAGATATAACAGGTACTCTATACATTGAACAAAACAATATTAATTTCCATTTTAATTAACTGCATTATGTATAAAAAATTTCTTACTTAAAGCACACATCTGTCCATGCAACATGGTCAGCAGTTTGTAAAGCAACAACTTGCTTGACTATTTCGTTCAGCTGAAATGATATAAATAATCACCTCGCTTATCATTATATGAATAAACAAATATAGCTTGTGTTATATACAGGGTGTTCAAGGTAAATTGGACCAGTATTTTATTTGTAAACAGTAAGTATACTGTCTATAACTATCCACATATTTCTCTTATTTCTGACCTTGTATGACCTTGGAAATCATTGTTACATAGGAGTGAATTTGTCTACTTACTGTTTACAAGAAAAATGCTGGACCAATTTACCATGATCTCCCTGTATACTATGTCCAAGAAGAAAAGATAAATACTATTACGAGAATCCTTGGCTCTAACACATTATCAGCTGTTAGTATCATGCTTTCCATTCTCAACCCTTGCCCAAACTGATCAATCATCCAATCTGTGTCTCGAACAAAATCAGAATCTTGTGGAATCCATAGTTTCATCGGGTTTTTCTCTTGATGAAAGCAATGTAAACCAGAAAGAGAAATTAAGACTATCACAATACTACAGATGAGCCATTTCAGTGGCTGGCGTGCTATTTTTAATCCCAGCCTAGGCAAAATAAGAAATAAACAGTTTAAAAGTTCTCTTCTAGAAAGAATTTACTTATTTTATAAAAATTATTGAGAAATCTGAAAGTTCTTATCTTTTCATCAACTATAATTTATCTAAATATATATCTTTAAATTTTGTATCAGATATATTATTTTGTTTGTATGCGAAGCTATTCGGTACATAACGAGTGAAAAATTGTAGAAGAGTTCTCTGTATATAACTCATATATTTTGCATATTTTCTGTGCATATTTGCATATTTTCCGAGCATATTTACATATTTTTCGTACATAAGTTACATATGCTTTTTGCATATTTTAAGAGCATACACATCTACTGTCTACACATTGAGAAGGAAGAGTAATCATTTCATATGGTATCCAATAACTCCATTGAAATTATACATTTTCCTCTGAACTCAGTTTTTAGTGGAAGGCCTCCAATTTTTGTTACTGTTTCGTTACTATGGAGTTATGTTGACAAAAGTGTATCGAATATTGTTTTAAACAAAATTGTTCCACATAAATAGAATGTTCTTTTTCAAAATGAACGGTTCAAAAACGCGGGAACTTTGAAAGTTATTCAACATTACCTCGTAACTTACCCGTAAAAAAGATGTTCGACTGACTCCGAAATTCGTTGCGGTGCGCGTTGCAGGTAACTTCGAAAGCTCCGTTTGCGAACGACCCTCTCGTCGATTTCCATTATGTCAACACTGAAATTGAATCACACCACCGTGGTACTCCTGTGTTTCATGTTTTGAATTTCACCCACGAATCGCTTGGACCGTTAAGAAGCCACGCGATTTTCCGTACCTTCGCCACGAGCGTCATTCAGCTTGTGTTGTCAGTTTCTCGGTCTTGGATACTGTGTTTTGCGACGGAGCGGAGGAAGGACAAGGGTCACCTAACCTCTAAATCTGACGGCCGATTACATAGACGACCAGATAGAGGATGGCGAAGAAGAACATACAGTCGAAAATAAGCACGATTTTAGCAAGCCGGTCTATAGGGCTCTTGTAAAGATTCAGGTCGGTGAATACGTAATTGTCACTTTCCATTTCGATACTTCACTTATCGCTCACTCGGGTATATCAGATCCCGCGTCACACGTATGTATATACAGGGTGTCTGAAATAGTACTTCCTTGAGCGGAGTGATTCCTGAGGTCATTTGAAGCACATAACTTATATTATGTATAACTTCGTCCCCTGTACCCGCGCTCTAATTGATCCGTGGTTTTCGTTAATATGTAACTCTTTAACAAAGTCGCAGAGAACATTTTTTCAAAGGAAAATGTTACTTCAAATGACCTCAGGAATCACCCCTTTCAAGAAAGTACCACATTTTTGGGACACCCTGTATATGTGAACATGCATTCCGCGGCTGCGTGCCTACTAACCGTCGCGTCGACGTACACTATTATTAAAACCGGCGAACCTGGCGGAGCGATACGCTCAACGAAACTTCAGCTATTTTTAAAGAACAATCTTTTACTGATTTTATCAGTGCTATGTTCTTTACGTTTGTACATTTACGACCAGCACTGCCGAGCGAATGAGTGTCAAGGTCTTGAAACTATACTTGAAGGCGAACAAGTTTTTATACTCCAACTTTAGTTCAAGTGGTGAACATTAACTCACGGGACGCTCTGAATGAATTATCATATTCAGCACTATTGAGAGGAAAAATATGTCGACGGAAACGCGTGCATCGTAAATAATTTTCTTGCAGATGCAATATTTTATGTCGCGCGTTTATTAAATGTCACGGAGTTTCCTAAAGAAACTATAAAAATTAATGAAAAAACTTTGTGCATCTGAAGACGAAAAAGAAAATAAAAACAACGAGAAAAAGTACAAGAACCCCTAATTTTATTGTTAAATATTCTTTGAAGAGCGTCCAAAATGGCCACCGCGTTCTTCCGGCTCTAATCACTGCTGGAGTAAACCAATAAGCAAAATAAACACGCGCTTAGTACATCGGAAAAAGGGAGGAACCATCGAAATTTTCTAAATTTTACATCTTTCAAATAATAATAATATTGCGAACTGTTAACTTTTGTTAAAAACAGTTTTTAATCAAATTATCAAAATTGCCTAAGAAATCTTGTAAATTCTTAGGACCTCTAAAGGTCTTAATCCGGCACTGACTTCAATATTAACTTCAACGCTATCGAAATTTGGTTTATCTTCGCGGTGATGTGATCAAGGCGATAATAAATCTTTTATACAATGTGTCTTTGAAAATTAGTAATGATAACTCACCAAAAATACCCTGAGAAACAGATTCACAAAAAGATAAGTTTCCTTTGCGCCGGTTGGTCACCAACTGAAGGCGTTTATCCTGGCAGTGTATCACAAAGAACAACGAATCTTAATGTAATGACGGATTGATGGCCTTAAACACGTAACTCGCTGGGCACACTGTAATCTATAGACTCTGGATACTTCGATATCGATTAAATACAATGATGGTGAACATTCGAGTAAGAATGAATTTTACGTATGTCGAATACGTACCCGTCACACGAGTAAGCAGAGTCGGCGACGCTACTACGCGGAGTAACGCGTATGCACATGCAGTCTGCGAAAGAACGAGTACAATTAATTTCTTTTGCGGTTTCTTTCATGTCTAATTATGAATTGGGAACCATGAGGGTATGCATATACACGGCGAGCCGATAAAATGGATCGTATGCACTCCAACTCTAACTCTTACGAATGTTATATTAAATCTTTTATTTAAAAAAAGCGACTGATTTGTTTGTCCCAACGATTTATCCTTGTTTTTTTTATACTTAGAGTTGTCTTTAGATTTTATCCTTGGACTTATCCTGACTTTTTAAACTGTCAACGTTTTATCATTTGTTTACGGATACAGGAAGATGGGGCAAGGTACAACGTTGTAATCAGTCAAGTACACGAAATTGATAGTTGCAACGATATGTAACGAGCACTTGTACATAACAATCGACATAAGTGGAGAGGTAGTTTGTTCAAGACAAACATTGCTATTTTATAGTATTATTATCGTGATGACAACTTGTTCAACAAATTTATTTCGAATTTAAAAGCAACTATCAAATGATATTGATTAAAATATTTATTACCAAAATAATTATTCATTTTTCCTTTATTGAAAATCTTCTACGCATTATGATACTTGCATATGGCGTATTTCACACGCCTCGATCAATAAATCACAGTTTGATATAGCTATGTAGTATTCGTATGACAAAAAGTATGCTGATTGTGCTCGCTGCTGGTCACGTTACAACGATGCGATAACATTCTTCAACTTCGTACTATAGTTTCATATTTTCAACGCTAACATGCGCTTCGTGATCGTAGCGCCGCCTTTATACGTTCACCGATTTATACTTCTGATTTACAATTGTTTTTTCGTACCAAGAAGTATGGGTTTTTTTTTATTGAAATTTTGTTCTGTTAATATTTGTATAAAATTACTTATCTTCTCTCTAATTTCTACAAAATTAATTGAAGAATACTTTGTAATAAACAACATTATTTTTCATAATTATAAATACTTGCTAAAAAAACGTTTTCTAGGAATCGCCTCTACAATTAATACTAAAACTGGATATGTAAAATGGTGGATTTTACATATTTTTAATTCGCGATTATTAAGATTGTAAAGATCCACTTATGGGAAATTACTTGATTTTATTTCAAAATAGCAAAACTGGTTAAAAAATCTTAATAAATTGTGGTTAGTTTTATAAAATTATGTAAAGTAGCCACTTGTAGTGTTCCGTCCATCTAATGTTTAAATATTAATGACACACATCACAAGACGCTTGAAAAATACGATAAGATTCGGCATTGTTCCCATTCGCTAAAAAAAGTCATTGAAAAAAATTCAATTCGTGGATCGATAGTATCCACGATCATACGTATGCGTGTTAATACTAAACCTAATGAGCATTAAAATTAGTTATTGTGCATTAGCTTGTAAAACTAACGAAACTGAATTTTCTTAGATTTTGTATGATTGTTATTATAATATATGCTTGAATAAAGAATTCTATCGAATCAATTCTCGTGAAAGCATCTCTACAACAGCAATAATTGTGAAATACAAAATTTGAAACCGGTCATTTGACCGGCGGTGGTAGGATTAGTGTTAATACTTTATTTTGTTGCGTTCTTCTATAATTCAGATTTGAAACGTTTGAAAATACAAAACGTTCTTTATTCAATTCTGTACGCCTTAATAATTAGCTGTTTCGAATGGTCCACAAATATTCAAAGCAAATATGCACTCTCGATGCAGCATTAGCTTCCATTCATTGTAATTCCAAGTGCGCAACGTGTTACATTGACCCCGTTTATCATATCGAACAGCCACGATTACGTAACGAGTGCGGTGCATAAGAAACATACATGCTCGAAATTATCCCGGCATTCAGAGTGCATCTATGTAGTGGAGCGCAGACATGGCGGACATGCAGATCAAGATGCAAAGTTCAGCAGCGGAGAGTATTGTTTTGCAATAACGGTGCAGATACCCGATCTTCATGTGTGCCAGGGTGTACAGTATGCTAACTATCGCGAAGCTAGGAAGAATCGTTCTGGCTACAGGAAACGACGGTGACGTGCACAACCATATCGGTGTAATTAGCAGATAAGGGAGCACAGTTCCAAGATCGTGTTGATGAGCGCTTCGGATGCGATCCACGTCTTCATGCCCGCCTCCGGTCGGACATAAAATTATATTGGGACCTTTCATCCACATCCTATCCTCCTCGCTGTGAATTACCTGGAAAATCGATCGGAATGAAGCGATCCAATTAACCGTTCGAGGACCTCCGAGCCACCGATTCATCTCTTCTGAAAAATAGTGAGACGCTGCTCCCCGGGATGAAGCTTAAAATTGTTTCGTTACGTTGATGAGGTACAAATTTTTGGTCTACTATTTCGTATGAAAAAAAGGAATTTAATCGAACTAATTTTAATGTTAGAAGAAAGTTAGAAGGCTCATCGTTGCACGCTCTAAAATCTCTTTTTTTCGCATTAACCATCCAGTAGGCGCGCGCGGTCTCACAGACCGCACTGTCATTTGTTGTAGCATATTTCAATTGTTATTGTGCCCACATTTCGCATTCTCGATCTAGCTGAGTATTATAACCTCACAAACGTAACTTCTAATCAACTGATTAATTATTGCCGTTTGTACAAGTTGTAGGCATTTTCGGTCTGTGACACCGCGCGCGCCCGCTGGTGCTATATGCTTTTGTGATTGTGGTTTGTGATATAAACATGTGGAAGTACGCATACGAGAAGGAGCAGGAGCGTCTCCAACGCCTTTTGGAAGAGAGTGAAGCAAGACTTTAGTCAAAGAATATACTTTTGGTTAATTTTGAATTTCTGTTTATAGTTGAAATTTTTGTGGAACGATGCTGTATTTAATTTTTTTAATGAAAAATATATCATTATTTTTTTTATTAAAGACTCATATTGTTGCATATGAACATATTCGCACTTGCAAACGAAAACACCTTAAACATTATGATTAATATTCGATGCGGTCCCACAGACCGCGCGCGCCCTCTCATGTCACAAAATAAGGCGCGCCTACTCTAGGGTTAAAGATTATTATTTGGAATTGAAATGCACAATTACGTAGGATCAAAAACGATAAATATGAAAATGTATATAATTTAACTCAAGAAATCACAACATACAATCAATTAAACTTTTTACGTCTCAATCTCCGTCTGAGATTTACAATTTACGTCTTGAATCATTCACGTCGTATTTCTATCTGTTCTGAAAACCGTAATCAATAACATTGTTTTATAGATCGTCGCGTCGTTACCGTTACTATCGTCGTAGTAATCGGCGGAATTCGGTACGGTAATTCGGTACAGTATCACACTACACTCCCTACAATTATAACCCGGCACAGTTATAGAAATAGACTTAAAGAATCCGCAAAGAGATCACAATAATAGTCATTCATCGCGAGATGAGACAACAAACGATATAAAAACTAAGAAGATTTACCTGCCTGCTTACACGAATCCTACCAGTGATCCACGATAAAGAATTCATCTTCAGAATAAGTACGCACGACCACCAGGAATAAACAGCCCACAGTTCTTCTGCATCGCGTGCAAAATTGTCCTCCATTGTTTCGTCGTTGTCTCGCCGACTTTTCATGGAGTATTGGGAAGAAAAACGTCAAGAATTGTCTTCGTTCGACTCGTCCCTTTTCCTCTTCACGTCCCGTTCACGGCAACGCGAGCATTATTCCTCGATCTTTCCACCGAGACGAAACATTTATCAATGTCTCGATAGAGCGACAACGTGTAAGGAAGGGTGAGAGGGGGTTAGGGATAGGGAAAACGGATAGCGAAGCTATCGCGTTATTAGGAAGTCGCGCGCGGAGGGAGCGTGGATATAAGGCAGAGTGAAAAGTTGTTTGCCGAAAGAATAGGGTGGATGGGACGCGTTAAAATTCTCGTCGCATCGATTCACTGCCAGTGGCTGCTAGCAGACGACTGACTACCTCGAAAAACCGGTGTCCTGAACGTGATCCAGCAGCGTCGGTCTGTATTTGGAAGTCAAATCGACACGGACCGAAACACGGCGCCGCCGATCTCTGGGCGGCAGCGGAGCACGTTTTCGAAATGTCGGGGGCATTTGTTTTAAACTGTCTCTCCCGGCTGCTCTCGTTCGTTCGAGGGCACGTGTTAGAAAGAATTATGTGAGATCTTCGCCGAAACATATTCGAAAACTTCTTATTATCGAGATACAGGCTGAATCAACTTATTATGCGACCTAAATTACATATAAATTATTTGGTATATGAAACAGTAGCACTGGCGAACAAGTTTTTATACTTCAACTTTGGTTCAAGTGGTGAACCTTAACTCACGGGACACTCTGAATGAATTATCATATTCAGCACTATTGAGTCACGGAGTTTCCTAAAGAAACTATAAAAATTAATGAGAAAACTTTGTGTATCTGAAGACGAAAAAGAAAATAAAAACAACGAGAAAAGTAGAAGAACCCCTAATTTTATTGGAAAAAATTCTAAATATTCTTTGAAGAGCGTCCAAAATGGCCACCGCGTTCTTCCGGCTCTATACTTCCGGTTTTAAACTGTCTCTCCCGGCTGCCCTCGTTCGTTCGAGGGCACATGTTAGAAAGAATTATGTGAGATCTTCGCCGAAACATATTCGAAAACTTCTTATTATCGAGATACAGGCTGAATCAACTTATTATGCGACCTAAAAATTACATATAAATTATTTGGTACCAGTAACCATAATTTGGTGAACATTAACTCACGGGACACTCTGAATGAATTATCATATTCAGCACTATTGAGAGGAAAAATATGTCGACGGAAACGCATGCATCGTAAATAATTTTCTTGCAGATGCAATATCTTATGTCGCTCGTTTATTAAATGTCACGGAGTTTCCTAAAGAAACTATAAAAATTAATGAGAAAACTTTGTGCATCTGAAGACGAAAAAGAAAATAAAAACAGCGAGAAAAGTAGAAGAACCCCTAATTTTATTGGAAAAAATTCTAAATATTCTTTGAAGAGCGTCCAAAATGGCCACCACGTTCTTCCGGCTCTAAACTTCTGGTTTTAAACTGCATCTCCCGGCTGCCCTCGTTCGTTCGAGGGCACGTGTTAGAAAGAATTATGTGAGATCTTCGCCGAAACATATTCGAAAACTTCTTAGTATCGTGATACAGGCTGATTCTACTTATTATGCGACCTAAATTACATATAAATTATTTGGTATATAAAACAGTGGTTGAAACGAAAGTTGTATGGTTTCAAGAACTAATTCTTTTCCGTTTTACTTTTTTATCGAGATATAAAAGTCACCTTGCTGTCATTCATTTTTATCTAAGGTACTTTTGCAAGATTCTGTGACTGGGGAACTGAGGACACTTTTTTTTTCTAACAAACCGTTAGTTTTTAACTAACCGGTACTGCAAATGTAAGACACAAAACAATCATTTCTGTATTTTACAATTCATTTCTGTGCATGGTGGTTGTATTATTAATGAGATTGAATTCTCTGAAAATGAAGAGAATTAATAAACCAAGGCATAAAACTCCTTTCTTCTTGAGTACACATTATTTATACTCCGATTTATTGAGGTTTTTAAGTCGTATATTCTTGCGCATGTGTTTGGACTCTTACAAATTTATTTTAACATCCACGAAACGCAATCATTGGAATTTAGCAGTTCATTTTGCGAAAATCTTCATCAATCTTACTCTTACGAATTCTAATTAATAATTATTACTACCATTTTCTTTTCCTTAAATTAGAGCTAAAACTTCGAAATGAGCCTATTAGATTTTAGCACATGTGCTTCACCTACATAAAGAGAATTTCAATAATTTATAAATACCGCTGCAATTAAAATTGATAAAAGACTAGAAAGTTTACCAATTCGTCAAAAAGTAATTTCAACCTCGACAATGAATTTTAGCAGATCCTCAACACGTAACGACAAGGGGATACAAGGCTAAACAACTTCTGAATACCGTTCAACTGACCTCGACAATTCTTTCATCTCGATTCTGTACTCATTGACGAAGCAGCATCTAATTAAAATTACATTTTCGTAGAGTATAATCATTTATTGTCGCTTTACAAACGCCATTGGGCGATATTACTCTTCTTGATGTTTGCCTGTATCGAGACGTCGATGAGATTATTTCCGAGGAAGAAATCGGTCGCTACTACGCTCGTTTCTTTCCACCATTCCTCCTGGAACTTAAATGTAAGATTTCTGTTCACGGAATCGGCCATTTGCCGCAGTCCACCGGATAGATTGAAGATTATGTCTAGGGGATCGGGCGTCAACTCCGCCATCACCGCCCATAATGGGTTTTGACTGTTTCGGAACCTCTTCGGCCCCATAATAACCTCGTCCAAATACTTGAATAGACCCTCCACCGTCTGCTGATTACCCCATGCTTGAGACATTGTCGGCCACAACCAATCGTGCTCTGTAGCAAAATTAAATCAACTCACAATAAATTCAAATTAAAAAAGAAAGGAAAGAAATAATTTGAAGAAAACATCCGGAAAATTAAAACCTGAAAAATGGGGCGTCTTGAGTTTATTAACCCCTTGACGCACAAAGCTTGATTTAAGCTTGACTTAACACATTGAAGTAAAATATTACACAATATTAACAGTAAATATTACCAGCAACATGTCTGTTATCATCCCAGGAGAATATTAATTTTCAATTTATATGAAAATCATTATTAAGCTTACACGAATGATAAGTTAAACAATAAATGCTAGCTCTGATCGCACCGAATTTCATTTAAATCGTATGTCAAGGGGTTAATAAATAAATTGTGCTTCAACTAATATTTTTTCAGTGATTTTAATATTGTTGGTACTTTTAATCCGTTTTAGATAGCTTATAAGAGAAATACAGTGGCTCCAAGAAGTATTTGAACACTAAATATCTGATTCTCAAAAAATTGCCGATATTTCTACTGTGATAATTTCGTAAAAAATGATCATACGACAGAAATTTGTATTCGTTTTGAAGCTAGAAGTCTCTAGTTTCATAATACGTCGTAAATTTTGTTCTAATGGTGCGATTAGATTTTAGATCCATCGAACGAATGCTCATACGCCCCCCCCCCCTTTCAACAAATTCGTGTACATTTAAATGACGAAATCCATACATTTTGAAGGGGTCGTTGTAAAGAGGAGATTAAAATCTTCAAATTAATGGTAGTTTCATTTACGAGTCAAATTTTTGAAAGTTTTTGAAAGATTAAATTTGCAGCATTTTTTCAGGAAAAATGAGTTTTCAGTTTCCCATCTGCCACATTATGTACAAATATCTTAGAGGAGGATGGGAAAATGGGGGCTTCGAGCATTAATGTAAGTTCAAACTGATAGTTGTATAGCCCGCGCAACGAGAGTTGGCACAGAGAAACTTGTGGGTACCACGTGATGCTCCCACTACGCGCTACACGTCCTCCGCGATTGGCCGAATCGCTTGAGGAAGACAGCAAACGAGCGTATTGAGTGTGACTGTAACAGAGAGGTGACCATGAAGTAAGATGGTGGTGACGCTGAGCGCCTATGTCGACCGTTCCCGCCAAAACGTAAGCGTAAGAGTGGGGTCCACTGATCAGTGGTGGGATCCGCAGCCTTGCGTCAAGAGTGGGGACTCGCCGTTCCCCCTGCACCCCACTGACGAGATTTTGTGCCAACTCTCGTTGCGCGGACAATACTACAATTTGTTTTTACAAATTTATCACAATTTAAATATCGATAATTTCCACATTTCAATAAAAAACATAAGAATCGTGACCATTACTCTATTCTTCGCAATTACGACCAATAGCAATTTTTTGAAAAAATTCATTACACAATACCTAGTAAAAAAATTGTTTCCACATCTCAAAAAAAGCTCAAGTCGTTTAGTCCAATTTTAAAACAGTTATTAGTTTTTCAAGGGAGTACGAATACTTTTTACATTGACTATAACTGTGCGAAAAGAACTTATTTCTATACCAAATGGATCAGGAGTGGAATTATTGCATGTGCGCGACAACACAATAAATATTAGAGGCTTGTGAGGCCTTCTATAGTAGTTGGGTCAGTTTCAAAGGCTGTACTACTTAAATGTAACCTACTAACCGAGGAATTTATCGATTATAATTGTTTGAACGCTCGTATGAACATATTAGATTGGTGTATATGAAGTATCCGATTTTAAAATGCCAATATAATCATGGTTTTTAATCTATAAATAGAGTTTTCATTTAAATATTTAATTTTAATTTTAAATATTTTTTTAACTTTGTTTTCAATGCTGATCAATGTGATTGTTATGTATATAATTTTTATATGGGTGGAGCAGTAAGCATATCGACGATAGTATTATGTGATGCTGGAACAATCTCAAAAATGAACAGCTTTATAAATAACGAACATGAACAACCAAAAAAATTCAATTCTCATCATAATGAACAAAACTAGTAATTCGTTGATTTTATAATTTTTAGTCTAGGCCCACAAAAAACAGTTGTAACATACAACTTTTAGTATTTGTTCTGCAATTCCGATCAATTGTAATTTTTTCAAAATTTTATTCACGTCATGTAGTAAACTAATTGTTCTAACATCTCTCTCTAAAGAAACAGAAGAAATACAAGTCGTAGGGTCTTATACTAAGAAAGTTATCTTCTTTTTAACCAGTTAACTGTGGCGATCTTTTTGCAAAGCGCGCACCAGTGTGTGTCGCGATAATCAAGCGATGACGGGTATAGTCGTCAAACACAGAGTACTTTTTTTATTTGCATGTTTCATTTCGTCTTGACCTCTAAACATTTTAAACATATTAAAATTTACGAATATAATTTAGTTTTCGCCAAAATTACAATTTAAATATCAAATTGTAACAAAATTTTACGCATGACGGATATAGTCGTCATGACACAAAATTCTGCCACATCTCCATGACGGATATTATCGTCAAACACACTTAACCCCTTGCCATACCATTTTCTTTAAGGCTGCAATAATTATAACGTCTTCATCCCCAAGAATGTCACAGAAGAGGAAAGAAAATTTATGTTTTTACATGACTACATTCACTTCAATGCTTACATATTAATTACACAAAAGTAAAATTTTATTTCGTCTGGAAAGAAAGGTATAACTTTCATTTTTGTTAGGCTTTATCTAAAATCTTCATCACGAGTCTGACTCGTTAAAACACGACAAGTGGTTAACTGGTTAAGAGTGTACCGAATATTACTGTGGCTCACTGTAGCGGTTATAAATAAATGGACAAAAGACGCTGAATTGCTGGAAAGGTGATTATGAATGGAGAATTAACTTCACCTCCCCAGTGATCAGGTTACGCCAGTGTAAAAATAGTATCGAAACACGTAACACGAGCACCTAGCGGCGGGTTGAATTGATGCGTAAGGATTCAATTGAATAGTAGCAGGTAATAAATTTACCATTCACGGTGTGCTTATCGCCGTAACAAATAATCAAGCGTTTCCCTCCGGTCCAAATATCGTTCAAGGTCGGACCAAGACCTTCGACCCCCCTATCAGGCTTGAGAATCAGACTTCCGAATTCTCGCCGGAGGATCGTGGCCAATCGACGATGTCTGCTCGATCTGTCCTCGAATCCCACCGGAAATCTGCGTGCAAAGTCACCCCGTATTGAATTGCATCATTAAATTATATCAAGTCCCTGCTATAACAATCTGTTACAATCATATCAATTTAGAGCCACTTTCTTGCATTTCGCTTAAATAGAATGTATTTTAACACATCCATTGGCCAGCCGGAATTTTCGATGAATTATTCGATCTATTATCTTGTCATTACATAATATCGAGAACCAACAATTTTATTATTATCCAATACTTCGCCATTTACTTCAGTTAAGGAGCAGTTAAATTTCTACGAGCTTCAATTCGCTCTTCTGATATTATTATTGATTCAAAAATTGACATAATGTTATAATATAATATAAACTTCATCGCACGATGCTCTGGGTTGCACCATTTGATTGTTCTCTAATCTGGAATAAAGCATCTCTCTATATTTATCTTTTTGAAAGAAAATGTTATAGGGACTCATGTTTGGTCCCCTCAGGGTTTCCATTTTACCATTCTCCCCCTTTCTTCCACACACCCCCTCTCCACTTTGTCGGCTCTCTCCACTATCGCCTACTTTTTCAGCGTACTTCAGCCTACTTTTCAGCGGGACTTACTGTTTATTACGGTGGGTTCCAAACCACCATTGAAAGAAAAAAAAAATGTTATAGTTATTCAAATTACTGGTGGTGATGATAATTTGAAGAAATAACATAATAAACTATTGGACAATTCATAATTATCATTTATTTAATAACTAAACTATCATCCCCTGTTTTCATTGCGTAAAACTAAAGAAAAGGTTTAATTATTATGTAATTCGTAGAAATGTACGTGTATACATTTTTGAAAACCTTACTTCTTTGAACTACAGTAGCGTGCAAAAGTATCCGAACACCTTTTAAAAGTGAATAACTTTTTCAAAACTAGTTCAAACGGCTTGAGTTTTTTTTGAGATGTTAGAAGGATTAGTTTACTCGGTGGCGTTTAAATAATTATTTATACAAATTGCTAATGGTCGAAATTGTGAAGAAAAAATTAAAAGTCACGATTTTTAACTTTTTTATCAGTGCCTGTAATGAAAATTTAAAATATACCTTTTGTAATCAAGGAATTTTGTCCTCATGTAATCACCTTTAAATGTTTGTAACTCATAACAATGTTAACCGATTTCGATGAAACTTTGTACATGTACATGACTCACTAAAAACTCACTAAACTCACTAAAAAGTTAAAAATCGTGACCTTTACTATTTTCGTCGTAATTCCGACCAATAGCAATTTTTAGAAAATATTATTTACACGCTACCTAGAAAACTATCATCGTCTAACATCTAAAAAAAATACTCAAGCCGTTTGAACTAATTTTGAAAAAGTGATTCGTTTTTGAAAGGTGTTCGGATACTTTTGCACGCCACTGTATATTATCATTAGACTACGGATGTTTATGCAATTTTCAATTTTTATAGACAAATTTTACGAAAGTGTGGTCAAATATAGTCTTGTTTTTCATGAGAATAAACTTTGTAGATCTGAAATGAATCAAAATCGTACTAAATTCTATTGAATTTTATATACTAGCAATTTTTTGAAAATTTTCGTAACCCATAAATGCATAAAGATCCGCTGTCTAATTATCATACTTGTTATTTACTGTATTATCTAACATGTAAAGAAATCATTAACGAGATTACTGAATTATTATCCTAGTGGATAAGTTTAGTCAAGTTACCTATGAAAGTCCATGATAACGACCTCCCCTCTCGCAACGTTCAAGAAGTTCCTCACATCTCTGATGATGGAGGATAAGGGAGTAATACGAATGACGTCGTGGTTGATCCAAAATCTGCTTATGTGGCTGCCTTCTTCGATGGCGGTGCCGTTCGGAATCGACGGATAATAGCCGACCCTGATGTCCAGGTACCTTATACCGTGCACTAATTGCGTCCACACGTCGCGATCCTGCGTTAACAAGTATCGTTGAAAGGCGTCCCTTCGTGTTAGGTCGCCGTGCTTGTAGCAGCCTGAATTGTGTGTTCCGGGAATCATTAAGCTTCCTATTGGCAGTCTTCCTAGTTGCCTCCTAAGGGGGACAAAAATATATTTCAAATAAAAACGCTTTTATCACGAAAAGGAAGTTACCGAAGACATTAGAATCAAACTTTTCGAATTTAATACGAGGACTTCGAAGAAAAATACCTTCCTATTGAAAAGGAAGTGAAACTTCCATCCAAATCGAAGTAGATTTTCCAATGACAAATGTAACCTTGAACGCTATTTTATACATCCCATATAACATCCATTATTTAACAAAATTGAATTTTGTATGTAAACTGATGCGAGGGTATACAAATAAGACCACGCAACTCTCGTGTCTGTCTATTGCCGGCTGTTTCTACTTGCATATGTTACTGTACCTTGGCAATCTTGCTACGTCTATTGTACAGGGTGTATAAAAATTATATGTCACGGCTTGGTAGTCGAACTCTAATTTCTCGAAAACGAGGCGTCAAATGAAAAAATATTATTCTATACTTATACTTATTTTCTCATGTACAATCACCCCCTCCGCATTTATATCATCTTGGGAGATCCTGAATAAAACAATTTACAAAACTTTAAAGTTGTTTTTTAAAAGAATGGTTGACTTGAGACTCATGGTGTCCTTGAGACTTTTGTTCCATGCGACGAGTATTATACGATGCAATAAAAAAATATGTTGACCTTGAAAAAAGTGTGAAGGTCAAATTTGCGGACCATTTTTCTAACAGATCTCCACCGATCGAGAGGTATAGAACCCTGGTATGGTAGTCGTGATATATAATTTTGATACACCCTGTACATATTATACTGTTAAAGAAGAATCATATCGAAACAGGCTAGATTCAGTTTAAATAAAATTTATGATATATAATAAATTCCAGTTTTTGAATTATTAAAACCAAACATTTAAACGTGTTGATCACAACTGGCGATACTTATAGTATATTCATTAAAATTGGAAAATATTAGATTAAATAATTTTTGAAATATTAATGGTACGTTTGATAATAATCCAGTGGTATGACCAGCTTTTACTACTATCCAACAGATCTATTTTTTTTAGAATAAATTCATCTAAAGGAATAATGAAGATATTCTTTAGCAGGTTTCTTTGAAAATAAAGTGCAACATTTTATATGCACAATGTTCAAGCTTTCTGTCGAGATTTCAACTTTTTCTGGTTGAGTCAACAAAATTTTAAAATCAAGTGCATATTTGCTGAAATATAAGGCAAAATAGTACATCTTTTATACATGAGCGACAATGACGTCTGGGTATGCAAAGAATAGAAGTTCTGTTGTGCTGCACAGGAAAATCTAGGTTTTCCCGCAGCAAACACCGCCAACATATTTTAGTAATAAAAGTAAAGAAAAGTATAAACATAGTGTTAGAAACGGTTTTTTAATTTATTACAGGGAATTTCTTACTGACTCCGTTCGATGTAAAAATTGCGAATTCTTTGTAATTTCTGTCATATAATAATATTTGATCAGTAAAACTTTTATTTTTTAGTTTGTAGGTAGCCTACAGCTACCTCAAGCCGTAAAACGTAACTTGTGTAAACAGAATGGGTAAACATCGTCGTTCCGTTCCACCGCTGTATCAATGAAATAACATTGTCATTTCATATTTTCTTTATAGCTCTTTTACTAGGGTATTTGTTAGACAATGTCTGTATGAAATCTTTTGTAACGTTTATTCGTAAAACATGGCTGCACTGTTCGGAAGAAAAAATCGAATATCCCTATATTATCCCTATTTTAACACTTCAAACATTTTTGTATAACACCAGCAATAAAAC
The DNA here is from genome assembly GCA_913789915.3 of Sphecodes monilicornis. Taxonomy (NCBI): domain Eukaryota; kingdom Metazoa; phylum Arthropoda; class Insecta; order Hymenoptera; family Halictidae; genus Sphecodes; species Sphecodes monilicornis. The sequence continues at coordinate 24,907,764 of OU565287.1, forward strand.
GAAGGTCTAACCAAAAATTTTATTCTATGAAGGAAAAATCGAAAGTATTTCTGAATTTAAATAATACATATTTGCCTTGTTCAATGCATAGTGGTCCACATCGTCGTTTTAGCAGTTCAAGAGTCTCATTTGTACACAGGAAGGTATAAATGGAATCAATTTAAGCCTATTAATATACAATGTTGATTCTTATAAGCAAATATAAAATTAATTTCTATCGTCCAAGGTATTATCATTAAACTGTGAATATTCATACAAAACAAAAATTGTCTGTATCAATTGCAAGATAAATATTGCAAGGTAGACATTTATTTCTTTTCTTCATAATCTTAATAGATTAAAAATAATACTACAGTGTTTTTAAATTCGAGAACTGTGTTCGCTATGTTTGTATCGATCAATAGAAATCAGTAGAAAAATCACAGACGACCGATCTTAATGCAAAATAAAAATTGTCTGTATAAATTGTACAAAGCAGGAGCCAAGTAGAAATTTCATTTTTTCTTTAATGATTTCAATCAACTTAAACTAGCACATTGATATTTTTAAATTCGTTTGATTTGTCCACTGCATTAAATTGTACTTATTTATTTGCGTCATAAATGCATTAAATTGCACTTAATTATTTTCGTCATAAATGCATTAAATTGCACTTACTTATTTTCGCCATAAATGCATAAAATTGCACTTACTTACTGTCGTCATATATGCATTAAATTGCACTTACTTATTGTCGTCATAAATGCATAAAATCCGCAATATGAAAAAAATAATCATTACCTAATCGCTGATTTCAAAGGAATTCCTTTGAATTATTTTTTCATATTATTATATTGCTCATATATTTATAAACTTAAACCGATTGATTAATTTAAAAACTGAATAACTAATTTTTTATAGAATTTTAAGTAATAAGTTACTTTTGAATGTAATTGTTTTGTAACAATTAGTATGCATTCGATTGAATTGTCATATTAGTAGAGCAAATAAGTTTCATTATATTCTTAACTTCCGAAAACTACGACATTATTGATTTCGTAAAACTAGATTGCTGCAATTGGACATTGTTCGTCGTTCGCGGGTTAAACGTGAAAAATAAGTGAATTAGAAAGTAGAAACTGTTACCTTAAGTCGTACATCCACGTCGGCCAGATCTGCAAGCAGGAACTGGTGAGGAAGGACCCTTCTTTGTAAAGAACAGCATGGTATTTCAAGCAATGTGGTCCTGGAAGCGTCGCGCCACCTTTGGTATCCCATCCACCTGGAAGGGGCGGTCGTCCGACCGTGATGTTGGTTCGATAATAGCCTCGGGGGTATTGCAGCGAAGTCAAAGTCAACTTGGGCTTGATCGTTTTATCTGAAAGCACAACGACGATGGTTGCGTCGACCGGTATCGACCAATCCTGGCATGATCGAGCCTTAAAGTTCGTTCTCCGGCAGGTCCTGAGACGTAAATTCGAGAAAAACGCTAGCCAAGGTGGAAACGGGGACAAATTGATGGCTCACGCTCGCCCGTATATTCCGTTGCATATCTTTTTTTTTCAAATACGTCAATAAATCTAGAAACGTTTCGCGTAAATTGAACAAATTCCAGATTTCACGCGGACCATGCGTTCCGAGATGGAAAATTGGATGCGTTCGGATCGATTTGTATTCGACATGATAAAAACTGATTCGGAAAAGAGGTGTCTTCTTGATCCCCGAATTACGACGTTCAAGAGAAGCAAACAAAACTTATTACTATGTGCTGGGTCAGCAGTGAACACCTTGATGGTATCTGGGTATCCTGTACACGATGGACAATCAAGATCCCAATTAACTTCCAGCTCTGCATCCACCACTTTGTCACTGGCAGCGATCGGTCTCCACAAAGAGGAGACTGTCAGCCATACTTTCCCGCATTGCGCTGCCAATGCTGGAAATCACAAATGTCACTCTCGTCAGTAAGCCATCTATAGAAAATGAAATTTCCACGAGTATTGCATGAAAGTGTGTACTCATATCACCCCCTACTAATTAATTATAGAGAAAGGCTTCGGTTACACGAAGCTTAGAATTTAACCCTTTCGCAGCTAACACGTATGTCTCAAATAATATCTAAGATGTACTAAATAATATATAGTGTAAATATAATGTGTCACGCGTAGAACTTTAAATAAGAAAATAAAAATATTTTGTTCCAAAAGATAGATAATTATAGAGAAAGGCTTCGTTTACACGAAGCGTAGAATGTAACCCTTTCACCGTTAACACGTATGTCTCATATAATATCTAAAAAGTACTAAATAATATATAGTGTCAATATAATGTGTCACGCGTAGAACTTTAAATAAGAAAATAAAAATATTCTTTTCCAAAAGAAAGATAATTATAGAGAAAGGCTTCGTTTACACGAAGCTTACAATTTAACCCTTTCACCGTTAACACGTATGTCTTATATAATATCTAAAAAGTACTAAATAATATATAGTGTCAATATAATGTGTCACGCGTAGAACTTTAAATACGAAAATAAAAATATTCTTTTCCAAAAGATAGATAATTATAGAGAAATGTTTCGTTTACACGAAGCCTAGAATTTAACCCTTTCACCGTTAACACGTATGTTTCATATAATATCTAAAAAGTACTAAATAATATATAGTGTCAATATAATGTGTCACGCGTAGAACTTTAAATACGAAAATAAAAATATTCTTTTCCAAAAGATAGACAATTTGAGTTACTCTAAACTCTAAAACTAATAGCATATGGGTAAAAACTTTCACGGTAAACATATTGAATATCCCCATGACAAAAGGGTTAAAAGGTTTTGTAAGAGCAGAAAAGCTGTGGCTACAAAAAAAATACGCTCACCGATGTCACAGAATAGGTAAAGGAACAATAACGTCGTTCCCTTCAACATCATCGAAGAATGTTACTTTATGGGCTTCCTTTGGACAGGGCTCCGATATCCGTCGTCGCAAATTGATGTATACCTACGTTTGAAATTTTCTTTGTTAAAAAAAACACAAAGTATAACAAAATTGATTGTTGCTCAAATTATTTTCATTTACGATCAATTTTATTGTATTTCAACCCTTTCTCTGTGGAATGGAATGCAAAGTAAATGCAAATCTTGTATACTTATCCTAGCATCAGGAGATTTATTTGTATCATTAACAATAAACCTACCAAACATGAAAAGTGAGTGGTGTATATTGCATTATAAAATTAGCAAGATTGAATTTATTCCCGTTCTGCGCAATTTTTATCGAACAATGTTCAACGAAAATTCAACAAAGAAAGCTCTTCAATAATTTTTCATGAAAGCGATTTCACAATTTTGTTAATTATAAAATAAGAAACCGGCCATTTCACCGTGGTAGATTTAGTGTTAAGAACCGGTATGCAAATATTGCAAAACCGTTCCAATCCTTGCTTTATAGAATATTTTAATACAATTTTTAAAAAAAAGCTATCCGCTTTTAGCGTCCTAACACATTTTCCACCCATTGTATATTAATTTTTCTTGAAATTTCGATCGTTAAACTTGTAAGAACAACAATGGGTTGTCTCGGTGTAATTTCTTTCGATCGAAATGAAGTATATTGATAAATCTTATGATTTCGGCGCAAGGTTCGATCCTATTGAAAAGCAGCAAATTTGCAGTTATATTATTTTCTTAACGTTTCGATCCTTGTGTGGATCATTTTCAAGAGGTTTTAATGCGTTTGCTGTGCGACGGGTACAATAAAACAAAAAAGAAAAAAAAAAATTTTTTATGAATAAGATATTAGGGGTTACGGCGGAAAGTGGTTTAACCCATGGTGGCAGATACGTAACTGAGAACGTTGAGAGAATAATCTAACTGCAAATTTGCTGCTTTTCAATAGGATAGAACATTGCGCCGAAATGATAAGATTTATCAAATGGGTTGTCTGTTTGGTTCTCTATGATCCACGTTATATGATGTTACAGATGTTAAAATAAATTCTTGATGATTTAGATTTCTTGATATTTTCTCTCGGTATCTTCAAATTTTAGAAATCGAACGATAATTCATGGAAACTCATCGCACCTAATGACCTGACCTCCTGGTAATCAATTTTGAAATATTCCCCGTAGTCGGTCCGAGGTACCAACGTCGTCCCTGAGGGATTTTTTTTTTTATTCAGAAAATCTCATAAGAGATTTATTACAACATTAGGTACAAACAAAACCAAAGTGTACAGAGAAAGTAACCTCTACAAACAAAGAGCTAAGGTACATCACTATTTTTTTTCTTTTTTTCTCCTTAAACACGCAGATTACAGCTTTTTAGGAACGAAAGTATATAGAGGCAGGCTTGAACGTTGGGCCCAGCCAGAAACATAGAAACGTCCAAAGGCAGTTGAATTCTTAACTTACAGAGATTATTCAACAATAGTGATCTTTGCGTATCGTATAAATTACACTGCCAAAGGACGTGATTGAGAGTTTCACACTCACAGTTGCATCTACACATACGGTTGTCAATGAATCCAATACAAGAAAGAGAGCCAGCAAGGTCTGGGTTAGATCTGGATTAGGTCCTATAGACCTATGCTTAGCACCTATGGTCCAATGCGAGAAAGAGAGCCAGCAAGGTGATAATGATCAACTCGTTAAATTACTTTCCGATGCAACAGTATCTACTAACCGCAATAACGTCACTTCATTCGCCGGAAGCTCCAAAGGATTCGAGCGAGCCGGCGGCCTTGCAGCGTGGTTGCTCCCGCGCGTACGCGGCGAGTCGCTTGATAACCAGCTAGCCGATCGCCAGGAGTCCTTCGAGTCCTGGATCCCGTTGGTCGACGGTCGATCGAGCATTCAGTCCCGCTTGGTTTCCGGTTCACAGAAGCGTTTCAGCGCTTCTCGTATCCTCGATCACTTCCTCGATCGCGAATGCCTTCAAGACGATCGGGGTTCGTCCGGTCCGGAAGACATGGCTCGTGTCCGCGGGACAGGCTAGCGAATCGGTTGCAGGAGAAGAACGGTATAATCGGAATCGCGTTTGCAGAACTGTGAAAAAGTTGCGACGGCGTCGACGGGATGCAGAAAACGAACGACGACGGATAGGGGATCGATCGCGTTGTCCTGGCCAAGCCGATCCAGCCAGTGACTGAACGATGGACAGCCGAACGACCCGTAACCGGACCAGTTTAATATAGAACCCGCTCGCTTATGGGACATTCAAGCACATTGTGCCATCATCCTTCCATCACTTCCTCGGACACGTCAATTGCTCGATGGGGACCACACCACGCTGTCCTTCTCTCGCCTCCGATCGTACGCGCGCATTTTTCTTCGTCCGGCTTTCGGTCCATCCTATAGACTGCGTCCACCACCGGGGGTCAGACCCGGCCTGACCCGCCGGCATTAAACACTATTTCCTGCGTATGCCATGGAATATATAGTTTCGAGACAACGACGACGTCGGCCGGAGAGAGAGCGAGAGAGATTGAGTGAGAGAGAGAGAGATGGACGAGGGAAAGAGAGGGGGAGGAAGGGCCGAGTGATCAGTGTGTACGCGCACGACGGATCACCAGGGGTTGGGGGACGGATTCTGATTCTACATTGAATTATCACCCTCGTTCGTGGGTCAACGGGGGACGGGGAGCCCGAGTGAGAGTTAACAGGATGATGATTACGTACAGGTGCAGCCAACGAGGCGACTCGATTTATCGTTACGCTGCGCTCGATGCTGTTTACCCAGCGACTTCGACGATCATGATCGATGGTCACCGATTCCGAGAAGCTAAGTTCTTTCGTCGCCTGACCGCGGCTGCCTCGAGACACGGGAATTGCTGGTTTTGTAAGTCGCTTTCGATCATATTCTTCCGGTACCATTCGAAGTTGTCGCATCTTGCGAATGAATCTGTCGTCTTTTCGGATTACTTATTGCTCCAGCATTTTGTATAATATTTTTATTCATTTCGCGCGACCTTCGCTTCCTTGGCTATTTCGTGCTCCGATTGGCCATTTCAACGTTTTGCACAGATTGAATAGGATCTAGCTTCCTGCTTTTTGTTTTTATTTTTCAGTAAGTATATTCTTGCAATATCTTTTTAATTTCGTATGTTTATTTTAATTGTAATTACTATACTAATGAGGTAATTAAATTTTTAATGCTCCGATTGCTATTTCAATGTTTTGCACAGATTGAATAGCATCTAGCTTCCTGCTGTTTTTTATTTTTCAGTAAGTATATTTTTGCAATATTTTTTTAATTTCGTAAGTTCATTTTAATTATAATTACTATACTAATGAGGTAATTCAATTTTTAATGCTCCGATTGGCCATTTCAACGATTTGCACAGATTGAATAGGATTCAGCTTACTGCTTTTTGTTTTTATTTTTCAGTAAGTATATTCTTGCAATATTTTTTTAATTTCGTATCTTTATTTTAATTGTAATTAGTATACTAATGAGGTAATTAAATTTTTAATGCTTGTCACTGAGTAAATAAGTGAAATAATCTGTTTTAAATATGAATTCATTTTGACAGTAATGTATTTGGATGCAAACTAGTTTTCTGATAGCGAAAGCACATGTATCGAATGTGAGAAGGACAATTATTGTAACCGTAGTAACTAAAAGCATTTTCAGCAATCAGCAATGCTGGTAATCCAGTTTCTTTCGATATAATTTTTTGAGGAATTCGATGATGGATACATACTTAAAAATGTATAAAGCAAAAGAGGCTAAAAATAATCATCAATAACAAAATTTTCATAACCATTTTAAATTAAATATAAGCGATAAACCATTACAGATTTTTGTAGTTACAGCACGTGTAAGTAACTTGAAAAGCGTACAAAATAAGGCTCAGCATATCATTGACTGACCTCTAAAAAATTGAGTAGTTGACCTTCACTTAATCTAACCTATAAATCATTTAAAAACGACCATGAAACGGTCACTCTTATTTTTAAAACTGTAACGCATTTAATACTTTATCAAGAAAATATACTATATTATATGTATGAAATAAAATATTCCGTGGTTTTTATAAAGCCTTTTATAAAAATGAATTATGATAGCGAATGCGTCTATTTAAAAAATGATAACTATTAAAATTCGAATCAATTGTCTTCGCTGTAAGGAGTATCGCAGGTTCACGGATAGAATAATTAGAAAAGTTGAAAAAACAGAGCAGAGTAGACTGCCGTAGTTTGTTTAATACAACAGATATACAATTTATTTACAGTTTCACGCGTGTACAATGTTTTGTTCCCCGGCGCGAGAGAGTAGCGCCGAAGGGATTTCGATATAATTTTTCATTTTAAAAAATAAATTAAATTCTTCGAACCCTGGCTGAAGTCTCTTGCCCGTTGCGTGAACTTCCTTTCTCTCGCGTTAAATAAATAATTATTAGTCCCACTATTTTACACTGTTCGATACATAGATATACAAAAACGCTCGTGTCGGCATCCGCCATTTCTATAAACCTACATTAATTACTCTTGCCGCGTTACTCTCTATTCAACGTTTATAGTACACAGAAGGACGTTAATACGATTTGATTCGTTGAGGTAGATAATTTAATCAGTCTATGAAGCTGCTTTGTCGGTCGGTTTGCTTGTTAGCGGCATCAATTCGCAAATCTCTGGTCCGGCATTCTGTTGAATCAGGCTGAACGTTTTCACTCGATTCGCCCCGTTCAGGCTCGCGGACAATCGAGTATTTCTAAAACCAGCTAGTGTTAATACTGAACGTTTAAAGTCAAAGCCGCTTAAGTATCATACTGCAAACTGATGTTAATCGAATGTTGAAGCCGCGTTCGAGTTCACAATTGATTTGTCATCCGTGTTTGCATCGATCAAATATTCCAGAAATCTGTTCAATACTATCCTATTAACCAGTTAAGTGTGTTTGACGACTATATCCGTCATGGAGAATTTGATATTTGTAATTTTGGCGAAAACTAAATTATATTCGTAAATTTTAATATGTTTAAAATATGTAGAGATCAAGAAGAAATGAAACAAGCAAATAAAAATTATAAATAATATGAGTTGGATTCATAATGGTGCTCGCTGGTGCTCGTTTTGCAAAAAGATCGCCACAGTTAACTGGTTAAATAGCTACAACATTTCCGCGTAATAACATTGTGTTAATTGTATCCTCGTCCCATAATCTTCGCGACAAGCGATTCAAAAGAATTTCGAAACATCACAGAGCTGGCAGTGTACGATTGTTCAAGCTGTGACGATGTTATTCGATCGTTTAAAAATATTCGGCAAGCTAAAACGTGTGAAGGAAATTCCTCCCCGAGTTTCAATGAAACATAACGACGTCTAAACGCTCGATTCGACCAGGTACAACTATAGAAGAGAATGATTTGGTAAAACGTTTGGAAGTCGAGCCTCGTAGCCGATCAGCGATCGACGTCGAACGCATACATGGACTAATCGTAGCGACATGATTACATGCTCGTTTAATTGGCCTACGAACTATCAAATAAATTAACATACTCGGTCACTCGCGAGGGCAAACCGAAATATACATTTCGCGCGCGCATAGGTGTCTCTACGTGTATGTATATCGATACGGCCAAATCGAAATTCGCGGCTCAGTCGAGCCGGCACTCGCCCGTTAGGTGAAATTCCTCTCGATCGAAAATTGAAGTGTATAATAAATTTTATGATTTCGGCGCAAGGTTCGATCATGTTAGTAACAGAAATAAGTAACAGAAAACTTTTTCTTTTAAAATGTAGAACTAATAACATTATTCCTAATTTCCCCTAGTAGCATTTATGGTTGGCCAACGGTGGCCAACGGTTGGGAGTTAGTTGGGATATGGTTAGTGGTTTTCCCTACAGATCCCCAACGTAGGGCCGACGACGAAAAATGATGTGAATTTGCCAACGAATATCCAACGTTGGGCCTACAGATATTATGGTCGGTTAAATAACGTGAAATTTACGACGGTGATACTACATTGGCCCAACGAAAATCTGCCAACATTGAAATATGTCGTCTAACAGACACCAGAAATGTAATGTTGTTGCAACCAAAAACATGTTATATTCCAAATTCATTTTTTTTTCATATTTCTAAATATACTCACAATTTGTTATTTTTGCGCGATAGTTGATGCACCAAAGTTTTATTGTGTGCAGCCTTGGAGTTTATTTATTTCTTTAAGTTTCTCCATTTGACAAGGGGAAGGTACGGGTGTTGCATTCGCTTTTAGAACGACAGTATGCGGAGGTCTTAGTGCTCGTATACCGTAACGAAACCCTTTATGTATTATAATTTACATTTGACGACGTATCTAGCAACCCAAATCATAGCATATGCAACCACGAAATGTCTATAGTTACGGCGGTAGCGTATCAACTTACTACGCAGACGATCTCAGGTTCAAGTCCGACGAGGGTACGAAATTTTTTTTCTTCGTTCCAATTTTTACCGTGGAGATACATTGTTTAAGTATTATTTATTATATTCTGTGAAAACAACCGTAAAAGAGAAGATCAGAACAAACGTATTATAGCGACGTAGGCTCCACGTTGGGTATGATCGTTGGCCCTACGTTGGCCGCGATCGTTGGCCCAACGAAAAAAATAGCGACATTTCTAACGGTTGGCCAACGAATACTGCAACGTAGGCCCAACGAAATGCCAACCATAAATGCTACTAGTGTCATAATTGTGATTTCTATCGATCGAATTTTTAATTATGTTAGAGAAGATGTTATCGGCGCATTGAAAAAGATTCAAAAAGATCGAACCTTGCGCCGATAACGTCTTCTCTAACATTATTCCTAATTTCATTTGCAAAAAAGTCATTAGGAGAAGCAATTTCATCACTACTTCTTCGTTCACTCATGCCAAATTGTTAAATCTACAAAAGAATAAATATGATCGAACCTTGCGCCGAAATCATAAAATTTATTATATACTCGCCCGTTAGGTTCTTCACGCGACAATAGTCCATCGGAGAAAGACCGAATCGACCGAAATTCGATTGACACGTTCGATTAGGCTGACACAGTTTCTCTGACAAAGGTCCCGAGTATTACGTACACTCTAATAAATTATATACATTCGATTTGGTAGATCTCTGTCCAAAACATCGAAAGTCTGCTCCTTACTATAACAGAAACACTGATCACTTCATCCTACTTGTATCCAGTTTCTTCAGGTAACCTGTAAAGCTCATTTCCATCGAAGAATGAAGATCAGATGATTAATAGTATCGGTGTCCTGTACCTTTTTCATCGTTTCAAACGAAGACCTCCGTAATTTTCACAATTATTTTGAATATTACTCACGTTCAGGAAGAACGGTGGAAGTTCAAGATTAAAAAATGTCGGAGAACATTTGATAACTTGGAGGTCGATCGATACCTTGAAGATCTGTTCAGGAGTTTTTTTTTTTTTATTTTGAGGCTCAGTTTGGCCGGCAGAATCGTCCCGAATAGATTAATTAGCCCGTTGCGTCAGGAGATTCAGCAGTTCGTCGTGGTCCATGCTGTTTAGCGTTTGTATGTCGATGCCCAGAGCGTTTGCCACACTCTTCATGTCCAATCCGAAGCTCTTCAACAGCTCGATGAAGTCCATCTCCTCGCCGGTGAACGGGTTGTGGAGTTTCGGACAGCTGTGATTACACTGCGGCCAAGTGCAACGTTCGATTAGCCGGAAGTGGCAGCCCTGGACGCACTTCCGTTTGCCAGATGGTATCACCGAGCGCTGAGGCCTGGTGCCGTTGAACATGCCCGTGTGGTTGTTGTTGTTGCTCTGCTTGTTACCCTTTCGACGACCTGGCAATCCCACAAATTTGATACAATTTACCAATTACGATCGCATATGCAATGTAAATTGTACACAACATTGTATGAAATTATCGAGAAGGTGTCGGAAGCATGCGTGGTACTTCGCGAAGTTATGCGAAAGAGATTATTGGAACTTTCTAACCAAACAATATGTCTAACTGTAATTTATTTCGATCGAAATGAATTATATTGATAAAACTTTGCGCCGAAATCAGTTTCATCAATAAATATGTCTAACACCTGATGCATCGACTATAACGTATCTGAAAAGAAACTGCACCAGTCGCAGACATGCTCACTTATGGCAAAAGTGAGTGCCATCCGGCGCAATTGTGCTAATAAAATGCAACTAACTCGATTATAATTTAGTTTTCACGATATTTACGGTTTTCGACATGTAACAATTAGAAGAACTTTTTTATTTTGTTGGTTGTCCGAAGTTCAATGTGTACAGTTAACCCCAAAAATATTAAGCAGTATTGATTTTATAACGATTTATCTTGATTAGTTATGAAACCATTGGATTAATATATCTTTCTACTGAATCGTTGTTTATTGTATCCTAGAAATATATATTTATTATTGCTTTAATATTTTTTATATATGACTTTATATTGCACAAATATTTGGTAAGTTTTTTATGTTTCGGTATAAGTCTTTATAAACTAAATCCAATGTCAATGTCTTTTAGAATTCCCTCTCGGTTAGCAAGTTTGATTTGTCTTAACAATTATACATATACAGGGTGTTCACGTTATCACTAACCAGCGTGTTTCTTGCAAATAATAAATATTAGAAAAAAATGATAGAGGAAAAAGTAATACTGTTTTTGGTAAGTAACATAATGGCGGTTGTAATTTTCTTGTGTTTGCACTATTTTCCTAAAAATGAAGGTGACCTTCAATTTTTTAAATTAAATGCTATGTATTTTTTTATATCACATAAAAGCGTGTGTCAAGACGAATTCATCCATCTACTCACAATGACGTTCAAGGTCATGCAAGGTCAGAAATGGAAGAAATGGAAGAAATGGAAGAAACAAATTTATTCGTATACAACACAATGACCTTCAAGGTCATTCAAGGTCAGAAATGGCAGCAAAATTTTGAATATTTTTTACGTCATATTTCGTAAAGATATCATTCACAATGCCCAGAAATGTAAACGACTTGTAAAGGAAACTAACGCAATCATGTGCATTGATATTTCGAACAACGTTAGAAGAAGCTAACAAGAATGTAATTAATAGAGCCGAAATATGTAGTCGTGTACAAGGAAGTTATATTGAACATTTACTACAGCCTCGTCAATAAAGTACACTTGTAAACGCATTGGTACGAAATGTTCAAAATGTTTCTTCCATTTCTGACCTTGAATGATCTTGAAGGTCATTGTGTCGTATACGAATGAATTTTTCTTGACACACGCTTTCATATGGCATGGAAAAATATATAGCATCCAATTTACAAAAATTGGAGGTCACCGACATTTTTATGAAAATAGTGCAAATACAAAAAAATTACACATACCATTATATTGCAAAAAACAGTATTACTTTTCCCTCTTTCATTTTTTTCTAATATTCATTATTTCTATACTTGAAAACTATTTGTTTCGTAGAGAAACGTTTCAAAGAAATTGCACTTTTAAATCTCGACAAATTAACAATTAGTTATTGGACTATACACTCCTCTCGATATCAAATAATTTTGTTTCTAGACAGTTTTTATAGAACAATTACTTTTTTAAATAAAATGTGATACATATAGTTAAATGACTCATCCTATATGTTTAATATAAATTGTACTAAAAATTATGTAAAATGTTCAGCAACATGATTGCATTTTACTAATAAATATTTGCCTGTGTTTTGGATATTATTTACGCAATGAACCGATGAATTTTTTCGTTCCACACAATCTGAATCAATCACTTTTGATAACTTGTATTGTAGGAAAGTCGTAAATAGTACATTGTCGCGAGCGTCTCGAATTCGAGATAAAAATGCTAATAGAGTGGAAATTAAATCCCAGGAGAACGGCTGAAGGACAATCTATTTTCTTCTTACTGAACCTAATTGCTTCTGTCTCATGGATATCATTCCCTCCACTTCGGTCCACCGATAAGGATAAATGTCACCCTTTTAATTAGGATCGGGGGCTACGGCTGGAATAATCCCGGGGAAACGGCTCGACTTTATTTCGACGCTTAATCGCGCCTCCATTTGTTTTTAATACAATTACTCACGGATCCGTACCTGCAGCCTTTCTCCGCTCGTGCCTCTCCTTCTTCGTTCTCGCCTCCTTGTTCCTGTCCCTCCGTCTGCCTTTGTGCTTCCGTCTCTTCCTCTTTTTGTTTTCCCGTTCTTGCACCGAGACGGCCGACAATTTCACCTCGTCCGGTTTGGTAATGACCGTAGACGCGACTTTCTGCAGCTCCGATGCGGATTCAGTTTTCTCGGCTCTTCCGAGTTTAGGCAAAGTTCCGTTTCCCTTCGTCAGCCCGGAACGCAACAGTTTCCGTAGAGACTTCGCGCACGGCTGGTTCGTCTCTAGTGGCGAATGAGTGCTGAAATAGGTAGTACCACAATTCAGGCCTCTTTAGAATTGTCATCTAATCTTAATGTAGAATCTCAATTTCATAATTCAATTTAGTTTCAAAAGTATAATAATAATCTCATGTTCGAAGATATTTCTGGAAATAATCTTCATGAAATCACTTTCACGTTTCGAATTCGAATAATGCAGAAGGAATAACGTACTTATTCTAACCGATTAACCTTCTGTTAACGATCTCAATGATACATACTCTAATATAAACATATGCTGTTTACTATGAAAAATATTTCAAACATTTATTGTGGTTTTTAAAGGTCAACCTGACGTAAACAACGCGTGATGTTTGCTGAAACACGTAAATTTTAAACTTCCACATTTTATCCGTTCCAACATGATTATTCTTGCTCAAGGTCATTTGAAGGTCAAAAAGGTGGTATCCACTAAATTCAGAATTTTTATTGTCTATTATACTATCGTAAAAAAATATACTATCCCATTTAAAAAAACATCGGTGACCTTGAAATTTCATTAAAAAACACGACATAAAAATTTTTTTTCTTTACCATTATATTTGCCCCCTGCAATAGTGTCACTTTGTCCTCTGAAGTTTTCTGATAGGACTGTAAATACGACAGATATTTAGGTGTTCCCATTTATGTGGGACACCCTGTATATTGTATTTAGTCTAAACTAACTAAAATCTTTGTTAGTCAATATTACTGTTTAATGGTTTAACTTATTGAACCTTTGCCAGAGTTCAAGAGTGAACCAGTGACCCTAGAGATTGTTTCGTGAAAAATAGATTGGAGGAGGAGGTAAGTCCTGAATTCTTATCTACGTCTAGAGCATAAAGGGCACCCTGTATATTGTATTTAGTCTAAACTAATTAAAATCTTTGTTAGTCAATATTACTGTTGAATGGTGTAAATAATTGAACCTTTGCCAGAGTTCAAGAGTGAACCAGTGACCCTAGAGATTGTTTCGTGAAAAATAGATGGGAAGAGGAGGTAAATCCTGAATTCTTATCTACGTCTAGAGCATAAAGGGCGCCCTGTATATTGTATTTAGTCTAAACTAACTAAAATCTTTCTTAGTCAATATTACTGTTGAATGGTCTAAATTCTAAATAATTGAACCTTTGCCAGAGTTCAAAAGAGAACCAGTGACCCTAGAGATTGTTTCGTGAAAAATAGATTGTAGGAGGAGGTAAGTCCTGAATTCTTATCTACGTCTAGAGCATAAAGGGCAGTCCCCATTGCTAGAAGATCGAACGATCTGCTTTCTACAACAAAGGGATCAGTTTCACGGTGTCTGGTACTCACTCGTTACGGTGATTTCCGATTGGCATTTGTTCCCAACAATGCAACGCCTGTGCCAAGGAAACTTCGTCTATTTTAACCAACTGCCAATCCCTCTTCGTCAGGACGCTGTGACTAATGCAGCTCGGGGCAAAGACCGCGGTAACGTTTTCGAAGGTCTGCCGCAGGCTGTCACCCATCTTATGTATATAATCCCATTGCTGCTTCGTCACCGGTGCACCCACGTTGTCGGCTGACATCTGCGCCTCGTCGAACAGCCATTGAAAAACGAACAGGGGCGCTATGATTTTCCGGGAAGCAAATGTTTCCGTTAGCGGGTGTTGTTGTTTCATTTTCGCGTCTCTAATGGAACAATTGCAACGCACAGGGCATTCCAAAACTACACAACGCGGCGCAATCGATCCGAAAGTCTCGACTTTATGAGCTGTAGTATAACTTCTACACCATGAAGAATAAAAATGGTGTGCTAGTAGCAAAGCTCGAGAGAGAGAGAGAGAGAGAGAGAGAGAGAGAGAGAGAGAGAGAGAGAGAGAGAGAGAGAGAGAGTTTTGGAATGTTTTAACCCTTCGACGGCGGAGTTGGGATCCATTTTGACCCAAAGTATTAAAATCGTCATTTGATTCATTTGATTACTCAATTTTTACCTTCTAAATTAAATAAATAAAATGTTATATTGGGAACAACAGGAAGGCTAATGAGTCTACAAAATTATCTCAGAGATACGTTATTACTAATAAATAAACCTGTGATCGGTTGTAAGCAACAGTAATTTCAGTCTAGGGCTGGTAGTTCCAACCTATTCCCCTCCGAGAACTGCAAGGTCCCCACCATCGAACCTCTTCCCACTACTAAGCACAGTCATAGAGTTAGTGAGTGCTACGCGAGCCGCGCGGCTCTGATGGTGGGAGCTTCCAAGTCCAAGAGTGGGGGAAGAACCTAAGCGCGGAATGTGCCTCGAGTAGCTCCGAAGCTACTGGCAGTGATGGGAATGTTGGCGCTTTTCACGCGCGTGCGCGGCGTTTTTGGCCTCAGTCAAGCACGAAAATCGGGTACCTTGGTCGCCCCGCTAATTTCGCAAAATTTATTATGATTTGATTTTAAAAAATGAATGTGCAACACGTGTACGTATATATATATATATATATATATATATATATATATATGTATTAAAATTTAATATATACATACCTACATAGAATATATAATATTTATGTATCTATGTACAATATAATATAACTTACTCTTCTCCATCATCTTGGGAATAAGGAAGGGAAAGGTACTGAAATAACTTTAAGCGAAATATATAATAACAAACCCACTACTTTCGCCCCAATAGTACCCCACAAACTTCGAACGTAGCTTCGGTGCTTCCGAAACTCGCGCATGCGCGTGAAATGCGCCAACATTCCCATCACTGGCTACTGATTGGAACTGTCTGGTCTAGGGAATAGGTTTCATCCTAGATGAGCAGTGTTCGTATAATAAAGCGTTCAAGTGACATATGTTTATAGAATGTAGCTTCTACTGTAATAAAGTTATAAATTATTGATGCTTTATAAAGATGTATACATGGGAAATGACTGAATAAATATTCTTACTGAAGTACACAATGAAAATGCATCTAAATCAATTCAATGTTTTCAGTTTTATAAAATAAACACACCGATCACTTTTAATAAATTCAGTGTTTTTAAATTCAGTGTTAAAAATGAAAGTAGCGAATTGATTAATTGTACCAACATACTAACATACTCGTTGTCACACCGAATATCCTAAAAATGATTTTCTTAAAATTCTAATGTTTCTTTTTATCAGTTGCGTTAACTGTCATTCTGAAGTACCCCGTGCATGCAATTTTCTAGCACAGGAAGGAGTTTGACCTCGTTTCTCGTTTCACAATGAACAGAAAACATTTTTTTAATTTTCTCCTTTCTAATGGTATAGTATTTAATGTTGTAATTGTAAAATAATTCTAAATTGTAGAAGAAATTGAAAAGTCTTTTACCAGTTAGGGTTGGGTATAGCCTGTATCCAAAGTAACACCTCCACGGTTCGTTTGGGTGTTTCGCAACACAATTGTGTGGCATTCGAGCTTTCCACAGCTCCATCCCTTTATGAACCACATCAACGGGCGACAAACCGTTCGGCGAATAGGGTGCTCTATCCAAGAACCACCCTGAATCCGACACGCCTCGTATCGCAATGTGCTTTAACCCTGTACAACCGAGAAATAACATTAGCGACTTGGCACCTAACATCCACAGAACATTCTCTGATTCTGTTCAAACACGAGTTTACAATCCGTATAATTGCTCTGCGAATTACAAACTTTTTACATCAGTCAAAAAAGAATAGTATAAAAATTTATATTAGATGGAAGGCTGATTAATAAATATTGTATCAGATGAACGCAATGTTTTATGGAACGCTGTACCACGCAGTATATTGTACGAAAAAATAAAGAAGGGATTATTCTGATAGCGCATCAAGCTGAACGGTTCCGGCAATACTTGTTTAAACGCTGAATGAGTTTACGGGTCGTTGAACGATCAAAGGGAACCTGTCTCACCTAATTCATGGCGAACCAAATTGTGCACGTGATCCAAATTCAACATGACACCGGTTCCACCCGCGCTGCTGCCTGCCAAAAGAAGGGAGCTAGCGTTTTCAAGACCAAGTGGAACGAGATCCCGTACCACTTGCAATACGATCTCGGCCCCCATGAACGAAAACATGTCGTTTGGCGAGGCCCTGGTACCGCTCCAACTGTCGCTCGTACAATAAGGGACGAATCTAAAGAAATAAAACAAAACAAGCTTCGTCACAAATGCGTTATCATTCGCTCGCGTTCGAACAATTCGAAAAATGAAATAGTTTCATCAACTCTGCAGAAAAATCATACTTTTCGTTTAAATACTAAACTACGACCTCAAAGAAGACAAAATAGACAACTTTGTCAAGTTCTTAAGGGAAACAAAATTATTGACAAGAATAACGCAATAGACTACGTAGTCGCTAAAACCGAAGATGTTGATGATGACGATTTAACACGTTGACTGCCATGGGGGTCACCGGTGACCAGCGACGCAGCAAATAATAAAAGTACATAATTAGAGTAAATATAGATACTGATAAATTTTTCAATAATACCATTGTTACTATAATGGTTTGAAGAAATTAATGCACGAAAAATGCTTCAAGCATGATTTTATAACTCACTTTATTTGCTGCAAATAATATTTCAACATAATATGCATCGCATAATGAAAAATTCACGTTGGCGCATTGGGCAAACCATGGAAAATGCGCCTGGCAGTCAACGTGTTAATAACCTAATATTCTATGAATGAATACTTTTTAAAATAATTAGTATATTTTTCTACGAAATAAACTCGTAAACTATTTAATTCGGCAAAGTATGAAATTCTTAACGCTGAACCTACCAAGCATTAAAAGTATCTGGTAAATATTGTCTTATAAAAATGACAACACTATAATTATTGAGATTGTCCGCAGTTTTCAATATAATAGATACTTAGACAAGGAACTGTATACCATTATTTTCCACAAATGAATTTATATAATTTCAATAATTGGAACATATGAAACCGGTCATTCGACCATGGTAGGTTTAGTGTTAAATGTAAGCATGTTTGAAGAAGAATTCGAGATATGAAAAATTAGAGTGTCTATGATGTGACTAACTATCAGTGTCGCCAGATCAACCCAAAACCGGGTGGATTTTCCTCTCCTCTTTTTTCCCCTTCCACTATCCCATTCCACTCCTGCGCACACTCCAACGTCCCCCACTAAGATCGTAGACTGGTCACGTGACGTGCCGCGCATCGTGTTACATATTACTCTGGTCATCAGAGAGGTGGTAAACTGTATTCCCCTCGATTTAACCGATCTGGCGACACTGCTAACTATGAGTGTACATAAGAGTTGAATTGTTTTCCTCGTTTAACATGTTCTTCAGAGATACTATATTTCATTTCGTTGCATTTAACATTGCCACAACAGGAATGGTAATATAATATACACGTAGTAGAGAAATTATTAAAAGATTGCACTTGACAGTATTAATTTTTAAACACTTGTGTTTATTACTTCGAATAATTTATGCTCTAGACGAAGCATATAAATAGAATTAAAATGAGTTTCTATTAAAACATTGCATAGACTTCCCAAGATGGACAATACCTACACGTGATTCGCATTCCACCAAAATGGATTCTCTTCCGGGTTTGCAGAAAGCAGGCCACCGACTGCAATAAACAATAATGGAGAAATTATTATTCCTTGTTTTTTTTCGAAATAAAGTAATGGTACGCGAGAAGCTCCTCTTAAAACATTTTTTGGGCAGGACGCACAAAATTTTTTGTTGGAATTTATTCACGAAGCAAATTCACAAAAATAATCTTCTGTATTTAGTGGGCGCATTCGATCGCATTGACTTTCGAGCGCCTATGCAAATAATTGATACATTGTATCTGTGCTGCCCGCGTTATGGGACCCTCGACTCTCGGTCGATCGTTTATTTTTTCCAGAGCGGTCCTCACCCTAGAATATTTCGTTGAAGGGTAAAGACGTGCCTCAGAACGTGTCTTCGAAAGTATTATTTAGAATAAATTCTATTTTATATTTAAAGAGGTGTACGTTATTTTATACCTATAATCCAACGTTTTTATTTTTTTAACGAATGATTCACAGAACTTTCTGAACGATCCAAAATTTTTGCACAAATCCAATACGAAGCTCAATTCTGTCCGACGTTGCACAGTACCGAATCAGTTGAACAGAGGACAACATGGGTTCTCCGAAATAGGCTGAACGACGCGAACCGGAACAATACGACGTGCCTTCACGTGTAGCGCGAGCAACATTACACCGTGCTGCAAGCGGAAAAAAGGATTGCGGAACACGGTGTTCCAGGGAAACGTTAGAAAGTGTCAGCGCCGGTGAACGCGGGAGTCTCGCGAGCGGAAAAGGTTACTCACCGTCGCGTGTCTCAGGCCACTGCGTGGATGTCATCAGATGCCTCAGCCGTAGCCACCTGTTCCTGCAGCTCTTGTGATCGTAACAGTACCAGCCACCTTCCAAGAAAATGATCCATCTCTTCGAGCCGTGCGACTTTCGCAGGTAAAATCCCGCCTGTGATCCATCGTTGCAAGTGATCGACCTGTTGCTAAGATACACTCTCTTCAGGCCTCTTTGCTCCTCCAGGCCGTACTTCTCCAGGATCTTGATCAGCTTCTGTATCGTGTTGCTCTGGATCACCGGCGAACCAGAAGACACCGAGACCGTGTTCGTCGGCTTCTCCTCCGCGGCTATCGTGAGTATCAGAGCCATCAGCCACACTGAGATCTAGGGAACAAAATTTCTTGTGTCACGATACCTGCTCATGCCAGACTTCCTCTCGATGGAGGTAGGTAATGATTAGACAGCGGATTTTTATATAAATAAAATAAAATAAAGAGTAAATAAAGAAAATAAAAATTTTCTAGTGGAATTGTAACGAACCGGAGTAAAATAGAAATTTATTTTCTTTTGTAATACGTTTTTATAGGTTGAAACTAATAGAAAAGTATTTTTCAATTCTTCTAATGTTTTAACTGTTTTAAATTACACCTGTTCATTTTAGTCATAAATGCATAAAATCCACTGCCTAGTAATGATATTTGGCCCCCTCAGGGTTTCAAAATCCATTTTACCACTCCCCCCCTTCTTCCACTCTCGCTATCGCCTAATTTTTCAGCGTATTTTAGCCTACTTCTCAGCAAGACGTTTATTAAGGTGGGTTCCGAACCACATTTTGCTCTCGATAGAGGAACTCTTATTTTTTTTTAAGCTTACAAGAAGACGCGGCTATCGTGAGTATCAGAGCCATCAGCCGCACTGAGATCTAGGGAACAAAATTTCTTGTGTCACGATACCTGCTCATGCCAGACTTGCTCTCGATGGAGGTAGGTAGTGATTAGACAACGGATTTTTATGTAAATAAAAGAAAATAAAGAGTAAATAAAGAAAATAAAAATTTTCTACTGGAATTGTAACGAACCGGAGTAAAATAGAAATTCATTTTCTTTTGTAATAGGTTTTTATAGGTTGAAACTAATAGAAAAGTATTTTTCAATTCTTCTAATGGTTTAACTGTTTTAAATTACACCTATTCATTTTGGTCCTAAATGCATAAAATCCGCTGCCTAGTAATGATATTTGGCCCCCTCAGGGTTTCAAAATCCATTTTACCACTCCCCCCTTCTTCCACTCTCGCTATCGCCTAATTTTTCAGCGTATTTTAGCCTACTTTTCAGCGAAACGTGGAATCCTTGGAATCCCCACCTTTATTAAGTTGGATTCCGAACCACATTTTGCTCTCGATAGAGGAACTCTTTTTTTTTAAGCTTACGTGAAGACGCGGTTATTGCGTCTTAGATTTTGTCGAAACTTTGCATACTGGTAGATTTCGTTCTCCTGTTTATGAAAATATAGCATTATAGGCCTAGATACTCAATAATTTTTGAGATTTTTACAATTTAAATTTCATTATCCCCGTTAAGCCGTTAAGTACAGTTTTGGTTGAAGTTTTTGTCAAGTGCCAAACGGCGTGATGGTAACGTACTAGTTTTATTACCGGGAAGGCGTGTTCAAATCCCTTTATTTCCGTTTTTCTCTTTTTTTTCTGTTCAGTTTATCTATTTTAATTAATTGTATTTTGCACATGAAAAATACAGTCATAATATCTATAGGAAGCAAAATATAAAAATTTTATTGAAAAGGAACATAATATGAAAGAAACACTAACTTCATCAATCTTAACGTATCTCAAAAGTTGTTGAGTATCGACGTCTATAATGCTACATTTTCATAAACAGGAGAATGAAATCTACAAATATGTAAAGTTTCGAGAAAATCTGAGACCCCATGACCGCGTCTTCTCCTTGTTAGTAGAACGGATATTATAGCTACCTTTCTGCTGTTCAAATACGAAGTATTAGGTTGCTGCATATCGAATGTCCGATTTTTAACAGTAACGTTTAACAAACTCAACTTGTTTCTGTATTATTTCAATTCAGTGACGCATGTCATCGATATATGAAACTAGTGATAAAATAGATGTGAGGCGACTGTTTATAGTCGTACGCATGTAAAATTGATTTCATTTGAAAGAAATGTTTAGAATGTTCTTGAGATAGTCTGGAGACGATCATAAGAGTCCCGAATATTCATAATTATTAAAATATCGCAGTAGTGTTGCAGCTGTTCCGCCTTACAAATTCCATAACGCATCGACTATGTTTTTGTGGGACTACTGCCATTTTATTACAATAAGACAGGGCAGTAGTGGAAATAGCAATTCCATGAACTGCTTATTCTCGTAACACAAGAATGCAGTGTGCAATATTCACCCGTATGATCTCAAATT
Organism: Sphecodes monilicornis; assembly: GCA_913789915.3. Lineage (NCBI taxonomy): Eukaryota > Metazoa > Arthropoda > Insecta > Hymenoptera > Halictidae > Sphecodes > Sphecodes monilicornis. Next base: position 24,929,853 of record OU565287.1, read on the forward strand.
TATTTTAAATCACGAAGGACACTTATAGACATCATACAATTTTTAATATTGCAAAGTACGTAAACTTAATTTTCATTTACCAGTTTGGTAAGAATTAGCATTAAATAAATTAATTGAATAGTTGGATTTCTGCAATTTAGTTTCACAGATTTACACACGCCATGAGCAAAGATTGTAAAAAATGTGATAATTAATCGGGTCGGATAGTTTTGGACATTGACAATTAGATCTGGCACTACTGTCCAGTGTCACCAGATCGCTGAAATCGAGGGGAATACAATTTACCACCTCTCTGATGACCAGAGTAATATGTAGTACGTTGCGCGGCACGTCACGTGACCATTCTGCGATCTTAGTGGGGGACGTTGGAGTGTGCGCAGCAGTGGAATGGGCTAGTGGAAGGGGAAAAGGAGACACTCCTACTGTCTACTAAGTGATAGGTTTAGAAGAAGACAGTATGGAGCTATCGATCTTAACACTAGATTTACGGAGCACTAAAATTGATTATTTTACATTGCTTCGTAAAAATAATAAAATTGTATTTACTTAGATTTTCAGCAATTTTTATTGTAATATGTACACAAAAAAATATATCTATTTAATAATTCCTCACGAATACCTCCTTACACTCTTAATAATCGTAAATTAAAAATTTTTGAATCCGTCATTTTGACGGGCCCCGAAAATCTAGTGTTAAATGCACAATGAATTTCTCTTTCATGGTTCAAAAAAAAGCTATTTTAACTAAAACGAACTTACTGCATTTGTTCCATCAACCCTTGTCCGTCCCTTATTTTTCCACCTTAATTTGTCCCTTGACAAGGCAATGGTGATAAAATTGAAAGATAAAAAATGAAATTCCCTTATAGAAAACGAAAAACTAAAGTACAGTAGGATAACATCATCCGGAATTGATAAAATGTAAAATACGTTAACCCTTAGCACTCGAATGGCGAGTCTGAGGCGCCACTACAAATTGCTCCACCATTGTTCACAATATTGTTTAAATGATTAAATTTGTTTATCTGTAATAAACTACCAAAAATTTAAATATTGTATGAGGTACTATATCAGTTTCGTACGCATGTAATGAAAAAATTATGATACAATGGAAATATTCTAGGTTAGATAAATAGCTCCGAGTGAAAAGGGTTAAATTAGCACGAGAGACAGATGAGGGTTGAAAACACATTTCAATGTATGTATCTGTCATTTCTGATAATTTGATTTGGTCGACTAAAAAATTTCGTTCTCGAAATATAAAGCAGTGATATATGCAAATGTATGCTGATATTATAATAGCAAAATTCAAATTGGTGGTAAACACATTCTCCGATGGTTCCTAATTGTTTACCACAGTAGAAAATCGGTTTCAAAAATAATAATGTAACGAGACCGAGATCATGGCATAATTTTCGCAGCAGATGGTCCAGCGGATGTTTACATAATTCAGGAAACTGCATCGCTGCTCGTAACTTCTCGAAATTCGAAAAAAATTCCAATTTCGGATTCACGCTCAGGATCGAATTAACAACGTCGGGAGTCCCGTTCTCAGTTGAACCGAGTTATAAACTGGAAACGCTGGCTGAGGATGTTAATCATCGGCGCAGTCTATGATAATGAGCTGACGAGATACTGTGGTTGAATGGTTAGAAATTGCAAGTGAAGGAGTTAAGCTCTTCATCGTTGATTCTCCGCGTAAGTCGAGAATGGCCGGGCTATTACCCGACTTGTTGGATAAATACTAAATACATCCCACGATGGAATATTGTTTATCGCGCGGGTAATGCGGTTAAGCTGAATAGCCCTCGGGCGTATTATAAACGAACTATGAAGCACTTTCCAGCTGAATCTATTTATGAAAATCTGCTCGAGGATAAGCTGTCTTTCTATCCTCCGTTCCGTAAATGATTGTTGAAACTTTGACGATGTTAACGTTATTAAGAGAACTTCTGACAAGAAATCTTTCCCCAACCGATGTGCCCTTATTCCGATGAAACACATTTTCTTCATAATTCTATAAATATATTAACTATGTATGAGAACATCATTACAGTTTTTTCAAGTAGATTTTCAAAATTTCAAGCATATTTTTTAAAAATTGCTCCGCTAACAATATAGCTGTTCGTTGACGTGGTCGTATCGTCTACAGAGTATCGATAAATAATCTACTGTCGAAATTATGTATCTTGTTTCTCATGTACATGTCAAATACAGTGACTCACAAAAGTATTCGCTCGCCCTATAAATCGGAAGAACATTTTTAAAATTTGACCAAACCACTTGACTTTTTTTTTTGAGCAATTAGAAGCATTGATTCAGTAAATCACGTGCAAAAAAAGATTTTGAAAAAATTGCAATTAGTAGGAATTACATGAAAAAATAAAAATGGCACATTTTAAAACTTTATTATTTCAGCCCGTAATGGAAATTCAAAATACGCGTTTTGGAGATCTATGTTATTTACACATATGCTGAAAATTTCATCGAAATTAGTTAACGGACATATGAACTAAAGTGGTGATAATCGCAGTTTTTCACGACTATTGTTCAGTTTCTGCTTAAAATGCATAGTTTTTTTATATCTTTCGATGCGCGTCGTTTTTTTCTGCGTCAACCGTTTTCAATGAAATGTTCAGCATATGTATAACTAACATTGATCTACAAACGGCATATTTTAAATTTTCATTATGGGCCAAAATAAAGAAGTACTAAAAAGTGCCATTTTTATCTCTTCATGTAATTTCTTCTAATTGCAATGTTTTCGAAATCAGTTAACGAACATGTGAACTACAAGCGATTGAAAGTGGTGATAATCGCAGTTTTCCACGACTTTTGGTCAGTTTCTGCTTAAAATGCATCGTTTCTTACATCTTTCGATGCGCGTCGTTTTTTTCTGCGTCAACCGTTTTCAATGAAATGTTCAGCACATGTATAACTAACATTGATCTACAAACGGCATATTTTAAATTTTTATTATGGGCTAAAATAAAGAAATGTTAAAAAGTGCCACTTTTCTCTCTTCATGTAATTTCTTCTAATTGCAATGTTTTCGAAATCAGTTAACGAACATGTGAACTACAAGCGATTGAAAGTGGTGATAATCGCAGTTTTCCACGACTTTTGGTCAGTTTCTGCTTAAAATCCATAGTTTCTTACATCTTTCGATGCGCGTCGTTTTTTTCTGCGTCAACCGTTTTCGATGATATTTTCAGCACATGTATAACTAACATAGATCTACAAACGGCATATTTTAAATTTTTATTATGGGCTCAAATAAAGAAGTTTTAAAAAGTGCCATTTTTCTCTCTTCATGTAATTCCTTCTAATTGCAATTTTCTCAAAATCTTTCTTGCACGTGATTTACTAAATCAATGCTTCTAATTGCTCAAAAAAAAGTCAAGCAGTTTGGTCAAATTTTAAGACAGTTATTCTGATTTAGAGGGCGAGCGAATACTTTTGTGAGCCACCGTATGTCAAAATATTCCTGTACTTACGATAATCTTTAATATAACATAAAAACGATCTATTAACACTAGGTTTACGGAGCACTAAAATTGATTATGTTACATTGCTTTATAAAAATAATAAAATTGCATTTACTTAGATCTTTAGCGATTTTTATTGTAATATGTACACAAAAAAATAAATCTATTTAATAATTCCTCACAAATGCCTCCTTACACTTTTAATAATTGTAAATTGAAATTTTGAATCCGTCATTTTGACGGGCCCCGTAAATCTAGTGTTAACCAAATGTTTAAACCTTGTTCCAATAAAAATGAAAATTCGACGACAACTTATGAAGGAGAACCAATTATGCCAGCAGGGGGTTAATTTTACAAAATATGGTAGGTGAGCGTAGAAAGCGATAACGACATCGATGCGATGCTCGAGGAGTAGGTCGCGAGAATAATTTCAAAGGAGGAATCGGTCCTCTTGAGGCGCTACTCCCTCCTTCTTCTTCTTCTTCTTCTTCTCTTCTCCTCGTTCCTCCTTTTCACCGGTCTGTGCCACGCCGGTGTGTTTCGCCACCGCACTACACACAACCTTCCTTCAATCTTCCCCTACCCACTGATCTTCCCCTCTCTTCATCCGATCCTCCGGCTCTCTTTCCTCCGCAGCTACCTTTATTGCGACGCAGGCTACTTAGGATTAAATTCCAGCTTCCAGGACGGTAACCGGCGGCGGAAACACCTCGGAAACAGAAGCTCGTTCTGCCGGGCAACAAGATGAAAGGCTGCCGCCCAACTGTTGGACGTTCGAAAGGAGAAACGTTGTTGCGACGCAATTATGATCGGGCATAATGGCCCGCCAACATAGGATTGGCTCGGAACTACGTCTCGAGTGACGCCAGCGGCGAGAAACTTATAAGGAATATCCGTCCAACGCTTTGATAGAACTACGTGTGGTTGTTAACGACCGATACGCGATACGATGACATTTTTACATGTTTTTGCCTGTTCGACATGGTCGCATGATGCATTCACGGCAGATTTGCGAGAAACATTTGCAACACCTTTTCTTATCTATATATATTTTTTCACTCGGAAATTTGAGAACATAATATGTCATATAACTATAATATGTGATTAATATCTCCGTATTCGTAAGTACTCTTGTATTTAGCTTTTATGACAGTTCGACGATAAAGAGATACGCCTAAATCGCGGTGTCCTGATCTTATGTGATTTATCGTGACTATTAAATCTCTAAAACAATTGCCAAATGAATACCAGAATTTGTCGACATATTTGTTATTTATAACTGGTTACAGCGCGCAACTACAAACACTATGGTTTTCGAAAACAAAATTGACTCCTGCCCAGCGACATCGGCGACACGACACTCTGTGCCATGGTTTACCGTTCCTCTTCGGTTTTTTCTCTGAACATGCTCGCGCAAAGCTCCAAGTTTTCCCTCGCGCGCAATTCTCCCCGGTTGGGACCGGTTACCGGCGCTAACTTTATATCTCAAGGTCATCAAAATCGGTGAGGAGGACCAACTTGTAAATAATTGCCATAAATTTCTTTACTCAAGAATATGTTATAATAAAAATCACACAAATTCGAAATAAATTCAATCTTGTTATTTTTATAAGCTCATACGTACTAGCCAATTTTAATGCTCGGTAGGTTCAATGTTAAGAACACCATCGCACAGGGGAAACGTCTCGCTCACTCGTTCACAGTGTTTGTCCTCAAAGAGAGAACACGGTCCCGACAATTACCAGGAATTGCCCCGAACTCGCCGTTATCGCTCTGCAGAAGTCCGTTAATTATCTCCCAAGTGTTTCCACTCGGCGAAACAGAATCTCTAAGCCGGCCCCGTTAACTACGGCTAATCCGTGCAAAATCGTCGTAGAATCCGGCCAGTCCAGTCGTAAATATCATTTACACGGAACTGCTCGGGCCCGAGGATTCACCAGAAGGTAACGATTTTCCGTTTCCCGGCCGGTTTTCACGGTCCAGCGGATCCGGTGTGCTCGATCGCGGAAAAACTCTCGGCACCTTCCGCACCAACCCCGCAAAACCCGGTTTAGAAAAATCGGTTCCGGTGACGGAACTCGACCGTCATTCGTTGTCGATTTTACGACGGGGTCGAGAGCCGCCGCGACGAATCCGAACTTTCCGGCAGATCGTAAATAAAATTCACGGCTTCGGGTCCTCCTACGCTTTGCGTAACCGCTTTATTATACCGTAAATCAACCTGCCCCTGTATTTGAACGGCCGTTACCCCCGGGTGGTGGGTTTCACGACAAGTCCTGTCGATCATTCACCGAATACCTTGCCAAACAACAAAAAAAAAAGCGCCGAACTCTGGTCGACCGAGGTCGCTTAGGATTACTAGAGCACGCTAACCTTGAACGATAGCGACGCGCTAATCCTTCCACCGTGTCGCTTTAATTTGTCGCCGCTGCTGCACCACCTATTAATTTTCCACCAGTTTAGCACGCGTATCTTGGCTATCCTGCCAACGCGATCGGTTAGCTGTGTTTTCAAGTTTTAGTGTTTTTGTGCACACGCAGGTGTTGATTTATCTTCTAATTGGTGTTTATTCCGTGGTATAAAGGTGCCACAGCAGCAATGTAGTCTTTAAAAACATTCGCCCTGCGAAAGTGAAACAAATGCATCAAACAGCAGTCCTAGAAAAATAAATGGTAATTATTTACATTTGGGGCTTCCTCACCGATTTTGATGACGTTGAAATATGTTGTCAGGGTCATCATTCTGAACAATTTTTCCTATACATGTTACCGCCGCTCAGCTTTAGTTTCCGAGATATTCGCAAAAAAGTTTCAACATCTCAAAAAGTGATCAGAGTAGGTCTGGGTTAGGTCTAGGTTAGGTATACGGGCGGTGGGAGAGGGAGGCCGACCCCCTCTTCGAGAGGCTGCCGCCGTCCCACCTCCCTGACGCTGGGGGGGGGGGGGTGACGCCCCCCCCCCCCTAGTTGAGGGCGGATGATTGGGAGATGGTGTTTCCGGCAGTGGGCGTGAGGGGCTGCCCACTGCCGGAATCTGGGGGGGAGGGGCGGGGTAATCCGCCCTCCCCCCCTGGGGTAGTTACGGACCGGGGGGCCGTGGCGAGGAGCCCTCACCTCTTTAATGCTCACCCGACACCCCGGCCTGGCCGCAGCGTCCCCCCCCCCTTACCGTGGAGGGGAGCGACATGCGCTGCGGGAAAACGGAGAGCGGGGGCTCGTGGAAATAGGGCCTCCCTCACCGTCGCGTATTGGAGGTGCTCGCCCTAGGCTCCAACTAGGGGCGAGCCCTCCAGGGGCCGCGGGCGACACGCCTTGGGGGGCGTGTCGTCCAGACCGACGGTCCCCGGGATGGGGGGGCATTGCGCGGGTGACCGACGCAATGCCCTGGTAGATGCAATTTGGGGGGGTCATGTCCCCCCCCGTGAATGGGGCGGCCTTAGCGGGGGAGTGGTCCAGTAGTGTTCGTTCCGAGTTCCTGGCCACTCCCAAACCGCTTAGGCAGGTCTCCGCAGGGTTTTAGTGGGTATACCCCCCTTCTCCTTCCATCCAGGAAGGGGGGGAGTCCTACATATCCCCGTCCCTCCCCCAATGCGTAAAGCATTTCCCTGCGTTAAAAAAAAAAATGGTATACGGGCGGCTCCGGTGAAGGGGGGACACGGTGTCTGTCGTCACCGAGTCCCAAATAGGTTGGCCGGAGGGGAGCTTCTCTCCCCTCCCATGTGTGCATGAGAGGGCGGTCCATTCCGGTAGCAATGCAATATGCAGATCCCGGAATGGACCTCAAAAGCCCAGGGCACGGCAGAATGTGGGGTTTAGTTGGTAGGCCTGACCTTTGGGTCAGGAGAGCCAACATAACCCTCTCGTCTCTACAGGCGAGAGGAGAGGGTATCCATAAGCCGGATTCCCCACATTTCAAAAAAAAAAAAAAAGGTCTAGGTTAGATATGGGTTATTGATATATTATTTATATATTTAAATATTTATATACTGGGTTATTATATATTTTCTTGATTGTTGCAGATATCCAAGAATTCGTATAGTTTCATGCTTAATACTCTGTATGCTAACACAGCTGACAATGAAATGAGTTCGCGTTCGACACGATTCATTTCACGTTTCAGTTCGTAAACATAAACAGACAAGACAGTGGGTCTGAACTGATTGAAGTCGTTTTAAGTTGTGACCGTGGCCGCGTTATCGGCGGCCACAATTTCAAATCTAACCCAGACCTACTCCGATCACTTTTCGAGATGTTGAAACTTTTTTGCGAATATTTTGGAAACTAAAGCTGAGCGGCGGTAAGATGTATAGGAAAAAATTGTTCAGAATGATGACCTTGACAACATATTTCAAGGTCATCAAAATCGGTGAAGAAGCCCCTAATGTAAATATTTACCAAATAAATAATTTTCCTGCATCTAAAGCCTAAAACGAGTGAATTTTCACCTGCCAGGAGCGTGCACGGTGTTAAAACCTTAGAGAAAAGTCAAAAACTAAACATTAAAAGCACAATAAATTTTTTGTATCGGAGACCATTGACACCGGTTTCTTGTTAGTGTTTTATTTCACCCTTTGATGAAACGGAATTAATCTCTAGGATTTCCTAGACACGACGAGATCAACGAGCCATCACGAGATCAATTTCTACGCGGAATCCGTAGCTCTGGCCCGCTAATCCACTTTTATCCCCCCTTAAATTTATAATCCTACTGGATCCGCGTATAATTCGGACTTGCCTCCCGAAAATCTTGTCCCGGTGCTTATGAAAGCAGCAATTCTCCTTTCCTCTAACCCCTGTTCCATTGACCCATCCCCAATCTCCTGCTGACCGTTTCTTTCGCTTTAGTTTCGTTCTGTAGAGGGTGTCTTGGGCGTGGAGGTGTCTGTCATAATTTGCCACCCGACGCATAATCTCCATGACAAAGGCCGACAAAGTGACGGCTGTTACTGGCTACCACCCTCTTTATTCAGTCTGCGGAGATTCCGGTAGCAGGTAAAGCATTTGAAGGTTCCGGGGATTCGAATCGATGGATGAATCGGGACCAAAATAAACCAACACGACGCAAGTAGTCCACGCTCGTCCTGAACCCGGCTACCGTTCGCTTCTTCGATTATCGTCTAAAGTAAAACTTTTACTCAGGAAATAGCTTTCGAATGCAAATGAAAGGTAAGACCTCTCGCGATGCACTTCCGGTTACTCTAATTACGCCGGCACACTTATTCGCTCGAAGCGCAATAAAACGATGAAAGACAGTTGCACGTCACTCTTTATGATACCAACGTAATAAAAAAGCTTTAATTTTCTTATTTATGATAGTTCGAGTTGTGTGACAGTTTTTGACGCTCTGGAAGCTCCGACAGTTTCTACGTAATTAGAACAGGTCGAATTGTTTAATTTATATACAGGATGTCCCACGCAACTGGACAGGCTGTACCTCCTAAACGGTTGGGGATAGAGGAAAATGTTATAAGAAAAAATTGAATGGAAACTTTAATTGTCGATTACACAAGTAAATATCATCGGAATTATATCATATTTAGTATCATTTTTATTAGAAAAATTCCACAAACATGGTCATCGAAGTCCCATAAAAAAATAATGATTAATAAAGAAGTTGGAAATTCGGATTAGGTATGTTTACATTTCTCGGCGACCGAGGCCTCTCGAGTTCGGCTGTCCTTCTCTACGTTCGGCAAACCTCAAACAATGATATCCCTCGCGCATAATTGTCCCTCCGTAGACCCGTGTTGTGGACAATTATCGATGAAATACTGTATTAGACGCTGATCGCCACTGATCCCGCAACGTCCGGTTGTCCTCGCGTTTCCCACAGACGAGAGCGAACTCCTTCAAAGCAGTGATGGTATATGGTCTCGGTTTTCTCGCGCATGCGCGACGATTTTAGCGTCAGTAAAGTACAAAGTTGGGGTAAAATGGGGTACCTTAGTCACCCCGCATAGTTTCGCAAATTTATTTTCGATTTTCAAATAAGAAATGACAAGTAGCTCCTTCTCCAATACTAGTTGCCATTATGAAATCGAATATATTAACATTAACTTACCAAAATTTCGAAGTACGGTCGTCTCGTCGTGTCGTCTTGCACTCTTCTGTCTGGTTTCCCGCCAATAACAGTTCTCCCCTACTTTCCCCACAAACATAAGACGTACGGTACGTTCCTGCATTTAGTCGCGCATGCGCGAAAAAACCGAGACCATATACCATCACCGCTTCAAAGCCAGGGACTTTAATTACATACGCAGCACGCGGCGGTGCCTGAAAATCGTGACGAAAATTGCGACGAAACGCAAGCAAATGACATTAAAGCTCCCCCCGGAGAAACGTTCGGCGACGACGAGGACGACTGCAAGGACAAGGACAGAAGGGGGCGCTAAGGACGGCTGACAATTGCAGTCAATCTCGGTATAGAGCAGGCTAACAGGTCACCAAGCGGTAAAAGCGTTCGCCGAGAGTTGCAGTGTAAGATCGTTAAGCCACGGTAAGCTCGAAAGCGTGGCAAAGCAACGAGCAACAGCAACCGCAGAAGCAGAAGCGTTCCGGCGTTACGTCGTCTCCGTCGTTGTCGACGTAGGCCGTCGCTCCTTGACGCAAGGAAGCCCCCCCGAAGAAGCGGCGACGTTTCTGTGTGTACGCGGTTATGGTAATGCGAGGTTTGCGGTGCGTGTTAGCCGGCTGCGTGAGCGGCCCTCGTAATGGTAACGAGACGGTCTCTCACCATCATCATCAACATCCGGACGACGAAACACGATGCGAACGATCAACGACTGTTGTGGGTTCCGAGCCGCGGCCTCAAAGGTGCCGACCGCGATCCGCTCGCTGGCTATTTTTAACTTGTTTTCGCGTCCACCGTGAGTACCGAGGCACACCGGTGCCTCGTAAGCGTGCGTTCGATGGAATGCCACGCACCACCGGCTACCGGAGCACCCGCGAAACGAATCGATCTTCTGGAAAAAGGGGCCGCCTGCCGGGATACTTCGGGGATGGGACCAACGGGAACAAAGAAAAATGGCTAACGAGCGATCGCGTCGCGTTTTCACCGGTCCCGGCTCAACCGGAAGGTTCCTGCTTCGATCCGTTCAGCCACCAAACTGTTTCCGTAGAGGACGATCGTTACGGTAGTTATCGGAATAATGTCTGATACGAGCTGTGATTAGGATCTAGCCCTTTAACCTTTATGTCGATACACCTCGAGTTACGACCTCCCGTCTTACGTCGTTTCACAGTTCCCTCGTTTTCATTAGCGGTATATTATTGCCGCAGTAGTTAATTGTCTGTAGCCCACATGCATTAAATCTCTGCTTCCATGTGCTTAACACTAGGTTTAGAGAGCACTAAAATTGATTATTTTACATTGCTTTATAAAAATAATAAAATTGTATTTACTTAGATCTTCAGCGATTTTTATTGTAATATGTACTCAAAAAAAAATAAATCTGTTTAATAATTCCTCACGAATGCCTCCTTACACACTTAATAATCGTAAATGAAAAATTTTTGAATCCGTCATTTTGACGGGCCCCGTAAATCTAGTGTTAATTAGTTCTCGTTTAATTCAATCAACATGTAGTCATTCTCATTTAGTTCATTATATAGCAGTGATGGGCAATTTTGCCTCAATTGAGGCAAAACCGTCCACACCGTAGCGCCCTCTGTCCCCTTCCATCAAGCGCGGTACAATGGGGCAACGGAGACACGAGCAGTGATGGTATATGGTCTCGGTTTTCTCGCGCATGCGCGACGATTTTAGCGTTAGTAAAGTACAAAGTTGGGCTATAATGGAGTACCTTGGTACCCCGCATAGTTTCGCAGATTTTTTTTCGATTGTCAAATATGAATGTTTAACATGCGTATGTTGTTATTAAAATTTTATGTGTATGTACATATAATATATAAATATATCTTGCACTTTTCTGTCCGGTTTCCCGCCAATAACAGTTCTCCCCTACTTTCCCCACAAACATAACATACGTTCCTGCATTAGTCGCGCATGCGCGAAAAAACCGAGACCATATACCATCACTGGACGCGAGACATCAGCGTACGCAACGAATGTGCGCACGCAAGGAAAGAAAGGTTGGTGGGAGAAGCAGGCGTTTGAGGAGCTCCACCCGTGCCCACCACTGCTGTAAAGCGATATATTTTTATATAATTGACAATTGTTCAGAATACAAAATCTGGAATTACCCAATATTTGCACTAAGGTCTTCAATTTTAGTCTCTTATTTTATTTTTTCTTTAATGCCAATTTATCTTTTAACAGTTGCAGGCATAACACTAAGAAATTTGAATAATCGAGATAGTTTACCTAGAGAGCATTATTAGTAGACAGCGGATCTTTATGCAAAATAAAAATTTTCTTCGTCATTAACACTAAACTTACCACGGTCAAATGACCGGTTTTATATTTTTCAATTATTGGAATTATAAAAATTCGTTTATGAAAAATAATGCAATAAACTCCCTTGTCCAAGCATCTATTATATTGGAAATTACGGACAATCTGAATAAATTTAGTGTTGCCATTTTTGTAAGGTAACATTCGCTGGTAGTTTTAATGCTTGATAGGTTTAGTATTAACAGGACACAGAAATCATATAAAAATTTCTTTCTATCTTTAACAGTTTTAATAAACTGAGAATAACATATTGTTGTTCTCAAATGATCTTAATGTTTTTACCGTCTTAAATTACGTCCACCCATTTTTGTCATAAATGCATAAAATCCGCAGTCTAATTATTAGCAATAAAGGTTAGGAAACGCGGCTGCGAGTGACAAAAGGTTGTGAAAATATGGTTGGGAGTGTTTATGATAAATCCAATTGACTCCGCAGTACTCGTCCGAGGCGTGGTGAACTCAGTAGATTAATTTCATATTATTGCTGATGGACGGCGCAAATTATGTATGGAATGATAGACCATCAGTCTGCACAACATGATGGCCTCATTAATAAAAGAAGCACTACCAGAAGTCTTGTTTTATTCGTTTCACACATTCCTTGCAGCTATTATAGCCTGCTCTTGAAAAGAGGGGAGCCGAGGTACCATCAATGATGATGATAGGTGGCTACCCTATTCGTGTTACCCACGTCGTATGAACCTGAAGTGATTAGAATGTACTGAACAGTTATCATAGCCATTGATAATAGCCTTAGGCCCTTTTATATATATATATATATATATATATATATATATATATATATATACAAAATATTGCACATTCGGCTCCAATATAAATTTATAAATAAATTATGTGTATCTATTTCCCGCATGATTGCATTGCAATTTCGCGCAACTAGTATTTAAAGTTGCCTATAGATAGCATTAGGATATGGTGCAAGATTTCACGTGCATGTGCGGCCAAAACAGTAATGTATCTATATCATGATGACAGAGGTAGTGGAGCCCTGACACAGTTATATTGGCGGTAATGTCTCGAAACCTTCTATTCCGAACAAAAAGTCTTCAGGACGTGTCCTACGAGTTACAAAATATACACAAATACACATGTTATACACTCATTTTTCAGAATCAAATCATACCAATTTTTTAAAATTCTGCAGTGTGCTCAAGGTAACCCATTTTATCGAGAATCTTACTTTACTGAGGCTGAAATCGCCACGCATGCGCGTGAAATCTTGCACCATATCCCAACACTGCCTATACAGCGCACCACAGTGTTTGCCATCCAAGATGGCCGACAAGTTGATACCCCTTCCGTCTTTCGCCTCACCCCCTGCAGCTTAATGCACAGTCCTTAAGTCCGTGGTGCTGATCCGTTAGAATTCCTCCTAACTCGTGAGTGATCCATGAGCATATCCCCGGAACATCTTGCGTCAAACCACACATCAAATCTAGGAAAGCTCGTGACCTCGTCGTCGATAAATATTCAGCAGCGAGCGGGCGTCAATATGAATACATTTGCTAGGTAGTTTGCAGAGTCTAGCGAACGCAAGGGTACGAAACGCAACTGGCAAAGCGTTACTAAATCTCCGACTCGCTCTAGTCCGTCCGACATCTATCCTCGTCGACAGCTCAATCGATGGAGCCGGCCGCGATCGAGAGTCGCATATCTCCTGGCCCGGGGATGAAGCGGAGAAGAAGCGAAGAAAAGAGCTAAAGAGGCCGACAAGCGGCCTGGGAGGAAGAAGAGAAGCGTGCGCGGAAGATCTCAAACGCGCCGTCCTCCTCCGTGTTGCGAAGATACGTTTCCAAGCGCCGATCGCGCTCCGCTTCGGTTGAGGCCGATGAGTTTCGAGCTCCCGAGATGTCGATGGCCTTGTTACGAGCCCTCTCGAACCTCCTCTCGTAACACAAACTTAGAACGATAGGCCGAGGTCTTCTTCTTCTTCCACCGGGGGAGAACGATCCATGAATCCGATCGGCTTCCGTTTCTTCATGGATATCGCGCGCGCGTGGTCGGAGGTGGGTCGGCAGGTGTTTTCTCCGCTCCACGAACCCGCCTTTCTTTGCCTTCAACTCGTTCCCCGCAGAACGCATCAACTACCAGATCCTTATTCTCCATCTGCTCTTAATATTTTTCTGATTGCGCGCGCAATTAATACTCTTCCACGTGAAATCTCGGCTTTCCTTCCTCGGAAACGACCGTCAAGGCTAAACGAATTCCTCGTAATTGAGGATATCGTGGCTAAATTGTCCATCATTTTGCTTTGATTAAAATATAATCATCATATTTCAATAGAAAACCTGTTTCACCGTACCATCCTCTCTCTCTCTCCCTCTCTTTGATCAGTTGGAACCGTTTCTTTTTAAACCGTCTCTGCTTTATAAGACATTCTCCATCGAATTCGTGTCTGTCAAATATACTTGAGAAATATGAGGTTATGATGTTATACATTAGTAGCGAGGAATAGGCTGACCATTGCTATCATTCAAATACGGGGTGCGGCGGCAATTAGTCCCCACGTTTTATCAGCCCGTTCGGATGGTCGGACAGAAAAATGTTTCCTATCACAGTGAATCAGTATTTAACCGACAAGAAATTGCGATTTTTAAAATTTAAAAAAATCGATTTTCAACAAAAAAATCAAGGTCGCTGTCATATCTTTTAATGGAACTGGGTATTTTTAACTTCATAATACTGTAGGCAACGTCGAAACGAATTCAACGACCTGCTATACAATGACTTTCAGATGACCTTGAAAGATAATATCGCCATGAATCGATTGCCAGAATATTTGAAATATTTCGACCCAGCTCATAATGCTGCAATTGTAAAAACATACTTAACTACAGTTTTTGGGGATCAGTGGATCGGAACGTATGGTCCAATTCGATGGCCAGCTCGCTCGCCGGATATGATCCCTTTAGATTTTTATCTTTGGGGATATTTATAATCGATTGTGTATGAAAGATCTGTGGATAATATGGAAAATCTTAAAGAACGCATAATTCAAGCGTGTAGAAATGTAAAAAGAAGTTCTCTCGTGGAAGCTACACATATGACTTTGTTACATAGAGCAGAATTTTGCGTTACACAAGATGGGATGCAGTACGAAAATTTAATTTAATTATTAATTGATTACATGTACACGTTTAACATTTGCGTTTTCAATGTGGCTCCGTATAAATTTGGTTTTTTGTGAGTTAAGTTCTGAAGCAATGTTTACGTTCATTTGTTTACCTCTAAATGCGAGGCGTTACTATTACGTACCGTCGAAATATTTCAAATATTCTGGCAATCGATTCATGGCGATATTATCTTTCAAGGTCATCTGAAAGTCATTGTATAGCAGGTCGTTGAATTCGTTTCGACCTTGCCTACAATATCATGAAGTTAAAAATACCCAGTTCCATTAAAAGATATGACAGCGACCTTGACTTTTTTGTTGAAAATCGATTTTTTTAAAATTTTAAAAATTGCAATTTCTTGCCGGTTAAATACTGATTAACTTTGGTCGGAAACATTTTTCTGTCCGACCATCCGAAGGGGCTGAAAAACCGTGGGGACTAATTGGCGCCGCACCCTGTATATAAGATTTTGTTAGAATATTTATTTCTAACAAAAGCAATTTATATTTTCACGATGGCTACCTTGTAGATAGAAGCCCAAATAAGGCATATCGTATATAATATATAATACAATACAATACCATATAAAAATACAATACAATATAAATACAAATACAATATAATACCATATTGTAAATAAAGTATGTAAAAAGCCTGCGATTCACGAGTCAGAAATTCAATTGCAACAGACCATCGCGAATGTTTTCACGAGTTCCGAAGGATCCGCAGCTATGTTTATGGTTCTCTTGCGAAACACAATATTGGCTGCAGCCAAAAATTGCGGCGCAACGAGGGTAAACGTACCCTCGTGCGTACCCTGGCTCGCATCCGGAACAAGAGAAAAGAGGGGGTAGAGGCACGCTGTAATATCCCCTATAATTTATGGCGAAGAACTCAAGGATGAGAGAGCGAGAGAGAGAGGGAGAGAGAGAGTGAAAAAAAGAGAGAAGGAGGACCAGGTCGCAGAAGACAGTAGAAGCACCGAAGAAGGGAGAGAGAAAGTGGAAGATAGAGACCGATAGTCCGAGAGAAAAGGGGAGGGATGAATTTAAAGAAGAAGAAGAGGAGGAAGAGGAGAAGGAGGGAAAGAGAGAGCGAGAGAGGGGGAAGAGAGGAAAGAAGAGGGAGCAGGTGGCAAGATAGGGTATACGCCAGTGGATTAAGGCGCGGAGCGGCGAGTCAAAGAGATTTTCTCCCCATCCCGTCTCGGCGGGGGCCCCTCGGCCTAACAAGGGCTGAAATATGACTGCCTTGCCCTACCTCGCCTCGCTTTAGCCTGCCATGGCTTTGGTCGCCGTGTGCCTTTCGAACGAACCAAGGAAAAGCGAAGGAGATATCTTCTGGCAACTAATTTATCGGTCGGTCTTCACCGAGGCGACCTGAGATCAACGCACTTCTCTCAGACGAAGATCCTGCTAAACCCCTTTAGCTGCCAATTACCATGAAAACAGTTCGCAAACTTTTCCCTGGAAACCCTTTCCCCAAACCACCATCAGCATTTTGGTTTTTCCGGTCTTCCAACCTGCGAGATCGTAAAATTAATATCTGCAGATTCAAATGATTAAATCTCTTTGAAATTTACGCCAAATTCAACTGGTTATCTTTAAGCAACCATACTCAACAGGACGTATCCGAATTATTTGTACATGTCTTTTGGATCTTTTGTATAATTGTTTTCATGTTTTTTATTTTATTAGACTCATTAGTTTTATTGGCTCTTCGTTCTTATTAATTTTTTCTCATGCTCTTTATAGGTTATGTTCTTTCCTTATGTTCCAATTATTTAATAAAATACTAGTGTTTGGCATTAACCCTTTGCGGACGGGAAGTATGTTTAGCGTACTTATCGACGGTTCGAATGTACAATTTTCCTTTGGAAATGAAATGGTGTGCTGAAAGCTACGCATAAGAATTAAATGAAGGAGCAAGTGTTGTGTTTGGTAAAAATTTGTTTGATATTTTTTGAGAGTAATCATTTCTTTAAAAATTATTAGCAATTGCAGAATTGCTTGGGCGGCTATTTGTCGACACTCCTCCGCAAAGGGTTAAATTTTGTTCGGCATTAGGTAACTTCATTGAAATGACTTTAAACACACAGTTGACAGAAATTAATTAATTTGTGATTCATTGTATTCTTTAACTAAGCACTTTCCAAAATGGTGTTCATACATTTATAACAGTTCCCCCCACTCCCAGTTCTTCGTTTCATATTCAAGATTAGATTTGGTTTTCATCATGAAATTTTCATTCAGAAGTCTCGCTGCAACTTTCTTGAAATGATATTCTTCATCAATCACTCAAAATTATGGTAAGCCGCGCGAAATATAAAATGAAAGTTTCGTTGCATCGGGAAGTGCATTCTTTCAGTGAACGCACTCAGCGGTGCCATCGAGAAGATGAAGACGTTGATGGTTCGCAAGAAGAGGTAGAATCTATGGTCCTGGGAGCAACCGAAAAATGTGCCAAAGAAATCGCGCGAAATTACCAGCTGCGATCGAAGTATTTTTCGACGGAAGAACGATGATGATGATGACCATTTTGTACGCAATGACCGCTCGGTGCGCTTTAAAACCGCAATTTGTACGAGTCGGAGACCCGAAGCCGGCTCTTCCGTGCTGTGAAACCGCAGCAATCGCGATTTCCGGCCCTCGGAAATTGCTGAAATTACCAAAATCTCGCAACAAACGTCCGAGAAGGACAAGATAAAAAATTTCGCAGAAAACATCAGAAGCCTTCTCTACCTTTCTCTTCACATAATTCACCGGCGAAAACACACTCTTATGCTAAACACGGGCGTCTAACGTTCATCACCGGCTCCGTCTCATAATTCATTAAAATAACGTAATTAGTCACTTTTGAGGCACTTTTATTGCGAGGAATATTCGTTCTTCTGTTTCCATGGAATTCTTAGTCATTCGTTCTTCCAACTAATTAACGCTTTCAAAAGGATCTTTAGAGTCGAACGCAAAGTTGATTATGAAATTTGTAATCATGAAAATGTCAAAGAATTATGTAGTCTAAATTGAGAAGTTATTTGAAATACGACGGGATAAAATCGTATTTCGAAATATCCTTTTCTTTTTTTTTTTTTATTATAGCACCTTGAATCTCATTTGAGATTCATTTTGGCTACCATGAAGATACAATATCGACCATACAAACAGAAAAAAACAAACGCATAAAATCGTCGTATTTATGAAGCGATCAGAAAATTGATAGTACACAAACTCCATTTTTAATATAAAATAAAAGTACACCAAAACAAAAGCAGAAAACAAGTAGGAGTCCATTTCTCTTTTTAGTAGTTTCGTTAAGTTGTAAGAACGGTGTTGATATTCTTAAATTGTTTTAATCTCTTTATTGTTTGGAATTGTACTCACTCAATTTCTTTAATAAATGCATAAGACCCGCAGTCTATTGAAGTGTTAATCCGAAAAATGGTGTTTCTCGAGATAGGTCCATTTGTCTTTTATCTTTTTTGTATCTAACAATAAGTCAACTGCTGTAGCACAACAGTGGTGATTTAGAGGCGTGTATAGAATGGTTTGCAGATAAAATTACGATCATCGAAGAAGGGGAATATTTATCTGAATTTATCTTTGCCCAACCATCAAACAATCGGCTACCGAAGTGTTAACACAGTTTCCGCGGGAAGCGCTCTTTTTTCGCGGTGAAATGTTCAACGATTCCGTCGTGTCGGGTGTCGGCGTTACAAAAGGCAACATTGAACCCGTCACAGAGCATCTATGAATCACATTATCGATTTGTACGCCGGCGCGTTGATCAATGCGGAGAGATCCTTTGAAGTGTGCCGAAGTTCGTGAGAGCTTCCGGAAATCGTGTGGATGCTGGACCGAGCACGCGCAGAGATTCTCCGTGAGCGTGGAAAGGGGGCGATGCACAAGGGGGATCTTCGAAATAAGCCCCCATAAAATGATTGAACCACTACTACCATGTATCTTCGATTTTATCTAACTCGTCTCGTGGCTGTAGAGAACTATCTCTTTCTTCCAGATATCGTCGCATTCAAAATGTCCAATTTTAAACAGTAACAGTAAGTTTTTTTTAATGATTTGCCACAGAAAGACAAAATTAAAATAATTTATATTGTTACCAAGTCAATGTACCAATGGTTCCTGCTATATATCAAATTGTCTCGAAAGTTCGTTTCTTATTCGATTAATGCATTCGATGCAAATTCCGACTAGTTTTCTAAGAATGCAAAGATCAGGAATCTTGAGGTCAAACCAAGGACAATCTGTTTGTCGCCACAGCTAGAGCTCGCCAAATTGCTCGAAACATCGACAGCGTCAAACCCGACATAACCAAAATCAAAGACCAATCAGAGATCGAAGAGGAACCAAGACTCTAAGCAAATTTCTCTCGCGAGTTTCGCAGGATCGTCGAACGGTCTCGCCGTTGGAGGAAGTCGGGGCGTTGTTCGCAAAAACGTCATATCCGCTGCGGTCTATTCCTCCAACGACCGACGATAATCGATCCTCCGTTTCGCATCGTCTCGTTTCGCTTCCGAATCAAGGCCAGGCGTTTCAAGCAGGCTGTGGCGGCTTTGCTTTCGTCACGATTTTTCCGACTCTCGTTTATTACCGGTCGCGAGTGGTAGAGTAAACGACAGAAAAACGTGGGGATTGTGGGGGATGTGGGAGGAGGGAGAGGGGGGGGGAGGAGGAGGAGGACAGAAGTGGCGGAGAGAAACAGAGGATCGTTCTTGCCCTGCGAAAGAAAAACACAATCCGGCGAGAGTCGACGCGGCACGGCGCGGCGCGGCGGCGCGAGAGTTAGCAAGAACGCGGTGTAGGCGGCACATCAAAGGCGCACCTCGGGCGTGAACGAGCGAGCGGGCACGCGGCTCAAGTAGAGAGCGGAAGACACCGCCACCAATCCTACCACCATCCAATATATTTACTCCGATGGACCACCGCTACCATTGCCATCGCCACCACTAGCAGCGGCCGAGCCAGCGCCACCAATGCCACCACTGTGTCTACCACCGTAACCGACGACTACGACCACCGTGCAACCACCACACTCGCGAATACATTACTTGCTCGCTACGATAGACTTGACTTTTGCCGCGAACATCCTCGCGGTCTACGGGCCTATACCTTTATACCCGAGCATATAATCATCTAATTCGATCGTCGATACTCTAGTCACTGGATTAATGTGTTGTACGATAATGTCTCGATACATGCGAAAACTTCGGAACCCGAATGTCACTTTTATCGTGTACAGACACTATTCTTTGATCTTTTGTGGTAATCATCTAATGCGATCGTCGATACTCTAATCACTGGATTAACGTGTTGTACGATAATGTCTCGATATATGCGAAAACTTCGGAACCCGAATGTCACTTTTATCGTGTACAGACACTATGCGTTGATCTTTTGTGGTAATCATCTAATTTTATCGTCGAACCTCCAGTCATTGGATTAACGTGTTGTACGATAATGTCTCGATATATGCGAAAACTTCGGAACCCGAATGTCACTTTTATCGTGTACAGACACTATTCTTCGATCTTTTGTGGTAATCATCTAATTCGATCGTCGATACTCTAATCACTGGATTAACGTGTTGTACGATAATGTCTCGATACATGCGAAAACTTCGGAACCCGAATGTCACTTTTATCGTGTACAGACACTATTCGTTGATCTTTTGTGGTAATCATCTAATTTGATCGTCGAACCTCCAGTCATTGGATTAACGTGTTGTACGATAATGTCTCGATACATGCGAAAACTTCGGAATCCGAATGTCACTTTTATCGTGTACAGACACTATTCTTTGATCTTTTGTGGTAATCATCTAATGCGATCGTCAATACTCTAATCACTGGATTAACGTGTTGTACGATAATGTCTCGATACATGTGAAAAATTTGGAACCCGAATGTCGCTTTTATCGTGTACAGACACTATTCGTTGATCTTTTGTGGTAATCATCTAATTCGATCGTCGATACTCTAGTCACTGGATTAACGTGTTGTACGATAATGTCTCGATACATGCGAAAACCTGGGAACCCGAATGTCGCTTTTATCGTGTACTGACACTATTCTTTGATCTTTTGTGGTAATTATCTAATTCGATCGTCGATACTCTAGTCACTGGATTAACGTGTTGTACGGTAATGTCTCGATACATGCGAAAACTTCGCGGAACCCGAATGTCACTTTTATCGTGTACTGACACTATTCTTTGATCTTTTGTGGCAAGAGTTGAACATAGAAACGAAGGACAAGCAAATTAAATCGACACAACCGATACAAACTTGGACAAAATGTAACTTTTACGGTTTCAGTGATTTTTTAATGAAATTTTTTTGAAACTTTTTTAATGAAATTTAATGAATTTTCAATCATTAAATTCTTTTTCATTTTTATATCATTTCATCATTTTCTACTTACAATATAATTGTTGTTTCATCACATAAAAATTATACAAACAAAGAATGAATTTATTACGCGTATTAACCAATTTCAAGAAAGTTAAATGAAAATAAAGCAACGATCATTTTATTCACTCCAGTTACGTCTTTCGAGTATCGATCCATAAAAGAAGCTGATTAGTATAATAACTTGTAACAATTATATGAACGTATTTATTTAGAATTTTCGAGATTTTGATTCAATGCGTACACAAACGAATATATTGATTAGATAACTAAGCTTTCGTACAAATAGCGATCGGAAATGACAAACGTTTCAATTAATAAATTCAAAATCAACTATAACTGTGACGTTTCACTTATCCTATTTCACTATTCTCGTTGCTAGATAAGACATGTTCTTTGCTTAACTTGGTTTATCTGGAGTTAATAATTTCCCCCGTAACTACCTTCACAATTTCAGCATTGGTAAAAAAACAATCTGAAATTGCGACTCGTCCGATAGTTACAGCATTAAGGCGATTCAGCTGGTATTCGTAATTCTAACAAAAATCGTAAGACGAGGGGTTAATACATCGTCCATCACTCAGGATCAAGTCCCCACTCGCTTCTCACCCCCGAGCCCACCACTTTTCACTTTCATCCGTGTTCTCCCCCATATGTTTCTCTTTCCCGGGCGATTCGTCGACATCAATTCCAGTTTCTGTTCCGCCCCTGCCGAACAAATCTCTCCATTTTCACCCCGTTCACCCCTGTTCCGGAGTTTCCCTCTCGGCTACCGTCTATCCTCTATTTACCGATCCTCCTTCCTCCCCCTAAGCGTTCGTTCTTCCTTTGTCCTCCAACGGGTTCGCTGTCTTCCTCCCTCTCTCAACCCCGTGGTCCCCTTGCTCGTGGCCGCGTCCCCGTTCGTTGTTCGTACATCCGCGTATATCGGGCCGGAGCAGAGAGCAGAGCGGAGAGTCCCGGCGCACAGTCGGTTCACCGTACGGTGGACCGACAGAGAAGTGTTTGATCTCACCGCCAAGCCAGATCGGCAAAAGGCCTTTTTCTGCGGGCCCCGAGAGAGCTTGAAGCCGACCTCAAAGACTTGACTGATGACTTGCGGCCACGACGACTCCGCAGAGAGCCGCTGCTCTCTCGCCCGTTCGCTCTCGGGCCCCGCGAATCAACGCGAGGAGAAGAAGCAGGAGAGAGAGAGAGAGAGAGAGAGAGAGAGAGAGAGAGAGAGAGAGAGAGAAAGAGAAACGACAGGCCCGAGAAAGACGGACAGCCGGCGAAAATAAGTGGAAGAAGGTGGTCCGTACCGCGTACCGCTCGATCCCGATGTTCTAGCTGAGAACACCGATTTCTTGGGCAGACGCGTGCCTACTCGCGTGTCCATCGTTTTGGGATTCCCCGGGCTGCCAGGGTCCCTAGCCCAGGGATGTCTCCTCCCTACGATCATGTTACCCGTTGATCGATCGTATTTTCTCGATAAACGATCCTTGTCTTTCTCGGCCCAGAACTCTAGTCTTCCGATCTATCGAAGTTTTGCGACTACGCGAAACAATGATTGTTGTAACCTATGATGATTGTAGTAAAGGTTTAGAGGACTCAACTGAAATGATCATTTTATGAAATCAGGGTAATCTTCTACAATGACCTACAAATGGTTTCAGCTGTCGGTCATTGTTCGTTAAAAAGTTATTAATCTTTTAACTGGGGATGACGAGTTAATTAGTTATTCGAGTTCGCTGTCAGCATTCAGAAAATTAGTATTTTCTATTTGATACAAGAAATAATTTGACCACTTCATTGTGTCATAGTGTTCGTATTGGTGTAAACTGTAATGTGTTTTCGTTGGTATTGTGAAAATTATGTGTTGAATTGTTTACAGAGCATTTTGAAGAATTCAAAATTGATTCTGTTATCTTTTATGAATATGATTTACCTTCTAGTGTAACGCGTAAGCGACAAAACTCTGGTTATTAGTAATATTTGAACGAAGAGCGTGCTTTCAATGTTTAAATTGAATATGGGGTATACTTTGTATATTTATTTAGTCCTTACAGCAATTTAAATGGCTCAGATTACGATTCTAGGTTTGATAAATAAATATTTGTAAATTAGTATTTATTAACATTATTGACCTCATCATTTTTGACTTGTTATTATTAATATTAGGCGAATTTTATTGAAAATATCGCCACGCTGATCGACAGTAACATGTCAGTACTTTCAGTAGTCACTACAGACCCCAGCACAGAGTTCACATTATTATAACATTCGATACATAGGATTTGTTTTAAAACGTTCCAATCAAAAGTTTGTTAGTTCTGTCATGACTAAACTGTAGACTCCATGCATTCATGGAAAAATTAGTAGATGAAATTTAAAACAGTACAAAGCTAAAACAATTTAAGATTATCAATATATGTACCTGTTACTAGTTATAAAAATTAAAAAAAAAAGTAACACATTTGTATTGTGTTCCTTTTTTCCAAGTTTGTATTATATTCCCATTTTGAAAATAAAACAAGATTATCAATATATGTAACTCTTACTAATTATAAAAATTTAAAAAAAAGTAACATATTTGTATTGTGTTCCTTTTTTCCAAGTTTGTATTATATTCCCATTTTGAAAATAAAACAAGATTATCAACATATGTATCTCTTACTAGTTATAAAAATTTAAAAAAAAGTAACACATTTGTATTGTGTCCCTTTTTTCCAAGTTTGTATTATATTCCCATTTTGAAAATAAAACAAGATTATCAAGATATGTACCTGTTACTAGTTATAACAATTAAAAAAAAGGTAACATATTTGTATTCTGTTCCTTTTTTCTAAGTTCGTATTATATTCCCATTTTGAAAATAAAACAAGATTATCAACATATGTACCTCTTACTAGTTATAAAAATTTAAAAAAAGTAACACATTTGTATTGTGTCCCTTTTTTCCAAGTTTGTACTATATTCCCATTTTGAAAATGAAACAAGATTATCAAGATATGTACCTGTTACTAGTTATAACAATTAAAAAAAAGGTAACATATTTGTGTTCTGTTCCTTTTTTCTAAGTTTGTATTATATTCCCATTTTGAAAATAAAACAAGATTATCAACATATGTACCTCTTACTAATTATAAAAATTTAAAAAAAAGTAACATATTTGTATTGTGTTCCTTTTTTCCAAGTTTGTATTATATTCCCATTTTGAAAATAAAACATATGCATTTTATTCACCATTCTCTACCATATCGTCTCCCAACGTTTCACAAACTGACGAATTCCTATTTTTATTTTTATTTTCGTAAAAACAACATACTCGCGCATTACAAAACGTCCCATCACAGGACAAACATAAGAGAGAACATTATCCCAGCATAACGTGTACGACGAAACAGCAGGTACAGCATGGAGCGGAGCACGCACTCGAACTATCAACAGGTCGTACTACATCAAGGCCCGGGAACGTGTGAATCGGTCTCGGACAGGGTCGGTTGGAGCCGGCGTGACCCAGAAGCACCGGAAACAGTCCGAAAACTCGGCAGTGATAATCGATAACGCGCGTCCGAGGATGGTCCTGCACGTGACCATGAGAGAAGCGCGATTGCAGAAGAAACCGTGAGGGGTAAAGGAGGGGAGGAGGAGAGAAGGCGAGAGAATGGGAGAGGGAAAAGGAGTATCGGGGGCTAGTCAGGTCAGCGTCGCCGACGGCTGGCTGGGCTCTGGGGTATACGAGGAAGAGGAGCGTTGTTCTTGGGCCCAGCATTCGGAGGGGATGGCTTGGAGGAGAGGAACTGTCGGCTCCTTTGAAGTCGGTCGGTACCGTGTGTAATTAGGCCGCCGCTCCCCACCCCGCCCTCAGCCTCTGATCTCGCCGCGCTGTGTCGCTAATTGCTCACCGCCCCACGGCAGAAGCATCGTCGTCGACTTCGTCGTCGTCTTCCTCGACGTCGTCGTCGTCGTCGTCGTCGTCGTTATCGTTATCGTTATCGTTATCCTCGCCCGCGTCTACGCCAGAGTCACATCGTCATCGTCGTCTTCGTCGTCGACGACGTCGCCGTGACGTCATCGTTTCACTCGGCGACTCCTTTTAGGTGTAACGAACTAGACAACCTGCTACGTCTAACTCGACAAAGACGGGAGCATTCATTTCTAGCTGACAGGTTCCACAGGAGTTAGACTATTTCGTCGGACGTCTTTCGGTAGCCTCGTTCTACAATTCTCGGGTCCGAAATGGTTTCTTGTAGCGGCAGATTGCGACTTTGTTACGTTCTTGGCGACCACATGCGAGAAATAGCCCCGCGCTCCAACCTGCCCGGCCAGCCAGACAGCATTTAGGAGACTTCTCGCAGCTTCTCCTTTTGCATCGTTCCTCGGCTTTTTTTTTTTTTTTCGTCCGGCGATAACTGGCTCCTTCGGATTTACACGTACGAGATATACCGGTCGACGGTTTATCGCCGGTAAATAATTGACACGGCCGAGTTACGGACGCCGACGCCGCGACGCCATTCAAATCGTGATTGATCGTTCTTTCGGCAGCGGAACAGCGTCTCGAGATACCGACGATTCTGTTGCGAGTTTTGTTGCTTTCTAAGTGAAAGATTCGAGGTCCTTTCGGGCTGCGTCTCTCTCTCTCTCTCTCTCTCTCGCTCGCTGGCTCGTTCTCCGTTTGATCCTCGAAACACACTTCGAGGAGATTATTCTCTTCTGGATGGCTTTCCACTTTTTCCCCAGAGAAGTGGAACTTCGGGTTTTGCGACCGAACGTTATTCATCTTTTGTCCGATTTCGTGAATACACTTTGTTTTCTTACGCGAAGGGTTTCGCACGGTTTCTAGATGAAATTGGTGTTATTTGTAATATCGTAATGAATTAATTGGAGAAAAGCTTTGTGGAGTGTACTTTATGGGTATCGCGATGAAACCTGTTGCTCGTGGTAAAGTTCTATTTTGTTTGATCGTTCTGCTTGTGTAAATTAAAGCTTGTTGTTACAGGTAGTTTGTCATTTTGTTAGACGTGAGGGATCTAAAGACGATTGTACTTAACGTAGAGAAATACACATAAGCAGCCTATAAAAGCAATTACGTTATGAAAATGACAAGATTGAGTTTATCTTAACTTTTTGCTGTTTTTATTGTACCATACGTTTGATTTAAGAAATGTATTTAACACTAAACCTACCAAGCATTAAAACCATCGGCGAATGTTGCCTTATAAAAATGGCAACCCTAGATTTATTCAGATTGTCTGTAAGTTCCAATATAATAGATGTTTGAATAAGGAAATTTATTCCATTATTTTACATAAACGAATTTTTACAATTTCAATAATTGCAAAATATAAAACCGGTCATTTGACCGTGGTAGGTTTAGTGTTAATCATTTCCTACGAAAAAGTCTTCCTAATTTTAACCCTTTGCACTCGAGTGGTGACTCTGAGGCACCACTACAAATTCTTACAACATTATTCAAAATATTTTTCAGATGATCAAATTTTTATTTAATAAATTGCTAGATTTCTCTGTATTGTATGTGCATATTGGAGCAGCTTCATATACATAAAATAAATGAATTGTATAAAATGGAAGTATTCTAAATTAGAAAAAAGAATTTGGTTTCAAGACTAAATTAATTCCCAGTGCAAACGGTTAACAATTCTAAAATAAATAATCTGATACCGGTCAATTTGACCACAGGTAGGTTTAGTGTTAACCCTTTGCACTCGGAGCTATTTCAACTAAAAAATCAAACATTTCTTCTAACCTAGAATATTTCCATTGTACATAATTTTTTTTTATTATATGCGTATAGAAACTGATATAGTACCTCATACAATATTTAAATGTTTAGTAATTTATTACATATAAACAAATTTAATCATGTAAAAAATATTCCGAAGAATGGTGTAACAATTTGTAGCGGCGCCTCAGAGACGCCATTTGAGTGCTAAGGGTTAATATGATGATGAAGATAAAGGATTTTCGTTCCTTTCTAATCAATTCAGTATTTTCGTAGCACAATGTTATAAGAATATTATATTATGTTAATCTATTTGTTTCTGGCTAATTCGTTTATCGCAAAACTCTGAATATGGCATAGTAGACACGCGGATACGACCTAGCAGATTTTCTGTCCCACGTACAGTTAGGATTCTTTATGAGTCACTGTAACGCCACTCCTGTAATTTTTGACGTTTACAATCCGGCTACAACAATCTCCTGGTCAAGAAAAATGTTTAGGCCATAATTCCCGCCGCAACGAGACAATGACTAGTATTCAGGACATTCAGCTAGGTAGAAAGGTGCCGTGAAACATGCGAGAAGTTATGTTTGTTTCGAATACCAAAGATGGCTCGTAAGATAAATCATATCTGTCAACATACCAAACTGTTTCATAGCTCACCAAATAATTATTGAACGACAATATCACAATTAAAATGCGGTAGCCAAGTGGTGAAAGTAATCAACACACAATTTATTCATTCTGGTAATAATGAAAATTGATAGGTCATTTTAGAAATAATTATACGGATTCGGAATAGTTTCTTTACACGAAACTTTTTGTTAATTAATATAAAAATTAGATTGACTTCTGTTTTTCTAAGTAGAAAACAAAAACAAATTATTAAGGGAAATGATGGGAAGCATAAAGAAAATTGTCTAGCATTATTTATTATAATTATAAACATATTCTGGTAATAATAAAAATTTATAGGTCATTTTAGAAATAATTATACGGATTCGGAATAGTTTCTTTAGGCGGAACTTTTTGTTAATTATTATAAAAATTAGATTGACTTACTGTTTTTCTAAGTAGAAAACAGGATACTATAAAATATAATGTGCATACAATTTATTAATGGAAATGATGGGAAACATAAAAAAAAATTGTCTAGCATTATTTATTATAATTATAAACATATTCTGGTAATAATAAAAATTGATAGGTCACTTTAGAAATAATTATACGGATTTGGAATAGTTTCTTTACACGAAACTTTTTGTTAATTAATATAAAAATTAAATTAACTGCTTTTCTAAAAAGAAAACAGGATACTATACATTATAATGTGCATACAATTTATTAATGGAAATGATGGGATAAAAAATATTGTCTAGCATTTTTTATTATAATTATAAATATCTTCTGGTAATAATAAAAATTTATAGGTCATTTTAGAAATAATTATACGGATCCGGAATATTTTCTTTAGGCGGAATCTTTGGTCAGTTAATATAAAAATTAGATTGATTTACTGCTTTTCTAAATAAAACTATGGATACTATAAAATATAATATGCATTTGAACTAGCAATTTAAAAATGTGAAGTACAAAAGGTGAAAGAAACAAAAATCCCAGTGATTCATAACTAAACTGCAGATTTATGCAATTATGGCAACAATGAGTAGGTAAAACACACGAAATAGAAGACGTCGGATGAATTTAATATTACCGACAAAACAATGTTTAGAATCTATTAAAATTGTTAAATGAAAATATCAATCAGACAATTTTTATTTTGCATAAAGATCCGCTGTCTACCCGTAACAGATCCGAGGAATCAAAAATTGATTCCTACACCTCACTACATATTAGAAATTTACATTCACATCGCATACACCATCCACGTTCCGCGGATAGAGCCCAATTGAAGATGCCCGAGAAAAATGAACTCGAAAGATTTGGTTGTTGAATCTCTCCGAAAATAAACTTCTAAAGACGACCGACGACTTCTCGCGGACGCAGCAAGGTAAAAGCGAATGATAAGAAATAGAAGGGCCCTAACGACGGGAGGAAAGACAGAGAAGGAGGAGAGACGGATGAGCCAAAGAGATCGAACCGATGCGTTGACTATGCGCGGCGCTCGAGATCACAGACGGAATCCCGACGTAAACAGGCTTAAACTGTGATCTCTGCCTTTCGGCTCTCTTGCCAGGAGATACTTGTTGCTCCTTCGCCCTTTGATGTCGGTCATGCGCTGCTCCAAATCAATTTGGACTCATTAACGGGGCTGGAACACAGTGCCAAAGGATATCCGAAGCAAATATCGCGTGCCATTAACCTTGCCTCTTTTAGCAGGTGCCGCGGAGGAGAGCGGCTTCCTTTACCTTTTGTCCTTCCTTTTGTCTTTACCCGTGACCGCTTCCGATTCCCCGTTTCGGGAGACACGCTGACTACCGAATCCTCAGCCGATTCTCTCCGAGATTTGCCACCGAGATCGTCCTTCTCCTCCTCCTCCTCCTCTTCCTCCTCCTCCCCCCCCCCCCCCCGCCTGTTTATCGAAATCGGAGTCTGTATTTTTAGGGACAGACCGGTCCGGCATTTTGGGATTAGACTTCAAAGCACTGAAACGGAATTCTCTATCGAGCCACGCAACGCATACAAACGATCGTAATCGTGGATCCCCCTTGACTGTGTTGCTTTTCGGGATTTAACCTTTCAAGACCTGATGCCGTTTTGTACTACCATTTATTTTGAAAGGCTACCATGGACCGAAAGTGCGTAGATTCCGGCTAGAACCTATAATTATTACCTCTTTGAAGTCTTCCGAGATGCTACGAATTGATGCCTACACTCGGAGATGCCGCGCCGTATTTAGGTACAACAAGAAGATGGCTCATCGTGTTGCGCGCGGTATCTGTTCTTTACTCGTGCGATTTTGACGGTGTTTTTTATTTTTTGGATGTTGGCAATTTTTGTGTACGTTCTGTATGAAAAAAGTATCTAGTCAGAGGACATTTATTATTTTGTAAACAATACCTTATTTTGATTATCCACTCTAAATGATTTTGCTATTTAACAAGTGTCAATTTCATTTAAAATTTCCGGAAGTTATTCGTGACCCGTATGAAATAGTAGAGTAATATAATATTAAAGTTGTAATATACCACGAACACGAGTTGCTAAGTTAATCTTCATCGACATTTGATCGGGTATAAAGCGAAGAAGCAGAACTAGCAATTACGAAGAACTTTCTCCAGGCTTACTATTTTATGTAACGACTTACTCTAAGAAAATGAGCCTCGTTTATTGACAAGTTATGTATCTGCTACGTAACATGTATGACATAGCAGTTATTAAAAAGGATAAATGAAGTAACGTCTGCGTTGCATCAAATCTATTAGGTTGTTGTATTTAAAATGTCTGATTTTTTAACAGTAACGTCAAACGACCATATTTTTTGAAAATAGAATTTATTGATCAAAGTATCATTGTAATCGACATATTCTATCAATGAATTACAATTTTTTTTTTATTGTATTACGGTAGAAATCGCATTTTTTTTTGTCCATTCGCGTCCTTCATTTAACCTCTTAAGCGCATATGCCGTATACAGGGTGTCCCACATAAATGGGAACACCTAAATATCTGTGTATTTACAGTCCTATCAGAAAACTTCAAAGGACGAAGTGATACTATTGCAGGGGGCAAATATAATGGTAAAGAAAAAAATTTTTGATATCGTGTTTTTTAATGAAATTTCAAGGTCACCGATGTTTTTTTAAATTGAATAGTATATCTTTTTTGCGATAGCATTATAGACAATAAAAAACTGAATTTAGTGGATACCACCTTTTTGACCTTGAAATGACCTTGAGCAAGAATAATCATGTTGGAGCGGAAAACGAACAACGGAAAATGCGTGTAACGAAGGACATATACGATTCACAAATTTTTCACGATACAAATGTACTGCTTGCCTCAATGATTGGTGGCATTTGCCATAAGTGAAAACCAAAAGATACAAAACACTTTATCGTGGAAAGAATTCCACGCAGATTGAAAATGTTGAAAAAATTCCGTGAAAATTGTTGGCTCCGTAGATCCCGAGACAGACTCAAAAGTTTATTCATGAAATTAGCGAAGCGAATGAACCGCTCGGAGTTCAAATTCTGCACGGCGAACTCTCGGAAGCTGTGCCAACTGGAAACAAAACGAAATTCAGCAGGCTCGCCGGCATTCTTCTCTGGAGTGTCCACGAAAATAGTGGAATTCTTAGGGCGGCTCGCGTTCCTCGTGCTTCGATAAATTAAAATAAAATTCCTTGGTCGTCGCGAACGCCTCGAACTCTTCGAAGAATTCGAATTTAATTAATCGCGGACGGGGAGGAGAGTTTTGGCGCCACGTACACTCTCCCTCTCTCTCTCTCTCTGTCGCCTCGCAGAAGGCACCCCCCGAGAGATGTCGGCAAAGAACGACGATAAATTTAGGCGTGTCGCTCGGTCTCGCGGTTTGTCGCGTGTGTCTAGATTCGCGGCTGTGATTTATTATGTGTTCGAGGATCGCGTGCGTCCTCGTTCGAGCCATGTGTCGCCTCCAACTTGCTGAGACTTCGTCTGGAACTGGGACTTAAGAAACTTCCACGACGTTAGAGTCAGTCGCAATGATTCACTCGAATCGTTCCCCCAAAGACTCAACCGTAGTTTCGACTTTTGTTTACTGGACTTTTTACCATCGGATTAGCTGTGAAATTCCGGTGCAACTTAAACGAATTTAACCCTCCAATGCACGGATTGGATCTGTGACATTTATTCATCGTTTTTGGTCCGGTTTAGCATTAGGTTTGTAGAGCACTAAAAGCGATTATTTTACTTTAACACGTTGACTGCCAGGCGCATTTTCCATGGTTTGCCCAAGGCGCCGTGAATTTTTCATTATGCGATGCATATTATGTTGAAATATTAATTGCAGCAAATAATGTGAGTTATAAAGTCATGCTTGAAGCATTTTTCGTGCATTAATTTCTTCAAACCATTATAGTAACAATGGTATTATTGAAAAATTTATCAGTATCCATATTTACTCTAATTATGTGCTTTTATTATTTACTGCGTGGCCGTAGGAATAAGTATCTGGAATCTGTGCTGGTATAAGTCAAACGACCCTTGGATGTCGCTGGTCGGAATTTTGTACAGATCTGGTTCAAAGGCTTTCGCTAAATCGTACTTGAAAGTTCAAGCTCGAAACGTAAGCAAAGGATCTGACCCAGGGGGGGGGGGGAGGGCTAGAACGAAGTACGGGAGAGAAGCATAACAGGAGGCCGTGAAAGCATAACCAAAAGATGATCAAAGAGCGTTAAAAGAGGACTTGGTTGTCTTGCTGCTACCAGTTTCACGGCGTGTCTCTGCATACGCGTGTACACATACTACAATCCGGGAGGAATAAACGCCAATGGAATACTACTTTCCCCGGTGATGTGCATTGTCTTCCAACTGCTCCGGGATTCTGTGCGATCTATCGTTCTCGACGCGGAGCTTTCGGATACAATAGTCCCACAGTTTCGGAGGACGTGTCAATTAACACGTTCATCGCCCACTGGACAATCATAAAAATTACACGAAATCAAAGCAATATATTTAATAAAACAAAAACTAAGAAGTTTTGTTTTGTGATATTAATTACTGTTTCAAACCTCTTCTATTCCTCAGATCGTAAGGAAATTTTGTACAGTCAATCTACCAACGTAAAAATTAATTTTCAATTCTGTATAAATAATTCCGTCACCCAGATATGGGTGACATGGGGATGAAAGTGTTAACCATCAAATCCTTTTGACAAATGCTCGCAGGAAATAGACTTTCATGGTTTTCACCTAATCCTTGTTTTACACTTTAACCCTTACCACTCGAACGGCGACTCTGAGGCGCCACTACAAATTGCTACACCATTATTCAGAATATAGTTTACATGATTAAATTTGTTTATATGTAATAAATTACTAAACATTTATATATTGTATGAGGTACTATATCAGTTTCTTACGCATGTAATGAAAATAAATTATGTACAATGGAAATATTCTAGGTTAGAAGAAATGTTTGGTTTTTTAGTTGAAATAGCTCCGAGTGCAAAGGGTTAATCTCTTGCCGTATTTTAACGAGTCAGACTCGCTATGAAGATTTTCAACAATGTCAAACAAATATGAATGTTATGCTTTTTATTTTTAGACGAAATAAAATTGTACTTTTTGCACTTAATATGTAGGCATGAAAGCAAATGTAGCCATACGAAAAATATAAATTTTTTCATTCATCATCTGTGAAATTTTTGTAGCCGTAACTGTAGCCGTAAAAAAATGGTACGGCCAGGGGGTTAATTCGATCGATGATTTATACATAATTTTACATTTGAACCGATGCATATAAATCAAGGGGGAGAGTACGATTTCCGTGGCCCCTCGTTTTGAGGTTATATTTGTGTTCTTGGGGTTATTTCAAGGAAAAAATGTATATATAACATGGTGTCAAATTGGCCTGGTTTAGCCGGTAAAGTAGATTTCTTGATTTTTATAAATTTGCAAATATCTTGGTAACTATGTGAAATATGGCAAAATATCAAGAGACCTTTTTTGTAGAAAATGAAATTTGATTCGCATAATCTTTGCATTGTAGCTGTCATCCAGAATTTGAACTAGTAATGGAAAAATCATGTGAATAGAATGAGTTGTGGTTAGGTCGCGGAGGGGGCGGAAATCGTACGAGGGGCCACGGAAATCGTACTTGTGCCGAAGTATTCAAGGCAAGTGTTATTGTCGTCTAACCTATCTTCTAATCGTAATCGATTAAAAATCTATATTTTGAGGTGGACTTGTGATAAGTTTGTTTGGATAATTATCATTCACTGGGGTACCTCCGGTTCATTCGTTAGAAATTAATGTTCTTTCATCGGCCATTTGGCCCATTTTTCATCTAATCCTACGCCTAATATTGGATACAAGCTGCAACCATCAAACATTGTTAGACGCAAGGTTCGATCATATTAAGAAGCAGCAAATTTGCAATTAAATTATTCTCGGGGTTTCGATCCTAATGTGGATCATTTTCATAGAGGCTTTATTGCGTTTGCTGTGCCAACGGGTAAAATAAAACAAAAAAAAAAGAAAAATTATGAACAGAATATTAGGAGTTACGGAGAACGATGATTTAACCCATGGTGGCAGTTACGTACCTGTTCATAATTTTTCTTTTTTTTTTTGTTTTATTTTACCGGTTGGCACAGCAAACGCAATAAAGCCTCTATGAAAATGATCTACATTAGGATCGAAACGTCGAGAATAATTTAATTACAAATTTGCTGCTTCTTAATATGATCGAACCTTGCGCCGAAATCATAAAGTTTATTAATATACTTCATTTTCGATCGAGAGGAATTTCACCGGTAAACATTATTAGAATTGTGTTCTGAGATTTAAGAACTTGACAATCACACAGCATTCTTATATATAAAAATACCGGTCAGATAATGAAATTAGTTCCCGAGTGAAATTACAATTTGCAAATTTTAACAGATACGCAGCTGAAGTGTTCATTCATTGGACAGGTCACCCTATCCAGAAACAATTTTGTCCGACAACATTTACCACCTAAAACTAAATCTCGATAGAATGAACCAAAGCATGCATTAATTCCTGAAAGCAAATTCGAGGGAACTCGGCAAACACGAAAATCTCACAGTCTCGTACTGTGGCACCAGTGGGCAATATCGAAACGAAACTCACCCCCGAGAGAGCACCCTCGCAACTCACCTGTAGTTGCGTCCTCATCTTCTCGGCACCGTGTCTGACCCGCAATAGTAGAATTCAGGTGTCGGTAGCAATACGCGCGGCCGGGTCCCTCGGAAATCCTGTACGGCCCCAGGTCACCCCTCGATCATGTTCAGCGTCTCCACCGGATGGTTTTGACGGCCAGGACACAACACCGAGTCTTGTTATTCCGTGAAACGTGGAATGGTGGCAATGTTCGAATAAACGATCGATGTATGGAGTACGCTCGGAGAGGGTTGAAGCGCAAGAGCGAGCGGAGGCCACGTGGTGTTTGGACGCATGAAAAAGCACGAGGACCGAGTCCAGGCTGGACTGGGCTCGACGCACGTCCCGGTTGACGGTTCGCGGCACACTGCCGCCACTTTCCGCTTCGCACGCTTCCTCTTCTTCTCCTTCTTCTTCTCTTCGTTCCTTCCGCCGAGGCGAACCCTTCTTCCGAGTCACGAGGAGCCGGTGCGCGCACGTGCCGGCCACGGCCGAAGAACAGCGACCGACACCTCCTCTTCTTCGCGCTTCACCCTTTCTCTTTCTCTTTCTCCTCGCCTCTCTCACTCTTTCTCTCTCTCTCTCTCACTTTTTCTCTTTCTCGTTCCTCTTCGCCGTTCTACCGGCCTCTTTGTTGCCTGCGGCCTCTTCTTGCTCTTTTGCCGCTTGTTTGTTGTGGGTGTTTTCTTTGACGGCTGCCTCCGCGCCGCTCTTTTTCGTACCCGGAAGAGCACAGCCCCGGGAAGATTAATTGACGGAGACTCCACTAGGGGCGGGAGAACGCTCTTTCCAATCTCTCCTTCTTCCCTTCCCCCCCTCGTGGCACCTGCTTTCTCTTGGCCAGTTTGTCCGGCCGATTGATCGACAGCCGGCGGGATTTCTGTGGCGACACCGGCAACCGTTTCTCAAAAGTCCTCGGCTCCTACTTTCCTCCACTCGCGATGCCTTCTTCGATAACCCCCCATGGGACACCGGCTTTTCTACGGTCTCTTCTTCGACGAGAATTCACCTTGCACCTCTGATACTGGTTGCACACGCTGTGCTGGCGGCTACACACTTTCAGGGATAATTTTTTTATTAAACGGTACAGAAAATTTGGTTGAAGCGTTGATGAGACAGTTTTTGAGGAAATAATGTTTTAGAGTGGCCACGAGGAACTGTCACAGCTAGAGTCTGCCGAATTAGCAGGCTTTCCGTGACTCTTGTGCACGGAGTGTCGAGACCGGGTGACCCAAGGTTCCTCGCAGCATCGAAGCTTGCCACTGACTGACAATCGGGCCAGGTTAAACCGCGCGAAGTAGCCAGACAACAAAATTTCGGAGTGAAGGGCGGGGGCAAGCACCGAGTCTGAGAGAAATGGTGGAGATTCACGAGGGTGGGGCGACGAAGGTCTCGGCTGTGTGAAGGGTAGTTTTGATCGTGTTCTGGTGGCTCAGCTTCTGTTTGTGTAACGGAATGTGTATAATCTTGAGACGTTTGCGTAATCTCTCTTTTGGCATAGGTCAACAGGTTTTAGGAATTTTAGTGTAATGTTCACGCGAACCATTGGAAACCATTGTATTTATAAGTCATTGTTTGTAAGTAAATTTTAAACATTATTAGGATTGTGTATAAACGATAAAATTCGTACGAACCTAGAATTCTTAGGTTTTTATTCTGAAGAAAAATTATTCCTCGTTACAGTTGACTAAGAAATCAATGTTATATCAAAATAATGCAGAAGGAATCAAATAATCGAAACACATGATTGCTGTTATTAAAACAATAAAGATAATGAATATACTGTAATAACCGTATTAGTTTTTTAATATATACCACGCGCAGCTACCGATCAGCAATCTTGGTAATTTACTAATAAAATTATACTAGTGGGGATATCTCAGGGACAATTATGTCGGAGACATTTGGGACAATTACCGATGAAATACTGTATATCGGTGTGAGACCACTACTAATCCAATAACAAAACTTCTTCATTTTTCATAATTTTTTTATTAGAAAAATGCCACGAATATGTTGGTGAAAGTTCCATCAAAAAATAAATAAACAAAAATTTTATCATTGGCTTAGTAGTGGTCTCACCGATGTATATTCGACTCGTATTATGTTACACTTCTCGAGCTACACGGGCCGTCACGGGGTATACCCCGCGGAAAGAGGGATTGCTTTGCGACAATTATCGTACAGAAGTTCACGACACTTAACGATGAAATACTGTATGGGGGGAAATGGCTGCCACATCCTTCTATATTAAGATATTTGGTTCAATTTTTCAACAATACAATAAAACGTACATATTGATTTTTCGAAGAAACATAATATTATGTATGAAAAAAATTTTTAAATTTCTCTTATGTTGCAAGAAATCTTCAGTGGTTTGATCCCAGATCTTTTTCAACCTATTAAATAATAATCGGCGCGTACCGTATTAATTGCAATCAGTAAATTTCTTGCAATCGATGCATAATAAGTGTTTATCGTTGTTGGACAGGGCAGATCTTGTCGGAAGGGGGTTGCGGTTGCGCGAAGAAGGAACGAGCGAACGGAGGAGAAGGTGTACCGGGTAGAAAAAAGTCTATTGCTCGAAAAACGGGTTTGCGGTGCCGCGGGTGCTGCCGGGTGCGCTGTAGTTTATCGTTGAAATCGTGTAGCACGTTACGGTACACCGCGATCATTAGCAGCTAGAAGCCGCCTGACTGCCGGCAAGGCTGCACGATACTCTCTTTGATATCCGCTTGTTCTACCCGACGTACCCGCGTCGATTCCAGGAACCCGTGTCCGCATCCTCGATCCTTCGAGATTCTCGCTTTTACTCCTTCGTTCAACCCTTAACCCGAGAAAGAGACAATTTTTATCGCGATTATTCTGAAACACCATCTGACTGTCGCGAGAGCCATATAGGGTAAACTATACTATTGCTGACACTGCATTAGTTATTGACACTTTTGATTTAAACCGGCAAATATTAAGAACTCCTGGTATAGAACATCATTTTTTATTGATTCTTATATATATTTCAAAGCAACGTTGTAAGTTTTCATAACAGAGTTCCACATATGACTGTTAGCAACGCTGGAGGACATCCGGTAAGACCGACGGATGACCATAGTGCAATAGGTCGTCCCATAAGTTCGTGACGTTTACTGTTTTACTATTTAAATTAATATTTGAAACATTCTTTCAAAGTCAACGAAAAAATATAACTATCTTCTCTACAACCTCTTCCCACATTTTTGGTAAAGATATTATGCCGTCACTAAATAAAATACTTTTCAATCCGCGGTACGAACTTATGGGACAACCTAATAAATAGTTTTGCTCAAATTTTCGTTACGAGTAAGTATACTTTATCGCTTTATAACTTAATTTCGGATAGTACCACATATGTAATAAGTGTGTATACGTTTAATTATAAATCAAATAGCCTTTTTAACATTTACTTCTTACTGTTTACCAAATTGTGCCAATGACTGTACTATTTGTCTTACGATTGTTGTTCACTGAATATATTTCATAATAAAAGATTTATGACCCGTAAAACTGTTTGATTTTGCTGAAAAATCTCTATTAGCTTATAATAATAGCAAGTTAAGCTCGTTTAAACAATTTCAAAAAAAAAGATAAAAAGATTTTTATTATTGTTTTTGGCTTAGGGTGTCAATCATTGTACAGTTTACCGGTGAAATTCCTCTCGATCGAAAATGAAGTATATAATAAACTTTATGATTTCGGCGCAAGGTTCGATCATATTAAGAAACAGCAAATTTGTAATTAAATTATTCTCGACGTTTCGATCCTAATGTGGATCATTTTCAAAGAGACGTTATTGCGTTTGCTGTGCCAACAGGTAAAAAAATAAAAAGAATATTAGGAGTTACGAAAAACCATACTGTGGCGGCTACTTCCTATGCTCGTCAACAGAGGGACATTACGACAACACCTTTCCCGCTAGTACCTGAATCTTCCTCTGTTTGTATATACACCGTCCTAAACTGTCCTTACGACATCCCGCGTCTAAGGCACGGGTCCGCTAGATAGCCTTACCGATGAGTCCTCTAGCGGGCCTAGGGCGAAACGCTTCCTTCTCCTTTTTCCTCCTCTCACACACTTTTCAGCCGCCATAATACTTTAACACATGGTGGCAGTAACTGGTTTTTATTATAACATGGTTTTTCGTAACTCCTAATATTCTTTTATTTTTTTACCTGTTGGCACAGCAAACGCAATAACTTCTCTTTGAAAATGATCCACATTAGGATCGAAACGTCGAGAATAGTAGTTAATTAATTGCAAATTTGCTGTTTCTAATATGATCGAACCTTGCGCCGAAATCATAAAGTTTATTATTGCACAGTTTACCCTACATGTATACTGTTACATTTTTTTCGTCAGTTTGATCTGTGTCTTTACAATTTTCAGTACAAGAATTAATTTTATACGCTGCGAGCTTCATTAGCAATACGAAAAATGTAAATCTCGTGTCGGTCACAGTTCACGTCGAAATGTATAGGTGTAAGGTCAGCCAACTTTTTCCTAACAAGATATAATGTCGTTCTTAAATTTTATGATGCGTAAAAATTCAATTAAAAGACCGCTTTCGTCTTCGACTTGGACGGGATCCAATGCTTTTCATTTGGACCGGATCCAAATGCACTTTCCACGGTGTTCGTTTAAAAAAAAAAAGAAAAATGAAATAATATTCAGCCTAAAGTATTTCAAAGGGTAAAAGTGATTCGAGTGTCCCCATTGTTCAGACTCGGATCGTGAGCATTGAATGAAAAAAAAAGAAGAAAAAAACTAAAACGAAGGACTACGGCAACCTAATAAGTAATCTGGCGAGTAAATTTCCATGATATATTCGTACCTGGTCCAGATATCCCGTCGAGAGAGAAAGGGAGAGAAGATAGCCGAGTCGATTTTTTTTTATTTTTTCCTCGGCGGAGAAGTTTGAGGCGGCGCCGATTTAAATACCCGATTCTTTGTGGACTCGCCGATCCCGGGCGACCGAAATGACGTTATTAACGAAGAACGTGTCGCCGGGATGTTATCGTGCCGAATTAACGATAAGGAAAAGATCGGTGCCACCGTATCAGGAATCTTATTCCGTGAGTCATCATCGAACCGGTCGATACCAATCGAGGCCGATCGGGAATCGAAACGATCCCGGCCGATTCGCCGTCGATGCTGATCACGCTGCGCCGCTGTCTTTGGCGGACTTTGAAATGATAATCGAGGAGAAAAACGAAGCCCCGATTAAAATCTGATACCGCGCGAATAAAGAACTTTGAAACAAGTATGGCATCGCGAGATGAGAAGCGACGATCGCCGGTACTCGAATTATTAAAGAGCAGCTTCGCACCGAAAGTCTCCGGGTGATTTATCCGTTCTGTAAAAATTAAATAGCCAATATTTATGGAAATGTACATTTTCGTAATACAGCAATATCAGTTCCGATCATTCTGAGACACGATCGAGCCCTGTGGATCATCCTACAATCATCAAGCACCGCTGCTTACAATGTGGCAGGAGGTGTGAAGCATTATCATCGAATAGAAACTATAACGAGCGGCTCGTAGCCTCTTAATTAGTACAGCGCCGATGCACGGGTGCGGGTAACAAGAAAGAAATCGTTAACAACCGCTCTTTATTAAACCAGTCTCACGGGGTGAGACTTAGGAAAGGATAAGAATGTCGCGATCGTCGGATGGACCACCTACGACGGTTATACGACCGCTATCATGTCGTCTTCCGCTAAAGTTTCGCGGGAAACGTTTACAATGGGGGATTGTAAAAGTGTTATTATCATTAATTTTCACCGGGCGGAACGGTCTGTGAACTACAACGGCGAGAATTAATGATAATAACGGCCTGCCCCCGGGCTGTTTGTAGAGCTGCGCTCTGCACCCGGACAGCGGTGTCCGTGTCTCCCTTGGCCGGCTTTTCCACGATGAATTTCTCCTTTCCTCGAATCACCTTCACCGAACGGAGAGACAGCGCAGCGAGGAGAGTTATCAGTTTCTTCGAAACGACGATTCGGCCCCGGCAGCCATCGTGAGCACAGCATCAAGGAAGAGAACGTTACCGAACAGAGCGGCGACGGAGAGGGAGGATAAGCGAGAAAAAAAGAGATAAACGAGAGGACGCCGCCATGGAGGAAGGGATGAAAGGCGCCGACTGCCCTCTAAGATGCTCCCCCTCTTCCTCTTCCCCCTCCTCCCTCCTCCTCCTCCTCCTCCTCCGACTCCCCTTTTCTCGATTACACCTGGTCACGACGCCATTCCCGTATACCGCTCCTGTTAGTGTCAAATCACTGTGTTACGTGTTCTACTACGTACCGCGAAGTCAACGCTCCATCCACTCTTCCCCTCCAACTACACCGACGAACAACTCTCTGCTTCCGAGGCCTCGCTAACGACCTGCCCCGGTTTTTTCTTTTTTTTTTTTTTTTTTTAGCGAAGTCGGCACACTTCGACTTCGCTTCTTACGGTCGCGCCGCGCCGCCCGTATGCAGATTTCGTTCGGGTTGTGTTCAATAGGGGGACCCGGCGCAGATCGAGAGAAACGGCCCTGAACGTAACGAAGTGACGAATTATTAGCGTTGCTAATTTTGACGACCACAATTTCCGTTTAATTTGATGCCTCCATTAGCGACTGCAATGCCCTTGTAATTAATTGGCCTCCACGCCTGCGACTCGCTGTAAACGTAAATCGGCGTACAATTATAAGATGGAGGAAGGTTTAACAGTAGAACTACCAAGCACTCAGTGTTTATAATAACTACAAGATTGCATTTATTCACAAATTTTTATATAAATACGTACGTGAATAGAGACGTTTATTTAAAAAAATTACTCTTGAAAACATATTTATAATTTTAATATTTGTAAAAGACAAAAGTAGAAAACAGTTATTTTGACTAGTCCGGTAGTGTCAGTGTTAAAATGGTTTTGCGACGATGAATAGGAGCCTTAACAGTTTTAATGTGTGGTCGAAATGGGAGTTTAGAGAATGATATATTAAAATTTTGTCAACTTGTTATTTAATTTGTTGATTCTTCCTACGTGTCAAATTTAATAGGAACACGTTCTGTTTCCAAACGTAGAGTTGTACTTTTAGAATTTTTATTTTATATAAGGAATATTCTTATTCGTGTGACATGTTTAACACTAAACCTACCAGCTCCGGTAAAATGACCGCTTTCAGGATTTTTATTTTACAATTATCGAAGTCATAAAGATGGTTCCACTCGAAATGATTTTGCACACTTTTTTATTCAAGTATACATTATAATAAAAATGGCACAAAATCTAAATAAATTCAATCGTGCCATTTTTATAAGGGAGAAAAATACTAATCACTTTTAGTGGCCGGTAGGTTTAGTGTTAATAACATCGAGAATAAAGATAATTAGACTGAACTTTTGTGCAAAATAGAGCAGCTTCATAAATACTACACTGTAACCTCGGTTACTTTTTTAACACTAAACCTACCACGGTTAAATGACAGGTTTTTTATTTCACAATTGTTGAAATTAGAAAAAGTCTTTCATAGGAAATTACTAAATTGGCTTCTTTATTTAACACTAGAACTACCGAGCGCTAAACGCGACTGGTGTATATTGCATTCTAATAACGACAAGAATGCATTTATTCAACTTCCGTACAACTTTTGTTTAAATATGTACTCTAATAGAGAAGTTGACTAAAACATTACTCCGGAAAACATTTTTATAATTTCAATATTTGTAAAAGAAAAATTTAGAAACCAGACATTTTGACTTGTCCGGTAGTTCTAGTGTTAAGCATGAATTATAATGAAAACCGCACAACGTTTAAGCAAATTCAAAATTCTCACTTCTATGAGACGTTTTACTTTTTTTATGTTCTGTGTTTGGTAGGTTTAGTGTTAAAATTACCGCGATGTGAAACAAATACAATCATTTGTGTACTCTCTTCTATATCCTAAAACTTTCGTTTATAACATTTTCTGGTATCACGTATAATTTTCGAGTAATGGAATTTTATCCAGAAAACGGGCTGTGGCG
Organism: Sphecodes monilicornis; assembly: GCA_913789915.3. Taxonomy (NCBI): domain Eukaryota; kingdom Metazoa; phylum Arthropoda; class Insecta; order Hymenoptera; family Halictidae; genus Sphecodes; species Sphecodes monilicornis. Next base: position 24,972,863 of record OU565287.1, read on the forward strand.
ACGCGACGTTACCTTTCCAGATTTGTTGCTTGGCGTCGAAAGATTAAACGAGCAGTTATCTGGGGCGGTGCATGACGAGCGATACGGTCCTGGCACCGCGGAGTGGGAGTAATGAGAATGCTCATAAAGGGGCGAGAGGAGGATGGAACGAGCCGTTTACCTGGACGCGTGACGGAGGCAGGTGCGCGTCCTGGCTGTCGGCACGTTTGATGTTCACCACGCGGTCGGCCAACAGGAACGGTGGATGCGTGTGTCGCGGACGAAGAACGAAGGACGAAGGATAAACCGAGACGCCTCGTCAGGGCTGGGCAGGGAGGGGGAAGCGGGAAGGGTTAGGCCGGTCGGAAGTAGGAATTAAGTGGAAAGAAAAGGGGTGAAGTGTGACAATTGAAGGGGTGAAAGGCCGCGTCGTTGAATCAGCAAGGGCACAGAGCGTTAACAAAAGGTCAACAGAGATTGCCAAACATCGAGGGTAGATTGGGGGTTGTAGATAACAGTAAGACTTGCGATGAAAAAGTTATCTTTTAGGATTGATAATGTTTTAACCCCTTGTCGTATTTTAACCCCTTCTCGTATTATGAATACTGTCTCTTCGCAAATACTATGAGACCTCAAACATCGCTTTCTAATTAATTTTTCAAAATTTATTCTCTCTTTTAAGTCAATATTTATTAAGAGGTGAAGTACGTACGCCACGAAAGAATCACTAACCTTCCACATTTTTATAGTTCAAGCCCACTATATAAGTAATCTATTTTGGCTGCAGCTAATTTAAGAAAAAAGAAACGGTACTGTAAAGTTTAATAACTTTGTGTTTTTAATATCTAGCCCCTTGTCGTATTTTAACGAGTCAGACTCGTGATGAAGATTTTAAATGAAGTCTAACAAAGATGAAAGTTGTACCTTTATTTTCAGACGAAATAAAATTCTACTTTTGTGTAATCAATATTTAAACATTGAAGTAAATGTAGTCGTGCAAAAAAATAAATTTTCTTTGCTTTTCTGTGACATATTTGGGGATGAAGACGTTATAATTATTGTAGCCGTAAAGAAAATGGTATGGCAAGGGGTTAATACTATTATATCAGATAGCCAAGATGGCGCTGTTGCTCTTCAGAAATAGTTGCACTAAAGATTCTCCCTCAATTTTTTCCCATTTTCTTTCTAGATTTTAACTCTTCAGGGGCGGCGTCTGTGAACTATACCGACTTTAACAGTAGGTTTACGGAGCACTAAAATTGATTATTTTACATTATATTATAAATATAATAAAATTGTGTTTACCTAGATCTTCAGCGATTTTTATTGTAATATGTACACAACAAAATAAATCTATTTAGTAATTCCTCAAGAATGTCTCCTTATACTCTTAATATTCGTAAATGAAAAGTTTTTGATATATATATAATATAATATAATATAAATATATATAATATAATATAATATAATAATATAAATATATATAATATAATATAATATAATAATATAAATATATATATAATATAATATAATATAATAATATAAATATATATATAATATAATATAATATAATAATATAAATATATATATAATATAATATAATATAATATAAATATATATAATATAATATAATATAAATATATATATAACATAATATAATATAAATATATTATATAATATATAACTAATATATATATAACATAATATAATATAAATATAAATATATATATATATATGTATATACATATATAATATTCCCAAATAGAAGATCAGATTATATTAAACGCGAGAATACTATCATGCATTACTATGTACCTTTCGGAATTTGAGGATAGTTAAGAAAAATATCAAAAAGTCTAAATCTCGAGTTAATTATTTTAAGATCTGTAACATCCTAGAACGTGGGTCGTAGAAAAAGAAACTAGTAGTCGCGCGTCGTCCCTGAAGAGTTGATACAGATAGAAATAATAAAAGTGTTCATTTGCAACTGTTGAAATTGGAATCACGAAGACATTCGTTTTCAAAGGGTGAAGTTAATGGATTCTTTACTATATCTCCTCGATAAAATAATTATGAAAATTGCTTTTAAAAATGTCTGTGAAACATTAAGACGCGTAACAAATATGCAGTAATATGTGTGAAGAATTGCACGTTTGTACAAACAGAAACTCGATAATAAGAACTGAATTATCGAGGAAGAATAATCACGGCCAGGATCTACTTCCAAGTTTGCCGACAAGGAACATCCGAGCGAACGGGGAAGTGCAAACACGAGAACTCTTGAAAATTGAAATGAAAATCAGCAGAAGGAGAAAACTCGTCGCGAAATATGCAGGACATTCGGATGAAAATGGCCGAGATTAGGGAAGAAAAGAGTGAGTTCAGAGTGACGATGAATCAACATTATTATGTAAACACAAACACCAAGGTAGAGCGCTCTTGATTTCCGGGGGTTGAGCGAACCTGTTTTCAGTTTGAAAACCTCGGAGTAGGAAATTTACGACATTAGCATAAAACATCGCGCCACACCCTTTCACTATCATTTATTAAAGTGGCTAATTCTCGTACAAACTTTGGAAAATTGATCAATTTTTCTTAATTTTTTCAAAGCGATGCGACGTCTACACTTACAATCATTTTTGTAATTGCTTTAACTACTTGTTCGTTAAACAATTTTTTTTATCCATTGGGTTGTTCGGAAAATAGTTTCCTTTTTCTTGTTTTCATTGCTTTTTTTTTCTTTATTTTTCATTACTTCTATTTATTATTACTTAACCTTATTTTAAGTCGGAAAATCGTTGTATGTCTTAATAGTTGCCATTTCGGACGCCATTTCATTTAAATTACGAACAAGGAGGATAAAACACTTTTTAGGGCTTCGAAAAGGCAGAGGACGAGACAGCAGAGGAGTTATAGTTAAACAGCGACCACCGGCGCCGATGAGTCCGCTAATTATTGTTCAAGCGCACTGTTACACTCGCGCGCGTGTATACGCGTGGACATTTCGTTGATCGGATGGGCGGAGACCGACAGTGGCGTCGAACGGGGCTTAAATGCTCGGCAATCGTTCTGAATATTACAGCGGTAGCGGTTAAATAAATAACGATAATGCCATTTCGATGCCTTTCGCGGAAACGATCCCGACCGGGGACCCATAAGCCTTTACTTTATTGTTATTACGATGTACTCGACGCCAGTGCTTTCCCTGTGGTCGCCAAGCACTCGATAAATTAATGTAATGCGTGCTGATGGCTGCAACTTCTGAGCCGATCGTGTAAACCAGCAAGTATGTTTTCTACCCCTTCGTGCTACCCTCTTTGTTCTACGGCGGTGCGAGAAACTAAACGAAAGTTCGAAAGATGGGGATGGTGGCGGAAATACGTACAGTGGTGGACAACTACTTAAGTACACCCCCTAAAAACGAATAACTTTTTTACACCTGGTCCAAATGATGAGTTCTTTTTTTTTTGAGATGTTAGAAGGATTAATTTGATCAGATAATGTGTAGAAACTTTTTTAAAAATTGCTATTAGTCCGTTTTGTGATGTTCATGATCTTTTCCTATCTGCAAAACTGCTTTTTGTAAATCTAAGAGCATTAGAAAATGTACAAATCTTTAAATTCCACTTTTATTGTCCCTATATTTCTTTTGCGTGTATTTAGAGGTTATGGTGTCTTGAAAATAGAGTTGATGCAGGTACAACAGGACTATCATTGTGTTAATTATCTACACAGATAATGTGTAGATACCATTTTTAAAAATTGCTATTAGTCCGTGTTGTGATATTCATGATCTTTTCCTATCTGCAAAACTGCTTTTTGTATATCTAAGAGCATTAGAAAATGTAAAAATCTTTAAATTCCACTTTTATTGTCCCTATATTTCTTTTGCGTGTATGTAGAGGTTATGGTGTCTTGAAAATAGAGTTTATGCAGGTACAAAAGGACTGTCTTTGTGTTAATTATCTACACAGATAATGTGTAGATACCTTTTTTAAAAATTGCTGTTAGGCCGTCTTGTGAACAAAAAAGAGATGTTCATAATGTCTAACTTTTCCTGTCTGCAAAACATGCCTTTTGTAAATCTAAGTGCATTAAAAGATGTAAAAATCTTTAAATTCCACTTTAATTGTCCCTATATTTCTTTTGCGCGTATCAGAGCCGGTGTCTTGAAAATAGTGTTGATGCAGGTACAACAAGACTATCATTGTGTTCATTATTCCTTAATATTATTATTACAATGAAAAGAATAAATTAATCTTTCAAAAACAAATTGTAGAACGTTTTAGTACTGTTTTTTCACAAGATTCGTTTCATTGAGATTCTTTTCATTGAGAATCGTCTAAAATCAGAATTTTTTTATATTTTGCAAAGAGCAAAATTCAGTTAATCGGATTCACAGATTCTACCTCTTAAAGAATACTGTTTGAAGTAGATTCGCAGAGAAATTGAATTCTGCAGAAAGTAATATTCGAGCGTTTCCATCGAATGCTCCCGGTTGCAAATATCTCCCTGATTTTCCAAGTTCTACATTCGAGGGACCGTCTACGGTTTCATTTTCAATCGCTGGTATGCAGAACTCGGTGGCCAGTAGTCTACGGTTTCATTTTCAATCACTGGTTTGCAGAACCCGGTGGCCAGTAGTGGGTACTATAAACCAAATAACTTGCAATTTGCAACGGTTGCGGGTGGTTTCGCAAAGCCACTAAGGATAAGTAACACGATAATCCAGGGAGTCTGGGAACTTGTAATTCCCTGATCGCGAACTGCTGGCCGAGTCTCATGAGATTATTATTAGTAAAACTTTCCGGACACCTCACCGAGAACGTTCGAACGCTATGCTCTGCAAAATTTCAAACTTTAGAAGACTCGACCACAAATATTGAAAGCCGTAATTACATTTAATTAATTCCTTCTTTGGATTCAGCCACTCCGTTGAACCAATAAAGTAATGAAAACGGAGAAACTATGTTTCATTAAATATTGAATTATACAACTGATCTTGGCCACAAGAGATCAAATACTACTTTTAGTAATACTCTAATCCTCTTAATTATTCAACGATTTCCTACGGTTCTCTGCATCTTCATACAGTCTGGACTGACACTGTTTTCCAATCTTGGTTTTTGCAGTTCACATAGAAACAGTTTTAACTAGGAAAAGCAATTTAGTTAATAAAAATAGTTGCATTCCTGTATTATTTCTCACAATATCGTTACTGTGTCCAATGGAGACGTACCTACTGTATGCTTATAAAATGCGTTCGATGGACGCTGGTATTTTTTTATGGTTAAGTACAATAGCTTTGATTTTATTAAATTTTTGTGATCGCTGATTCGATGACCGATGTGAGGAGTGTCTTGTTATTATTATGTCTAATAATATCGTTACTGTGTCCAATGGATACATACCTACTGTACATTTACAAAATGTGTTCGTCGCTACTATTTTTTTGATGGTTAATTAAAATAGATTTTATTAATTTTTTTGTGATCGTCGAGTCGATGACCGATGCGATGAGTGGCTCGCTATTATTATTTCTCACAATATCGTTACTGTGTCAAATGGAGACGTACCTACTGTACGTTTACAAAATGTGTTCGATGGACGCTAGTATTTTTTTGATGGTTAAGTACAATAGTTTTGATTTTATTAAATTTTTGTGATCGTCGGGTCGATGACTGATGTGAGGAGTGTGTTATTATTATTATATCTCACAATATAGTTACTGTGTACAATGGATACATACCTACTGTACATTTACAAAATGTGTTCGTCGCTACTATTTTTTTGATGGTTAATTAAAATAGATTTTATTAATTTTTTTGTGATCGTCGAGTCGATGACCGATGCGAGGAGTGGCTCGTAAAGACAGGAAGCAGGGAACTTTGTAAAACGACGCCGATTTCCATCGAAGGCGCGTGGTGCCGATCGGAAAATCTGTAACTGAATCCAACCCGCTTCATTAACCTCCATCTGAATTTATAGGGGGAGCTGTACGGTGGTGTGGCCGACAACGCATAGGAAGCCGGTCCCGGTACCTACAATGGGCCAGGACACAATGCGGTTAGATAGGCCGCTAGATAACTGCAAGAGGAGGACACACGTGTCCGGAACACGTGTCCTTTTCGTGGCCCCACCGTAATATCGTTGCTTCGTCTTTAGATCGCCGCGATACGTGTCTTCTGTGTTCCACGAATTGGACCGCGTGGCCGGCCACGATCGAAGATCCTCTTTGCTCGAGCGACTATGGTTGCGGTGTGTTCTAGGTATCCGCAGGAAACGGCGATGTTCTTTCGCCGATCTTCGGTTGAAAGGTTGCCATTCTATTTCTAATTCTCACACACATTAATATTAGGTACCTGTATAAGTTTCAGCTGTTTCCTTCTTAGGTGTCGGAACGGATAGAATTTGTTTGTAATTTAACCCTTAGCGGACGGAAATTATTTTTAGCATACTTCTTGATGGGTCGAAAAAAATTTTCCTTAAAAAACAAAATTGTGTATTGTATAGTTAAAGCACATGAATTGTGTTAAGGGAGACGTGTTGTGTCCAGTATAAATTTGTTTGATATTTTTTATAAAATTGCTTGGGCGACTGACAGTCGACACGCGTCCAGAAAGGGTTAAGATGGTGCAGCATTTTACAGTCTGTTCCACAATGTGGAACAAAAGTAATACGAATCGAAAGTACATATCAAATTGGAACAAATACATGTAATTGGAACAAAAGTAATATGAATCGAAAGTACATATCAAATACCAGTAAGCTCTGATACTGCATTAGTAAAACCGGAAGCGAATGGAGTTTGTAAAAGAATAATCACTCGAAACATCGAAGCTGCGTATGCTTAAATTGCACGACAGAGTATATATAAATAATTTTTGGTTTATTATTAACTAGAAACCTACAGAAAAATGTATGTCAAATTTTAGAAGTTTAATTGACCGTATTGTTGCCAAATGTTGACAAACCATGATCGATAATAGAGGAAATTGGGTCCATTATTAAATAAACAGGTATTAGTGTTTTAGCCCAATAACAGCCACAATTCGGTGGAAGCGAATTCGGCTATTTGTTATTATCATTTAATTAAAAAATTATTATCATTTAATATGTGCTATCTACGTACAAATGAAGATATTGTGAGCGAAAAATATTATAAATATTCATACTTACCAAAATAAAGCATGTCCCATTTTTGGGACAAATATTTTTTATGTTACTTAATAAAATATTTTTATGTTACTTTAAAATCGCGTCCCATAAATGGGACAATGGCTGTTAATGGGTTAAGTCGAGATTCGGCCCATATGAAGTTTGTTTAACAAATATATTAATATTTACAGAAACATCGTCAACACACTCTTGTGGGACATTTAAAAATTCCGACTTTCTGTGGATCGTTTATGGCGCCTCGGTGTTCAATATATTATTACAATCCATGGAATAAACGACAAAATAACCATTTTGGAAAAAGAAAAAGAAATCTAATGGACCGTCCTCTTAAAGAGAGGACGTGATTACCATAGGCGTAACCTATATTCGCGCATCTTCATCACGGCAGCAATTTGTAACCGGAAATTGGATAGCTTCTACTCCATTTAATTACAGATCTGCAAACATATCAGGAATGTTCGTAAATACAAGGTTGTCAATTCGGATGCTAATTACATTCTTAAAAAGTTTCAACGTACAGTCCCGGACAAGAGTAGCTTGTCCATAAGCGTACAAAAAGGTTCGTCCTTCAAAATAACCGTATTTTGTACATTTTATTATAGAAATAACAATAAAAAGAACAGAAAGTATAATTTGTATTCACTCGTTTCAGTTCGCGTTCGTTAAAAATTTCCACGAAATTATTTTTACGTCTTTTCGGGTTACATAATTTGCAAAATAAAATATATCGAGCTATTCGAAATGGTTTCAAAGGGCGAGCCACATAAACAGCCGTTGTTTTGTTTCCATAACTGAATAAAAGACAAGTTCAGAATAGTTACAAAACGCAGGCCCCCTTTAAAACACCAAGTGAGGTATTGCGGCTTGCTTTGATGTCCAAACGCGTTACTACCGTTTATGTTGAAGCACGAAATGCGCAGCAGCTTATGTCGAAGTATAAAGTGCGTCATTATGCTTCATTTTGATCCGCGGACCGTGTTAATTTGAAATGCAAACCCATTTCAATACCGCACGATCCTCCGGCAGTCCGACGGCCGCCATGTTGCCAGACCTTTTCAAGCTGTTACATTGCGAGCAATTAGGTACATTCATCAAAATCTTCTCAGAGCACTTTAGTTTTTGTGAGGTACCATTTTACTAATCAATTCAGCAAAATATGTTTATAACGCTCATGTTAATCCCTTGCCATACGATTTATTTTATAGTTTCATTGATTGGAACTTCTTTGTAGTTCATAATTTCCTAGAAAAAGGAGAAAATGTATACTTTTTGTATGTTTCTATGTTCTCCAGTGGCTGTACATTATCAACGACAAAATAGAATTTTATTTTGGTTTAACGGAAATTAATAATATATATATTTCTTAGACTCTGTTCAAAATCTTCATCACGTCTCTCACGCGCTATTGTAGGCGAAGGGGTTAAAAGACACAGTGTAGTGTCATTTGGGTCCTTTGGGTCATGCGACTGTAAGAAATCGACTGAAAGACATTTGTTAAATTTTCATTACAGGCACAGATAAAAAACTTAAAAATTTGTGAACTTTACTTTTCTCTTCGGAATTCCTAGCAATAACAAGATCTAAAAACATAGTTTAATAATTGTATTTAATATTTCGAGTTGAGCATAAGCATTAACTATTTAACTACTATTACCGCTACTACTTGTGAATTTCGCTTCCCTTACCCATGTGCTGTCCCAGTGATGCCAGAAACACTGAACACAAAACTGAGTGGATTTTCTGGGTGAACGTTTCTTATAATCCACTCTATTTCAAACTTTTGGGCTTAACACTTACGCGTCAAATGTTTACTTATAACATTGTTATATGTTTACTTATACACTATGTTTTTAAATACACTATGTTTGTATGTTTACTTATACACTATGTTTTTCAATTATAACTTCAAATATGAATATGATGTTCAAGAATACCGTATTCAAGCAAGATTCCATTGATATTTTGTAGAATAGCATTTGAAGAATGACTCTTCCGAAGGTGATTTGGAGGTTAACATATTACACATTGTTGAATTTGCGTTTTCATTCGCTAAAACATTGTGTACCAATCAAAATGCATTGTCCCATTTAAAATATCAATAATGACCAGGGTCGCCAGAATAAACCAAAACTGGTTGTTTTTTCCTCTTCTCCTTTTCCCCTTCCATTATCCTAGTTCAGTACCACGAGCACACTCCAACGTCCCCCACTAAGACCGTAGACTGGTCACGTGACGTGCCGCGTCATCACGTGGATAACTGTATTCCCTTCGATTTAACCGGTCTGGCGACATTGATGATGACCTTGAAATTTCGGAAAATACGATTATGAGAAAAAAATCTTTTCTATCGCAATCATTAACCCTTCGAGTCAAACATTTTCTTCCTTATACATATATGTATATTTTCCCCGTATCTAAAAATAAAGGAAACATTTTAGGTGAAAATCTTAGATGACACCCTGTATGTAAATACATCAAGACATTCCGGAGTTCGTACAATCGACGTTATTGATGTTTTGAAGAATAACTCTTCCGAAGGTGATTTGGAGGTTAACATATTACACATTGCTGAATTTGCGTTTTCATTCGCTAAAACATTATGTACCAATCAAAATGCATTGTCCCATTTAAAATATCAATAATGACTAGTGTCGCCAGAAACAACCAAAACTGGTTATTTTTTCTCTCCTCCTTTTCCCCTTCCACTATCCCATTGCGCTACTTGAGCACACTCCAACGTTCCCCACTAAGACCGTAGACTGGTCACGTGACGTGCCGCGCAACGTATCACATATTACTCTGGTCATCAGAGAGGTGGTAAACTGTATTCCCCTCGATTTAACCGATCAGGCATCACTGTGATGTCCCGCGACTCACTTTGAGAGTCAGTAACAGTACTAAAAACAAATAAACAAGATCGAACCTTGCGCCGAAATCATAAAGTTTATTAATATACTTCATTTTCGATCGAGAGAAATTTCACCGGTACTAAAAACAATAATAGAAAGTCTCTTATTTTTCACTGTATATACATAACATTTATTTATTTTTTTATTCAGAAAATCACACAAGAGATTTATTGCAACATTAGATACAAACAAAACCAAAGTGTACAGAGAAAGTAACCCCTACAAACTAAAACCTGGGGTATATCACTATTTTTTTTGCTCTTTTTTTGTTTTCTTACATATTTCTGCACTCAATTAGCCAATGAATCGCTACCGGAACATTTAATCGTCGATCGCAGCTCTGTAACGCGCGATATCGGTAGCGCGAAGCCGAAAGCAGCTCGGGTCAAGACTACAAAGCTCTGTCCAATACAAAGTGCCGTTTCAAAGTGGTTCGTCGCGGCATACTTTGAGGCACCGCAAAAGTAACCACGTTTATAGCCGCAGTGTCGTGAACATGGTGGCGTACCGTGCCAGAGGGAGCTTAAGGGATGCGAATCGGTTTTCAGGGTTGCCTGAGGAGGAGACGTCGGCCAGGCGGCCGTCAAAGCAAGCCGAGAGAGAGAGAGAGAGAGAGAGAGAGAGAGAGACCGTTCCGTCATAATAGAAAAGCGCGTAACCACACGGCATAGAGAGGCTCACCGGCTCACAATGCCGGTCACATGTCACCATCTCTTTGAACTGTGCCGCCCGGTCTCTTTCTTCTAGTCTCTCACCACTAAACATCCCCTCGCTGTTCACCCTGCGCGCTGTCACGGCCAATGAGCACCTCGTATGCTCGATTTCGAATCCAATCGGTTATGTTCGCTCGATGCTCGGATGAAACCAAGCCCCACAGGCAGGTTATTCCTGGCCGACGATCTCTTCGTCCGAGGATCATGCTGCCGAGGATCCGGCCAGGATATCGGCTCCCCGTCGCGATACTGACAAATTGGCTAAATAAATACACTCGGCGACAATGCTGTAAGACACTGCGCGAAACCGTACAAATCTGTGTCGTCAAACAGATTTTCTTCCGCACCCCCACATCGATCGTAGGAAGAGCAGAGTAAAATAGCATTTTAAATATAAATGGTAAATAATCGTGTTTTTAATTTAAAATATCCGTACAACGTTGAAATTGAAATATTTCATGTGATGCGATAAGTTTTTAAAATAGTATGTAATTTTAAGAACATTAAATATGTACGTTAGCGATATCTCTGCAAAAATTAATGTAATTGGAACAAAAGTAATACCAATTGAAAGTATAAATCTGTGTCGTGAAACGGATTTTTTTCCGCACCCCCACATCCATCGTAGGAAGAGCAGAGTAAAATTTCATTTTAAATATAGACAGTAAACAATGGTATTTATTTTAAAATATCCGTACAACGTTGAAATTGAAATATTTCATTTGATGCGATAAGTTTTTAAAATAGTATGTAATTTTAAGAACATTAAATACATTTGCGATATCTCTGCAAAAACTAATGTAATTGGAACAAAAGTAATACCAATTGAAAGTTTAAATCTGTGTCGTGAAACAGATTTTCTTCCGCACCCCCACCCACATCGTACGAAGAGCAGAGTAAAATAGCATTTTAAATATAAATAGTAAATAATCGTGTTTATTTTACAATATCCGTAGAACGTTGAAATTGAAATATTTCATTTGATGCGATAAGTTTTTAAAATAGTATGTTATTTTGAGAACATTCAATAGATTTGGATTTCGTCTTGAAATATCTATTTATTTTTTTATTTTATATATTTTTGCTGAAAATAATGATTCGTATCCAATATTTTCTTTATTTTATATATCTTTTTATATATCTATTTTCTTTACTATATATATTTTGTTATATATTTATTTTTTTTATTTTATATATTTTTTTATACATTTATTTTCTTTATTTTATATATCTTTTTATATATTTATTTTCTTTATTTTATATATTTTGTTATATATTTATTTATTTTATTTTATATATGTTTTTATATATTTATTTTCTTTATTTTATATATTTTGTTATATATTTATTTTTTTTATTTTATATATGTTTTTATATATTTATTTTCTTTATTTTATATATGTTTGGTGAAAATTCGTATCCAATATTTTCTTTATTTTATATATTTTTTTATACATTTATTTTCTTTATTTTATATATTTTTGCTGAAAATAATGATTCGTATACAATATTTTCTTTATTTTATATATTTTTTTATATATTTATTTTCTTTATTTTATATATTTTTCCTGAAAATAATGATTCGTATCCAATAGATTTTCAGTACATTTTCATACTCATATACAGTCGTAGGAACGTGGTAAAAAGTGTGGAGATCGGTTAGAACAGTGTCTAGTACGATTCTAACTCGTTCAGTTCAAAAGAAACCTTTCCGTTCGGTTGAAAAGCATTCTTCGGGTGGTCTCGACGGGGAGCAAAAATCTAATTAAAAATCAGTCGCCCGGTCGGCCTGTCGAACAGAGGCCGACAGTTAAAAAGCGTCAAGTCGGTGGTCTTATAAGGAGATGTCTCTTCCGGCACGGCGTGTGCGCGCTCTCGCGACTGGGAATATTTAAAAGATCGGAAGTTCCCTCTGATGTACCGGCATGGTTACGGACGTGATATGGAAACAGGCACGAATACGGCATATCCACGCGGCTGCGTGCCTTTTTTTTACGGATAAAAACGACGTAATCGTATACGACGACCGATCATGTAATGTTTTCGCGAGTCCGAAGCCGCATCGAGAAATCCGCCGGCGCTTAATTAGCCGTCGGCATCGTCGGCTCCTCGAAACCGTGCTTTGATCAGGGTCTGGATTATTCCATCGGTGGTTGCTTTTTTTTATGGTCTTTTTGCTACAGGAAAATATACTTGTATCACTCGCTACCGTTTCTGGTCTTCTCGGCCGGTTGTTCTCCGTCGAATCGGGATTTTACTAGAGCAAATACGGCGAGTATGAAAACCGTGTAACTTGTTTAAACACCTGGGACAATTGGTCGTCTAACAGTCTAAAAAATAGAAAGTTTAGTATAAAACATGTCAACATTATTATTCTCACAGGTGCTGTTTCATCTTTAACCCTTCGCACTTCGAGCTATTTTATCTCCGATACCAAACATTTCTTCCGACCTAGAATATTTCAATCTGTATAGTCTTTGCTCATTTTAGGGATATGAAACTGATGCGATACCTCACAGAATACTTAAATATTTTATCATTTAATGAACATAAACAAATTGAATCGTGTCGACAATATTTTGAATAATGGTATAGCAATTTTTAGTGGCGCTTCAGAGTCGCCATTCGACTGCTAAGGGTTAATACGTAACAGAAAATAAATTGTAGATTTTCATTTATTTTATATAGATGAACAATTTCGATGTTATTCCTGAGTAACCGAAACTAAATGAAAATGTATTTCTTCTTTTGTCCGATCGCCATATTATTGTCTTCACAGTTACAATAATTACAACTTCTCTGTCCTGAAGAGGGTCTTGGCAGAAAAAGAAAATTTACATTTATCATATGTCTACAGTTACTTTAATATTTATACATATTAATATATCTATTAATAAAGAATCAATGTAATATTTTTATATCACATATTGCGTTTTTATATTTCTTCAAATGCTCGATAGAAATTTCTGTAAATCTTGTAAATAGACTGCAGATCTTTAGCTAAAATAAAAATGGCACTTGCACGACACAGTAGTCATTTATTTTATATAGATAAACATTTTCGAAGTTATTCGTGAGTAACAGAAACTAAATGAAAATGTATTTCTTCTTTTGTCCGATCGCCATATTATTGTCTTCACAGTTACAATAATTACAACTTCTCTGTCCTGAAGAGGGTCTTGGTAGAAAAAGAAAATTGACATTTATCGTACGTCTATAGTTACTTTAATAACATATTAATATATCTATTAATAAAGAATCAATGTAATATTTTTGTATTACATATAGTACATATAGTAAATAGACTGCAGATCTATACGTAAAATAAAAATGGTCTGCATCACATGCAAACAAACATTAGTCGTTCAGAAGTTTCTTTCTTTGTTTCTTTAACACTAGGTTTACGGGACCCGTCAAAATGACGGGTTCTAATATTTTGAATTTACGATTGTTTAGATTGTAAAGATGCATCCACGAGAAATTAGTCAACAAATTTATTTCTTTGTATATATATATATATTCTTTAAAAAATGGCTAAAAATTTGGATAGACTTATTCTTGTCATTTTTGGACTGTTATGTAAAATATTCACACTTAATGATCCTTAAACCTAGTGTTAATAACGCTAGCAAGTTGAAAATAGTACATCAGCATTTTTAAATTCATTGAATCTTTTTATTATTTTAAATAGCACTAGCTCGTTTTTCTTATAAATGCATAAAATGTGCAGTCTACTTATAAACGAGGCTTGTAAATTCCATACATCAGCGTACAAAGTGGAATTTCTTTTTCGTTTGGGAATCTGTGAGTAACGTGAAGGGATTGGACGAAAGTAATGGCGCGTGGTTGTCGCCTGTAAGTCAGCGTAATAACGAAGGGAAAGTAAAATGAGCCGCGAGTACCATCCAATTAATAAAGATTATCAAACCGGTTTGTAAAAATGATAAGGCCTCGTTCTAAGAAGCCATTATGATAAGGAAATGTTCGCGTCGCCATGATTGGTATTTGTCGGTTCGTCAGATCCAGCCGACAAATTCGTCCAAAGGCATTTGCATTCGCGTGCACTAAATCGGCGGATCCTGCTGAGAAGAAATCGTTAAGAGGCGCTTATAAATGAAGGAGATTTAAAGACCGAGATCAGACGATAGTCCCGGTTACGCCGATCCGTTCGCTATTCCAAAACAAAAACGAGACCCATTTCAAAAGCCGTTGAAGAATATCCAAAAGGTTACGTGACGGGAATTATTTAAATTTCTTAATAGAATCAGAGGATAATAGAGTTTATTCTGAATTAAAAATACTTCTCTCGATCTTTCATTCGCCGCGGCATCTGACAAAGACAAATGTAATGATTAAACAGCGGGTTTTATTGCATTTCTGATAAAACCGAGTAGATGTAATTTCAAACAGTAAAAACATTAGAACAATTAAAAATACTGTTATATTATTTTGAGTCTATTAAACATATTAGGGAAAAACAATGCAATGCTTTACAGAGTGATTAAAATAAAAATTAAAATATTATCTTAGAATGCTTAGACAAATGGTTACAAAATGGAACTTTTAATGGAAGGTAGAATAACATGAATGCGCAAATAATTTTATACGAAATAAAATTGCAAATCTATAGTTTGATGAACTGTTAAGAAGAATGATTGCGCAAAATTCGAAATCGTTCACATGAAATGTAATATAAGTAAATGTGGATGAAAAAGTTGCTTTAACACGTTCAGCGCCATGTCATCCATATCTGGGTGACGGAATTATTTATACAGAAATGAAAATTAATTTTTACGTTGGTAGATTGAGTGTACAAAATTTCCTTACGATCTGAGGAATAGAAGAGGTTTGGAACAGTAATTAATATCACAAAACTAAACTTCTTAGTTTTTGTTTTATTAAATATATTGCTTTGATTTTGTGTAATTTTTATGATTGTGGACTGTGCGCTGAACGTGTTAATCCTTAGCACTCCAGTGGTGACTCTGAGGCATCACTAAAAATTGCTATACCATTATTCAAAATATTGTTTATATTGTTAAATTGACATTCAATAAATTAGTTACCAAACATTTAAGTATTCTATTAGGTATTATATCAGTTTCATTTCTTCAAAATGAAAAACATCATATAGAACGGAAATATTCTCGATCGAAAAAAAAAGTTTGGTTATGGAGTTAAAATACTTCCGAGTGCAAAGGGTTAAATGAGAGACTGTTAATGTAATAATAATGATAATATTGGAAGTGGAAAATGCGATTCGAGTGAAGTGAGTTGATTTTAAAAATGTCCGAAGCAAGTTCACCCGATTACAGTCACGGTGGCGAACGGTTGAACAGGAGCGAAACAATTATGGCTGCCGTTGGTCCGGATTAGGGATACGTAATGCTCGCAAAAACGGGTCAGCGTGGCGGCAGCCACGTGGCAGTGATTATCTCTCGATGCTTTGCACACGCCTGCCCGGTTTTTGCACGACAGGATGCATTGCACGGCCGCCAGGTTCCTCGAGTCGACCGAATACCTCTGCGACAAATGAATCTCTTACACTTTCGTGAGATTCTTCGTGTATTTGTAATCAGGGAACATTGCAAATTATTTTACTGTTGGAAAACAAACTTCTTATCAAATGCAAACAAACGCTTTGAGCACGTAATAAAAGATACGAGTTGGTACATATTTCAGCAACCATTGATATGAAATTTTTACATGTTTCTATAAATATTTAAAACTATGTACTTGCGCCTTCTGGTAACTTTATATAATGACTCGACGACGGATTTTATAAAATTATGGCAAATAGGTGTAATTTAGAACAGTAAAAACATTAGAAGAATTTAAAAATACTGTTATATTGTTTTCCACATATTAAACATATTTTGAAAGAAAATAAATTTCTATTTCACTCCACTTTGCTATAATGCAGGTAGAACATTTTTATTTTGCATAAAGATCCGCTGTCTAATAATGACTATCAATTTTCGTTGACCTACTTATCATTTTTTCGTATTTCAGTTATTTTTTACCAACTACTTTACTTGAAATGCCTACTTCAAAAACGTTCTTAAAAAAATTTGATTATAAACAACTATTGGACGAAATTACGATGAAAAAAGTCAAGGTCATGATTCTTAATTCTTTTATCTCTGCCCGGGTACCCGAATATTGATATAAAGGTTAAACAAATTCCAGTTTAATAGGGAATAAATGAATTTTGTCGTAGGTGAATTAGTAGGACTACCGTGCAACCCCCAATTAGCAACCCTTCAACGTTGTGGGCTTTACAGCTCGGTTCGGCTTGATTATTTTCGTTTCTCTTTCGGTTTTTAATATCGCCTTAGTCAGCCGGTTCCGAAGATTAGCGTCTTCATAGGAAAAAAAAGTGAAATATCGTTTTATGATAATTCACGATGCATCATATATCAGGCTCCGTGTTCATTTCTTTTTCGGACGTCCGCTTAAGGTACACCATAAGCAGGCCCACTAGGCATATATTATATATCAGTTGTGTTTATTAGGGAGCGAAAACGTGTCTACTGTGCTCGCCCTAGAGGCGGTAACTACAAAGGAAGCCAAGACAAGGTGGTTTGTTGGAGAGCAGCTTACACGAACCAACACGAGCTACTTGTTTGCACGGACAGGGGGCCGGTCACCCACATAAGTCTACACGAGCCAGCAACCTTGCTTATCGCCGGCTATCCTGTTTATCGTTATTAAAATACGCTTAACGTTTCTTATAATCCACTCTGTTTCAAAGTTTCGGGCTTAACACTTACGCGTCACCTATGTTTTTAAACTATAACTTCAAAATACGAATATGATATTCAAGGTTACCGTATTCAAGATTCCATTGATGTTTTGAAGAATAATATTTGAAGAATAACTCTTCCGAAGGTGATTTGGAGGTTAGCATATTACATATTGTTGAATTGGCGTCTTCAGTCGCTAAAACATTATGGACCAATCAAAATGTATTGTCCCATTTAAAATATCAATAATGACCAGTGTCGCCAGAATAAACCAAAACTGGTTGTTTTTTCCTCTTCTCCTTTTCCCCTTCCATTATCCTAGTTCAGTACCACGAGCACACTCCAACGTCCCCCACTAAGATCGTAGACTGGTCACGTGACGTGCCGCGTCATCAGGTGGTAAACTGTATTCACCTCGATTTAACCGGTCTGGCGACACTGATGATGACCTTGGAATTTCGGAAAATACGACTATGAGAAAAAAATCTTTTCTATCGCAATCATTAACCCTTCGAATCAAATATTTTCTTCCTTATACATATATGGATATTTTCCTCGTATCTAAAAATAAAGGAAATATTTTAGATGAAAATCTCAGATGACACCCTGTATGTAAATACATCAAGACATTCCGGAGTTCGTACAATCGACGTTACTGATGTTTTGAAGAATAACTCTTCCGAAGGTGATTTGGAGCTCAACATATTACACATTGTTGAATTTGCGTTTTCATTCGCTAAAACATTATGTGCCAATCAAAATGCATTGTCCCATTTCACATATCAGCAATGACTAGTTTCACCAGAAACAATCAAAACTGGTTGTTTTTTCCTCTCCTCCTTTTCCCCTTCCACTATCTCAGTCCAGTGCCACGAGCACACTCCAACGTCCCCCACTAGGACTGTAGACTGATCACGTGAAGTGCCGCGCAACGTGTCACATATTACTCTGGTCATCAGAGAGGTGGTAAACTGTATTCCCTCTGATTTAAATTTGAAATTTCAGAAAATACGACTATGAGAAAAAAATCTTTTCTATCGCAATCAGTAATCCTTCGAGTCAAACATTTTCTTCCTTATACATATATGTATATTTTCCCCGTATCTAAAAATAAAGGAAACATTTTAGGTGAAAATCTTAGATGACACCCTGTATGTAAATACATCAAGACATTCCGGAGTTCGTACAATCGACGTTATTGATGTTTTGAAGAATGACTCTTCCGAAGGTGATTTGGAGGTCAACATATTACACATTGTCGAAGTTGCGTTTTCATTCGCTAAAACATTATGTACCAATCAAAACGCATTGTCCCATTTCACATATCAACAATGACCAGTGTCACCAGAAACAATCAAAACTGGTTTTTTTTTCCTCTCCTCCTTTTCCCCTTCCACTATTCTAGATCACTACCTGAGCACACTCCAACGTCCCCCACTAGGACCGTAGACTGGTCACGTGACGTGCCGCGCAAAGTGTCACATATTACTCTAGTCATCAGAGAGGTGGTAAACTGTATTCCCCTCGATTTAACCGATCTAGCGACACTGATAATGACCTTGAAATTTCAGAAAATACGACTATGAAAAAAATATCTTTTCTATCGCAGTCATTAACTCGTCGAATCGAACATTTTCTTTCTTATACATATATGTATATTTTCCCCGTATCTAAAAATAAAGGAAATATTTTAGGTGAAAATCTTAGGTAACACCCTGTATGTAAATACATCAAGACATTCCGTAGTTCGTACAATCGACGTTCCACCGTATCTTAAACTCCCGTTCGAAATTAATTTCTAAAATCCTGAATTTGCATGAACACCCGCGGCCTAGTCAATACCGCGTTATTGCCGGTATAACTTTAGCGAAACGATCGAGATAAATAAGAGGTTCGACGAGTGTCCTCCCCCTCCGGTGCCTTTTCCTTCTACCCGCCTCGAAATCGGTACTCTCGCCGTTGGCGAAGGGGGCGATTCACCGTGCCGCGCGGTGAACCCATGACGCCACTTTCGGCATAGGGCCATTACTTCTCTTACTTTTTAACGATCCGTCTGGAGGCGCGCGGTGTTTCCGTGGGCTGGCGAGGAGGCCTCGCGCTCTCTTGAAGACTCGCCGATGAGGGAAGCACCCCGCTGCGATAGTCTGGAGTCCCCTTAACAAGCGCCGATACCATCATCGTGGAGCTTGGTTCCCCGGGACTACGGCTTTGCATACCGCTGTGCAGTGCCGCCGCGCCGCGTTGCGTCGTGACGCCGCCGCCTACGCATGAATTCCGACGCCACTAGTGGTCCAAAAACCCGACTTTTCCAGCCAAAAGTCTATTTCTCAAGTTCGATACTCTCATTAAATCCCTTTTCACTGCAAAGAAGCCACCCTTTAAAGTTAACCCTTTGCACTCGGAGCTATTTCAACTAAAAAACCAAACATTTCTTCTAACCTAAAATATTTCCATCGTACAACAATTTTTTTCATTATATGCGTACGAAACTGATATAGTACCTCATACAATATTTAAATGTTTAGTAATTTATTACATATAAATAAATTTAATCATGTAAACAATATTCTGAATAATGGTGTAGCAATTTGCAGTGGCGCCTCAGAGTCGCCATTCGAGTGCTAAGGGTTAAACCTTCAAACACCAAAATACGACACCACACTCTACTCTCACACGGTTCCTGCAAAAGAACGTGTGTCAAAAATATTCCCATCGAAAAATATATTCATCAACCTGTATAACGTGATTCTAAAATTGTTTACAGAAATGGCGTCGTGACGCCGCCGCCTACGCATGAATTCCGACGCCACTATTGGTCCAAAAAATCAATTTTTCCAGCCAAAAGTCCATTTCTTAAGTTAGATACTTTCATTAAATCCCTTTTCACTGCAAAGAAGCCACCCTTTAAAGTTAACCCTTTGCACTCGGAGCTATTTCAACTAAAATACCAAACATTTCATCTAACCTAAAATACACAACACGTTTCCCTTCATTTAATTCATACACCAAACTCCTCTCCAAACAATTTTGTTTAACAAAGAAAATTTATTCGATCCATCAAAAAGTATGTTAAAAATAATCCCCGTCCGCTAAGGGTTAAGGCATTACCTACACATGGTAGTAATAGTTTTCAGAATTCAATTTTGAGAATAGAGTAAAATTGAATTTTGCAATAGTAGTGTGTGAGAAGCAGCAAATAGACTAGCATTGTGCATATGTGACAAATTGCATAAGAAGAAAATGAAAAATACTATAGATTGAAATTTATCGGCGCTAGAACCGTATAATAGTTTTGATAAAGATGAGAGGACATTGTAGTATCTTTGGTACATGGTTTTCAAAGAGAATAGCTGCGGTATTCAGTGGACTACGTGTGTACTTAACTAATTATGGAACACGGCTTAATGGACCCCGGTAGCGGTTACTAGAATCTAATGTGTCCATTAACAGATCATTACATGAGGTTACGAATCTCATAATGACCTAAAACATGAAGTCTAGTGATAGGAAGATATAGATAAGCACGTTGTAATCACGAAAGAACAATTTTTCTATACTTTTGACTAAATATTACCAATATCGATAAAAATATTAATTCTAGGATTTCTAAAAAATGGCTTCAATTATATACTTGAAGATTTAGCAATTAACTGAACCGAGAGGTCAATGTGACTTATTTTCGCATATCCATCGTTGTGAAGTATCTGGTTTAATAGTCTTCCTTCTAAATTCTAAAGCAAAGTTTCCGTGCATTTCGTGTTCTCGCTTCACTTTGCATACTAATAAACTGCACCATGCCGACATTTTGGCGCGTACTATACTGAAATTCCTACGACATACGCAAACTATGCGCGACCCCTTTTGTTCTGTGTACATACGATGAAATAGCCTATATTAGCAGGCATGAAAAGCATCCATGGAGTGTTTAGACTTGGCAGGAAATAAATCTGGTGAATCAATAAATTTCTGTTTGTTCGGCATTGCAGCTAGCGATTGTAAAATTCATTTACCTCCACGAGTGCTTAATTACAGTACCACGTAACTATGGTTTGTAATTTTAGAATACATAACAATTCACGTTCCGTTGTATTGAAGGATTTATATCATTAAAATTTTTAATAAATAATTTTTTTTATCGTTTGAATATTTTCCTAATTAATTTTGTAATTATAATTAGTGTAATTTTAGAATACATAACAATTCACGTTACGTTGAATTGAATGATTTATATCATTAAAATTTTTAATAAATAATCTTTTTTATCATTTGAATATTTTCCTAATTAATTTTGTAATTATAATTAATGTAATTTTAGAATATATAACAATTCACGTTACATTGAATTGAATGATTTATATCATTAAAATTTTTAATAAATAATTTATTTTATCGTTTGAATATTTTCCTAATTAATTTTGTAATTATAATTAATGTAATTTTAGAATACATAACAATTCACGTTACGTTGAATTGAATGATTTATATCATTAAAATTTGTAATAACTAATCTTTTTTATCGTTCGAACATTTTCCTAATTAAATGGGGGAGAGCGAGGGAATTAAGAACGCCTATGGTTAAAATTAAATAAAACGTAATATTAGCAAGGTAATAATATCACGTGTATATTTTTATAATTTACTTTAATAAAATTTTAAAATAAAATGAATTTTTAAGGAAAAAACAAAACAGTATTTCTTACAAAAGTCGCATAAGTAGCCTCTAGATCAGCGATGTCCAAACTCGGCTCCGAGAGCTGAACGCCATCCCCACCACCGATCGCCGTTTCCATAGCAGCGTGGCGCGGTGAACCGATTACCAATATGCTCGCTTGCCGCGTTACAAAGATGATCGTCGATTGTTTTATGACACGCTGGCGTGGTGGGAACACACTGCGCCTGCGCAAATTGACAGTAGGAAGGGGAAGCAGGCGCGTGAGGGGCCCCTTCACAGTGATGGGATATGGTCTCGGTTTTCTCGCGCATGCGCGACGATTTTAGCGTTAGTAAAGTACACAGTTGAGCTAAAATGGGGTACCTTGGTCACCTCGCATAGTTTCGCAAATTTTTTTTCGATTTTCAAATGTGAATGTTTAAAATGCGTATGTTATATTAAAATTTTATGTGTGTGTACATATAATATATAAATCTTGCACTTTTCTGTCCGGTTTCCCGCCAATAACAGTTCTCCCATACTTTCCCCACAAACATAAGACGTACATACGTGCCTGCATTTAGGCGCATGCGCGAAAAAACCGAGACCATATACCATCACTGCCCCTACGCTGAACACCGCTGCTCTAGACGTACATACTCTGTCCATCACTGCATTTTTCGTGTTCTCATTCGCTACCATCGCAGCACACGATCCAATCCTCAATTGGAGGGTTCACGCACTTTGCTTTTGCAATAAATACAGTAATATTCATCTTTATCGTTCTCAGCGTTAACTTACTTTTTCTTTCTTGGAACTTATTTTTCCGACTATTTCTCTGTTTTCTCTTAAAAATTTTTTCTTAATTTTCCGTTCCTCTCTTTCGTTTGTAATTTTGTGGGGGCTAAACATCACAACAGATAAAATAAAAATTGATAAATAATAAATAAAAAACAGTGTCACACAAATTAATAAAAATGCAGAATCTTAGGTAAAACGGAGAAAAATTTGTTAATTTATGAAATCTTACCATGAAAAATCGGAAAAATCACGTGAAGAAAATTTACGTTCAGATTGATGACGTTGAAAACTGCGTTGTACCATGCAGCCGATCTGGACTAATTAAACTCGTTAATGGTTCGAATAAAGAACGTTCCATTGCAATCAATTGCATGCTGTTAGAGCAATTAAATAGATTTCGTGGAACACTTCGAGGTCTTCGAAAGGGGAAGAAATTCCAAACAAATTCTTCGCATAGTTCATTAATCCGAAAATTGATTTCTGCCAATTCCTCCGTCAAGTCAGATGTCAACAAACGTTCCGCCCCCTTTTGTGGAGTAAGTGGTCGGCAAACATTCGTCCACGCCTCGTCAGGCCCGGTGTACATTTCTCAATTCATTCATCGATTCGTTGAAACGTCCGTGTACCAATGTAATACACACGTATTTACGAATTCGAGCGAAAATTTCTGAAATTCCCCGACGGTTCCAGCAGTCTAGGTTCCTGGAAGTATAGTCCAACTCCCTTTCCCGGGAAGTCCTAGCACAGAAAGATTCCGGAAGTTCTGGAGTGGTGCCTACCGGGTGGTCCCAGGTTCTCTGATGATTACCGTCAGTCATAAAAGCAACAGTCGGTGACACAATAGAAAAATCTACCGGCCCTCCTACTCGGGAAGCCTAACCGCGGTGACTATGAAGTCAGACGTGCCCCAACGACATGAAAATGTTTCTTAAATGATCCATGAAATGGTTTTACGAACTTCGAAATTTCAAGAATAGTATACAAACTTTACATTGATGATATATTGATATTGTAAGGCATGAAGAATACAGTAGACATACATCGAATTGCAAGTTTAGTACTTTTAGCAACAATTATTGAATAATTTCAGATAAATATACTTATAGAATCTCTGTAATTGGCAATTAAAAAAATTCTAATTTTATTTAGGAAGCATATTTAAAACTTCTGGTGTTAAAAGACTCGTCGATCATTGTAAGAAATATTAAATGGTTTTCAATAAACAGTGCTGTAACAATATTAACACGTTCACGCCGGCGCTGCTTTCTTTAATTTTGCCACATTAGGTGGTACTGTACTCAAAATTTTGTTAAGCAAAATTCAGGTTCAGCAGGACAATTTACTCTTACTATGCATTTATTAGAGCATGTAGTATAGTATTTGTATTCACAATGCTTTTATTTTAATTATTTATTTCGTCGATACAAAAACCTCCACGTGTACCACACCGCTGGTATACGCCAGCGTAAATGTGTTAAATAATTATTACAGTGAAAATGATATTCTGAATATGTGCTTTATTTGTAATATTTACGCACACATCTCAAGATTCAAACATCGTTAATGTTCCTTTAATGGAGTTCTTTTTAGTAAATGTTCAAAAATTATTTGTTTTTATGGAGCTTTTATTATAAAGAACATAAAATATTTCTTCCCATAAAGGTTCCATAAGAATAGATCTTTTCTCAACCCTTACGTCAATACCAAAAATTGTCTACACTGTACTGTAACATTATGCTTCAGGCAGTTTCAACCAGGAGCTCCGGAGCTATTCGAGGCACCTTCCCCGCTTAGATTCTTCCCCCACTCTTAGACTTCATCGTTATAATGTATAGTAGTGGGGAGCTCCCACCACGCGAGCCACGCGGCGCGCGCAGCACTTGCTAACTCTACGGCAGTACGTAGTAGTGGGAGGAGGTTCGATGGTGGGGACCTTGCAGTTCTCGGGGAGGAATACGTTGGAACTCCCTGTTATACTTCATAGTATCAATATTTTCATGCCTCGAATATAAATCCGTCTGAAATTATCCACGAAACTAACAATCTACAGCAACATTCTATCTGTCGACAAGAACGTTCAATAAATGTCTAAAACAAATTTTGGATACCAAGATACCCGAGTATTGACATAAGAATTAACGCCTTATTTTTTATGTTATTGTTATAATATTCGAGCACAATCTTAGCACAACCTAGCACAACTTGGCACAATTGAGAAAATTGAAAAAAAACACGAAAAGTGGGGGGCTACTAAAAAAAGTCGTTTTTCTCAATGTTTAGTCTTATTGTTTATATTATTGTTATAATATTCGAGAACAATGTAGCACCAACTTAGAACAACTCTGCACAACTGTTGAGATTATTTATTTCAACAAGTGGGGGGCTAACTTCTAAGAGTCAGAATTAACAATACACCTACCATCGCCGGTCAAATAACCGCTCTCAGATTTTTTTACAATTATTGAAGTTACAAAGATGTTTCCACTGGAAATGATTATGCATACTTTTTTATTCATTACAATTAAAATGGCACAAAATCTGAATAAATTTAATCGCCCCATTTTTATAAGGGAGCAGAATATACTAGAATATACTAGAATATACTAGAATATACTAGAATATACTAGAATATACTAGAATATACTAGAATACACTAGAATATACTAGAATATACTAGAATATACTAGAATATACTAGAATATACTAGAGTATACTGGAATGTACAAGAAAATACTAGAATATACCAGAATATATAAGAATATACTAGAATATACTACAATATACTACAATATACTAGAATATACCAGAATATATCAGAATATATCAGAATATACTAGAATATACTAGAATGTACTAGAATATTTAACCTGGCATTGAAATAAATTTCGTGTCTAGAAACATTCTGTTCGCGCTCATACATTTTCTTTAAAACCCAGACCGAGTGTTTTTATTTGAAAAACCATCAGATCTCTTTCTGCCGGAGCCCGCACAAAAACGTTAATCATTGGAGCAACTGTCACCTGGTTCCATTTCACGATTCCCAGATAAAAGATGGCGAAGATCCCACGAGTATCTCTCCGCACTCGGTCCGCAA
The DNA here is from genome assembly GCA_913789915.3 of Sphecodes monilicornis. Lineage (NCBI taxonomy): Eukaryota > Metazoa > Arthropoda > Insecta > Hymenoptera > Halictidae > Sphecodes > Sphecodes monilicornis. The sequence continues at coordinate 24,998,935 of OU565287.1, forward strand.
GCCGCCGGCGCTCATCCCCGAAACGAGCCGCAGCGTTAGCCACCCAAAAATTGATTCGACACCACCGTCGTCCGGGGGAAGGATAGATAGATAGAAGGGCGGATCGTGATCGTCCTCCTTCTCTGTCTGGTGAAACTCGCCAGGAATTCCTGGGGCACGGCCGGCTGGGACCTCTCGTCTCGTTCGAGCGGGTCCTGGCTACGGGGGCAAGCCTCTTATCCACGTAGGATCGGTCTGTGACTTTTGTCGGTGCGCGTTTCTCTGGTCCTCTTTGAGTAATGGAAGTCGACCGAAATCAATTTCAATTCCTACGAGTCGGCGAGCGAGCGCCGGCCCCGCGGTTCCCCCTTTGAGAGAAGCCACTCCGTTTGAGCTTCCACGCACGCTCCCCTTGCTTAACACCTTCGGATTTTATGTGGACGGCCTCACTCACCGATCTTCCCCTCTGTCCGTCCCTTGCTAGCTTCAGGTATGCCGACGATTTCGCGAATGTCACTCGGAAACAGAGAGGTCCGAGGATAACGGCCAGCTGATACTGCCATCCTCCGGGGCACAGCTTATCCGGTGATACGTAACTCCGAAATGCCGTCGGGAGTGTCTCGGTTAGGATTTTCGACTGAAACGAACGAGAGGATGTCGATCTAGGAGACTGTTTTTTTTTTTGCTGCGAAACCACCCCTTATCAGCGCCGCGTTTTTTGCTGAAGGAAAAGGCGACTGCGAGCTTGATACCTTTTATAGAAAAAGAGATGGTGTTTTGAAACTTTCGGTGGAAATTGAAGAGTCTAACGGTAAAAATTGCCAGCGGCGGTCAAATAATCGGTTTCAATATAGATCTATGGGTAGATCGTCTGTAAGCAACATTTATTTATCTAAAAATGTTCCCCTAAAATTTCATTTCAATATTCTAACAATTGCGATAGACAGAATGTCCATACTACAACGAAGAGAGGAAAAAACACCGTCTATACGGAAACATGAATAATATTCTTATTTCAGCCCTAATTCAACGAAGCATACTCAACTTCTGTAAGGACATCAAAATATCTATTGCACCGTAAACCAGTTTCTCCACTGGCAATCGGTATAGTCGCTAATAACCTTGGTAGTTGAAGCGACTTTAAACAGTAACAAAAACAAAAATTACGATAGATACACTGTTTTTTCTTCACTAAGGCCCGGTTGGTTTCCGTTGCATCCGCAAGAATTAGATGCTCATATTCGTTTAGTGATTCAGAAGGTTTCTAAAGTAAAAGTGTGTCGTGGTACTATAATCAGTGGTTTTTTTTAGTACTTTAACGTCTTGTATACTGAAGCAAGTAAAATGGAGCAGAACGTATGCAAGAGGAAAAGGATTTACTATAATAAGAATGGTTCAACTGCGTTTTGGAGAACTCTGTTTTTTCAAGTTTTTTTAATACAATCCCATAGATTTCGACGAGAAAACGTCGAAAATGAAAATCTTATTGTTAGGAATTCATTGGTTGAAAAGTTATACGCGTATAAAGTTGAACAGTTTTAAGCCTTTTTGAGAGGTTAAAGCGCCGCCATATTGATATATTTGCTAGGTGATACACATAAAATGGGCTAACTAATTCCAAGCAGATCCGTTAGATAACAGCACAAAAACACGTTCGTAATATTAACACATTTACCAAATTAAAATGCGAAACATAATTCCATATGGTCGGGCCGGCCTTCTCCGCTCCAACGATGACCTAACCCCAAACCATCTTGGACCGTACCTTCTATTTGAAATCGTGTATATGATTCTGTATATTTGAATTACTGTTCCTAAAGAGGCAGAAGTTAAAAGGAGAGGAACAAATGAAGTCGTAGCAAAAACAAAGAAATCTGTACCAATTGACTCGTGTAGTAACAAAAATTATTACTTCGAGACAAAGTAAGCTCTCATTTAGCACACGTTGCAATAAATCATACCTGAATTACTCTATGCGCAATCCCATCAGTTTCGGTAATAGAAGTTCTATCACATTGCAAAATATTGTGTCTATATCTCTACCGGAGACATCTGTTCAGCATGGGATCTCTCGGAAGGGTACACGCCGGCGACGAGACTTATCATCCAAAGTCAGGCACGGCAGAATGCTATTTACTCAGATCAATATTACATTCTCCTATTTCTCAGTTTTCTTCGACGGAATACAGAAGGGTCGGCGAGCTGCATCAGGAAGACGGACCAAGGGAACGTACAAGGATACAACTTTACGATCCTATTTGAAATTCGGCGCGGTCGTAAAGGACATGAGAGCGGACGGTAGATCTCGAGGTAGCAGCCGTGATTTTGTGCACCTGTTGTTTTCACTGGGGCACGATAAGATCGCGAGCGCGCGCACGGGCGAGTGAGCAAGAGAGTGAAAGAGAAACAGAGAGAAAGAGAGAGTGCGAGAGAGAGAGAGAGAGAGAGAGAGAGAGAAGATGCACCATCGGTAGGAGAGAGGCTTCAATTGGCCAAGTCAGCCTCGCGGAGATGAAGATGTATCGTAGATAACGCGGTCCATACACCTGCGTAACGACCGCTCGACGCTCGTACCATAAAACTTAATTAACCCTTTGCACGACGATTTATTCCACCGTCGATTAAGGGGGATTCCTCGATAATCTGAATCCGCTAGGCGTTTAAATCCTCGGTCATTTGAATCACATACAACTGGAGTTTTACTAGTCACGTTTGCCCGGAATGGATTCCGCTCGGTACTCTTTTCTGAAAACGACACTTTATTGGTCCGGGGTGTCGTTAAAGCGGACAGGGCGCGTTATTATTGCCCTTTCGGTATCTTTGAACGATTTTCTCCGATATTCGGAATACGAATAGGCGATCGTTAAGCCGTAATGTGGTATCTTTAATTAGTAATGGCTGGTCCAGGTTACGAGTCCCCCTTTCCCCTTGTTCGACAGAACGTAAATGGTACTTTTGGAACGGTCGTTGAAGGATGCCGGTGGGTTGAAAGAATTGTGTAGGCTCGTTCTCTTGTCGAATTAATTGTATGCTACATATTTATGTGAAACTCCTATTTCCGAGGAAAATTAAAATTCTGCTGCAACTTTCGCCTTGTTAGACAAATATTTTGCATTCGTAATCACGGGTTGTTACAAATGAAAATTGTGAATTGTTCGATTTAAGATTATACTAATTTTTTAAAAATTATTTAACTATCTAATTGATTTCCATAATAATAATGTAAAATGCATCTCTCAATATGCGGATCTTCGGCATTTTTATTTATACCTTTTACACTCGTTTTTCTTATTCCCAATTATAAATCTATTAATTTTATGGTTTTATGATGATGCCGGGCTGTTATAAGATTTTCTGTTTCGGAAGCACAGATCGTGATTCTGAGAATCTCATTAATAGACTGTAGGTTTTATGCATTTACAACGTGCGCGCACGCTAGTTTACAACGTCGTATATTAAAAAGTTTCATAAAGTTTATTGCCATTCTTATTTCACGTAGAGTCTTATGGGACCATCAAGAAAATAAACAAAATTCTGTTCGATCTCAGATTTTATGGCCGAGTCCGTAAAAATTTATTAGTATATAAAAATCCGACTCTTATTCATCAGTTATTTATCGATTGCAAATACCACTCCACTTATGCGAGCCTTAATGTTTTTTTAATATTTGTGTAAATATTCGTACAATTATTTAATATTTCTCTTTAAAGCCATCGACAATCTCGGCCATTTACAACTGTAAAGTTTCGTATAATATCTTTTACGTTTTAATTTTGGTTAATGCATTTCCTGTGATATTTTACAGATCTTTAACTAGTCCGTTTAAAGACTATTTATTTTTACTATATTATAAGATTGTAATATAAGATTACTATTACTATATTATAAGATTACTATTTACTATAAGATTGTTTAAAGATATTTTACAGTTCTTTAACTAGTCTGTTCGCTTTATAAACTGCAACTATTTACAAAAGACGAAAGAATAGAAAGATAGAGCGCAACGAGTAGACTAGGAGGAACGCTATTGTCTATACGCTTCGACGATCCCTTGATCGTTGAGCTATGGATTCTAGGACTAGGGATTGGCGAGTAGGGTTGTTCAACGCGCAGGCAGCCGCTGTCGTCCTGGCGTTAGGGGTCCGTTCCTCGAGCCGCGGTCTTCCTGCATGCTTTTCATCCATGCAGGCTACGCGACGTCTTACAAAATCTTTCGCGTTGCAAAATTGAATTTTCAGTACAAACAATTAACTATAAAGAACCCCGCACTAATCATATGGAAAATCTATCCCGGTAAAATGAGTTTTATTTTTCATATGTTGTAGCTTATAATCTACTGAACAAAAGATGTAATGGGCACAAAGCTCAATAATGTACAGTTATCGAGTTATAATCAGTCAAACATGACAAATTCGAGCTGCCGAATACTCAAATCTTGGGAAGTATATTTACGTTACACGCTTGCCGCACCCCCACTCCTGCCACCCCACTCCTTCGATTTTCAAGCAGTGTTGGGATATGGTGCAACATTTGTCGCGCATGCGCGGCCAAAACAGTAACGTATCTATATCATGATGACGAGGTGGTGGAGCCCTGAGACAGTTATATTGGCGGGAATGTATCGAAACAATCTGTTCCGGATAAAAAGACTTCAGGACGTGTGCTACGAGTTACAAAATATACACATGTTATACATTCATTTTTCAGAATCAAATCATATCAATTTTTTAAAATTCTGCTGGGTGCTCAAGGTACTCCATTTTATAGAGAATCTTACTTTACTGGGGCCAAAATCGCCGCGCATGCGCGCGAAATGTTGCACCATATCCCAACCAGTGATGGCATATGGTCTCGGTTTTCTCGCGCATGCGTGACGATTTTAGCGTCAGTAAAGTACAAAGTTGGGCTAAAATGAGGTACCTTGGTCACCCCGTATTGTTTCGCAAATTTTTTTTTCGATTTTCAAATATGAATGTTCAACATGCGTATGTTATATTAAAATTTTATGTGTATGTACATATAATATATAAATATATCTTGCACTCTTCTGTCCGGTTTCCCGGCAATAACAGTTCTCCCCTACTTTCCTCGCAAACATAAGACGTACATACGTTCCTGCATTTAGTCGCGCATGCGCGAGAAAACCGAGACCATATACCATCACTGATCCCAACACTGTTCTCAAGTTGCGCGACACAAATGAAGTTGGCAACATACTAGCGTTATTGTTGCCGAATGCTATTACTTTCTGGCATTGCTACGACCGATATTTATATTATTGATATCAGTGTATTCCATACATTTTGGTCTCCGTACTGTTTGGTAATACATAATAAGATCATTTTTTTATTAATCCCCACACACGCGCACGCAAACGCACACAAACACACAGACAGCAGAGAGGGTTTGGAGAAAAATACTACGAGAGTGACGAACCGTGGGGTCCTTATCTCTGCTGTGACACGCAAAGATTTTTGTGAAAGATTTCTGTTCACAGACCTTTTCAAGGTCATTCAAAATTTAAAAATAATAACACCACCTAACAGATTTTGCGAAACCCTACTATTTTTGTTTCAAACATTTTTCCAAAAAATAAAAACTTCCCGAGACTTGAGTATTCGGCAGCTCGAATTTGTCATGTTAGACTGATTATAACTCGATAACTGCCCATTATTGAGCTTTGTGCTCCTTACATCTTTTGTTCAGTAGATCATAAGTTACAACATATGAAAAATCCAACTGATTTTACCGGGATAGATTTTCCGTATGATTGGTGCGGGGTTCTTTGAGGAAATCACCTGATCAGAAAGAGACGCGTCTTTTCTCGGCGATCCGAATCGCTAAATGTCGGTGCGGCGCGTTCAAGCAAGTGTAACGCGCGACATTTCGCTGGATAATATACTGGCGAGCGGTGCGTCAAGCTCCGAACGCGTTGGCTCATAAAAGACAAGCCAGCGTGACCGTAAAAAAAGCGAAAAAAGACGACGGTAAAGAAACAAAAAGTGGAACGAGAAATATTTCGTTTCATGAAACACCCGCGATTATGAACGTCCCATTGCGAAAAATACCGTACAGTTAACAGCTCGTTCGCCGGCCGTAAATGTTGCCCGTAATCGTGTTACGCGCTTTTACGGCCGCAATGAAAACGAGTATTAATTGATGTCCTTACACCTTTATCACCAAACTGCTGGTAGGCACGGCGATACGACGACTTCATACTTTGAAGACCCCTTTGATTCGTACCGGTGGAAATTAACCGCGGCCTACGTGTTCCGCTTTGTGGACATCTCGCCGCCTTCGGGGGATCGATTCGATTTCCGCGTATTTCCCGCAACGCGTAATATCCGCGTAACAGAAAGAATTCACCTGTAATTGCTGGACTGACTGCGCAACCCGTGATAACGTTTCGAACAGATATTACCGCTGCGATTCTTGAGTAATTATGTACAAATACCACCCTGAGGTCCTAAGACCTTCTTTCAGTGGCCGCAATTCATATCCAGACACTCTTTACGAAAAATACATTTTTTAAAATTGAATCCAATAATTTATGTTTTTTTGGGGGTTGGTAGGATTTTTTTTTAAATTTATAATTTATGTAGCATCAACTACAAGGTTATTAGCGACATCGTAGAGAACACATAGGAATGGATTACATTATCTGATTAATCAGTTTGGTTTCCTTGATAAACTTAAGTAGATCCTGTGTTTCTCCCTCTTTTATATTGTCTTTTTTATTATTTTTATAGATTCCAATTGGTATTTTTTTACAGAGCAGGTCATATTTCTTACATTGAAGAATTAGGTGTTCTATTGATATTATAGCATCGCATTTTTCAAACTTGGGGAGTGTGAAAAGATTCTTGAGTAATTATGTACAAATACCACCCTGAGGTCCTAAGACCTTCTTTCAGTGGCCGCAATTCATATCCAGACACTCGTTACGATAAAATACATTTCTTAAAATTAAATCGAATGATTTATGTTTTTTTAAAGAGTTGGAAGGATTTTTTTTAATTTATAATTTATGTAGCATCAACCACAAGGTTATTAGCGACATCGTAGAGAACATGTAGGAATGGATTACATTATCTGATTAATCAGTTTGGTTTCCTTGATAAACTTAAGTAGATCCTGTGTTTCTCCCTCTTTTATATTGTCTTTTTTATTATTTTTATAGATTCCAATTGGTATTTTTTTACAGAGCAGGTCATATTTCTTACATTGAAGAATTAGGTGTTCTATGGATATTATAGCATCGCACTTTTCACACTTGGTGAGTGTGTTTTTGTAGGTTATGTAGGAGTGTGTTATTCTCGAGTGTCCAGTTTTTATTCTTGAGATGGCCACTTGTTCTCTTCTTGATGTACCAGGGATCGATTTCTGTTCTTCGAAGAACTTGTTGGTGATATTTTAATATGTTTACGAGTCTTTTGTTTCCATTCCTTTAGAAGGATTCTAGAGAACATTACTAGAGATGATGCGTGAATAAAGTTTTTAAAAATTGCAATTTGTCAAAATCGGAAACAAATTAATAATAGTTGTTTTCTACAACTTTTCTATCGAATCCTATATTAAAAATTTAAGACAGACATTTGCTACATCTGTATTAAGGTTTCTGGGTAAACTCAGGCCAATCGTATTATTTCCTGTTCATTAGTGAAAATGCAATATTCAAACTTTAGGATGGTTATTCATTACCATAAAGAAGACAAATGACTTGGACCACCATTCAAATAAACGTAACATAAAATTGATTGAATCCGATGATGACTAACTCCAATCAAAATACAATTTATGAACATTTAAAAAAAAAATTCCATAATATAGTAAAATCAATCGATATAATGCAACACAAGTAAAAAGTGACATGTTTTTAGAATTGTGACAGACTGATAATTATCGGCACGTTGGTGGGACGCGAATGTC
>OU565287.1:25007342-25129842 GCA_913789915.3 Sphecodes monilicornis
AATCTATTTAATAATTCCTCACGAATGTCTCCTTACAATCATAATAATTTTAAATTAAAAATTTTTGAATCCGTCATTTTGACGGGCCCCGTAAATCTAGTGTTAAAAGATGTGCGAGTACTTTATCCACCCACTGTGTACAGACAGTGTGCGTGAACGAGAATGGTGATGCATGTGCGGATGTAACAATAAGAACGCAAGTAATATTATTAATCAAGTCCCATTTCTTAATTTCACAGTCGAAATTAAATCAAGTATATGTATACTTGCGTTTTATTGACGGCATACATGAAGAGTCTGCTCAAAATAAGCTTAACGAACTTGAATCTGTGTGTCCCTACTCAAATTTTGCACTCAAGTATTCAAACCACAACAATTAATAGAAAGGTTAATGTTTCAAAGAGTTAGTTTTCAGAATTTCTAGTCAGTAATACAGTGGTAATAAATCTAACCTCAAACCTCCTCCAACTTTTTCTCCAGGCCGTAACTTGTTTTATAAACAGCGATCCTCAACTAAAATCTTTAGGACAGGGATGGGCACGGAAGGGGCCCCTCAAATGCCTGCTCCTCCCACTAACCTCTCTTTCATGCTCGTGGCATGCGCACTACGGTAACGGCGGATGTTGGTGGGGGACAGAGGGCCCTATGGTGAGGACGGTTTGTCTCAATGGAAACAAAAATGCCCATCCCTGTTTTAGGACGTTACTTAGTGTGATGACATTAACAACATATGCGCTCGGAAGTAATTCAACTCCATAACCAAACTTTTTTTTTGATCAAGAATATTTCCATTTTATATGATTTTTATCATTTTGAAGAAATGAAACTGATATGATGCCTCATAGAATACTTAAATGTTTCGTAACTAATTTATTGAATATCAATTTAACCCTCTGTCTACTAAGCGGGTCCATTGGACCCGACTGTATGTAGATACTGCTGTTATTTAAACTTTTAAAACTCTTGGGATCTTGTCGTTGCATGACTTTGTTACTTTTCTTATTTTTTATTATTCAAAGCTAAAAGTTTTTTTTATATTTACTACGATTTGTGGTATAAATTTTCTATCGCATAATGAAAGTTTTTTTTATGGTAGACAGAGGGTTAATAGTATAAACAATATTTTTAATAATGGTATAGCAATATTTAGTGGTGCCTCAGAGTCACCACTCGAGTGCTAAGGGTTAAAGGATGACAGAAATCGGAAGTAGCTCCCTTAGTGTACATACTTACCCAGAATTTTTGCTACGTAAATTATATTTGTCTTCCACGACGTCTCCCGAATTGTTAATGAAAATTACGTAGTTGAAGGGTTAATTTTTGCGTAAGAATCTACAGTCCATTGACGAGGTACGTAGACTTTCGCGACTAACTAAATGCACAAACATCCGCAGCGTGGTATGTAACGAATAATCTCTAAACTGTTCATCGGCAAGAAACGAATTCGACCGATGGAGTCCTCGCTCCACCCATTCGATTGCTCGGCGTCGAAAGTAATTTTAATTGACCTTGCGGTCGTTGCTACGATCGTTCGTATTGTTATCCTTGTCGAATTTGTCCAGCATGTCCAGCCGGAGGAACGAGCCGACTATAGATCGAGCGGTGGACGCGGTCCGGCCGATGCCGCCTTCCATCGAACTCGTGCCACTGCTTTTCGAGATTTTAACGGGTTTCGTCTCCGCCCAAATGTTCACGGCGAATTTCAATTCCGCTACCAGCGCCTCCCATGGAGTGACCTGTAAGAACGCCGACGAAAAATGGTTTCGTGTCCGGGCACCGCTTAATTAAATCAACGTCGTTTATTCTGCCGCGCGCGTTTCAACGTCACAACGAACCTCTCCTTCGACCTCTTCCTTTTTCATTATCGTCCGAAAGAATCGCTACACCCTCTTGAACCCGCAGTCGAGGCCTTTCTTCCACGGAATCTCATGTACTACTAAATTCTTTTGCGGAAAAAACGAAACTGCTCCCGAGCACGGATTTATGCGAATCGTGGATTTAATGGGCGGCATACACGGGGCGGGGGGGGGGGGGGGGGGATTTTTATTACTCGAAAATACGATCTTGTAATACGATTAGGTCGGTGCATACCAAATAGAGTGAAACGTTCAGTGATTGTATTTTTATTTGTTGTAACTAGACTGCGGTTTTTATTGCAAAGTCGATTGCAAGGAACAAGAGCTGTATAAACATTAATTCTGTCCTTTAACACGTTGACTGCCAGACGCATTTTCCATGATTTGCCCAAGGCGCCAACGTGAATTTTTCATAATGCGATGCATATTATGTTGAAATATTATTTGCAGCAAATAAAGTGAGTTATAAAATCATGCTTGAAGCATTTTTCGTGCATTAATTTCTTCAAACCATTATAGTAATAATGGTATTATTGAAAAATTTATCAGTATCCATATTTACTCTAATTATGTACTTTTATTATTTGCTTAGTCGCCCGGTCACCGGTGGCCCCCGCGGCGCTGTAGCCAAGTCGAGTGCCGGTCACCGGTGACCCCCATGGCAGTCAACGTGTTAATCATTTGAATAAGTCACGATTAATTTAAATGTATTCTTATAATCGTAGACTATTTTCACTGTTCGGTATTTCATCTACTACTTAATTTTACCATAATTGCATAACACCTGCAGTCTAATTATAACGTTTATTTATTAAAATCTGATAGATTGCTTTTCATTATTTTTCTTGGAGATGATTTTGTGTTTTGGGACGGAATGTATTTTTCTTTTAAATATATAAAATTAAATGTCTTTTAAATATATAAAGTCTTAGGTTACCGCGACGATTCAAAACACGTGGCATTTACAAGAGCAGGCTGTCTTTCGCATAGTTTATTACGCATTTCTTGCAATCTCTCCGCATTCATCCTTACTCTACGATTCAGGAAAGAATAGCGTGTGTCTGCTGCAGAACAGCAAACAATAGCCATAACTTTTCTGAAGTGAAGGTTTGCTTTAGATATGTGTCTTGGTGCTTCAGTCTTGTCCGACCATCGAGGCGAATGTTTACGGTTATTGCGACGTTCACACTCTGTAGAAATGGAGGTTTTTCATTGCAGACGTAAAGAAAACTGCATACCTCCAGCTGACATTTCTTTCGACTATTAAATATACATAATTACCAAACTTCTGAACTTTCTCAATAATTATTTTTAAGCGACGAATAAACGTGCAATGTTTCTTTAATTTTCAATGTCTCGTACACTTCAACTAATTTGTTATACGATCACATTTTTGAGACTATTATTATCTATTCCAGTGTTACGAAATCGGACTATTTTTTAAGCACAAACTTTATAGAAGTATTCAAAGCTAATGTTACTCATCTTTTTGATTATGCGACATACAGTATTTTATCGATAAATGTCCGAAGTATCTGGCCGATAATTGTCCCAGAACTTTCCCCTAATGCTAATGTTACTCATCTTTTCGATTATGCGATATACAGTATTTTATCGATAAATGTCTCAAGTATCTGGTCGATAATTGTCCCAGAACTATCCCCACTACCGCGGGGTATACCCCGTGAGGGGCAACCGAAACTTTCATCGTCTATTACACAAGTAAATATCATCGCAATGATCTCTTATTTGGTATAATTTTCATTAGAAAAATGCCACGTATATATTGGTGAAAGTTCCATAAAAAAATAATAAAAAATAAAGAAGTTTTTTCATTCGATTAGTAGTGATCTCACACCCATATACTCGATCCGTATTATGTTACACTTCCGGGCGATCGAGGCCTCTCGAGTTTCGCTGTCCTTTTCTACGTTCCGCAAAAGTCAAAGAGTATTATACCTGGCCCGTAATTGTCCCTGGCCGGACTCGTGTTTGGGACATTTATAAATAAAATACTGTACAGTGTTCTACAAAAGTGTTCCTACACACGGATTAAATTTATACAGGTTGACCTATAGGCGTTTGTAATCTACCAGGAAATAAAAATGATATTTTAAAACAAAATTGTAATAAAAATGATATTTTATAAAATAGTAGTGTGATCCAAACTTTCTAGCGGGAGAATAGTTTTCGCAGACTGTACTTTGTCCAACTTTCTTTGCAAAAATAAAAATCTATTTACGTGTCCAATCTAATATTTCTTTTTGTCCATTTCCAGGTAAAATTCCATTTAATTAAAAATAACTGTGCTGGAAGAAGGATTTCGAAATTTTCAAATGTATGCTGCCCTCAAATATTTTTATTTCAATTGTAAAAAATATTATCAAGTCAATAAGATATTGGAAATTCAATAATAAAAATAACAAATTATTTTGGATTATTGCATCGTTGAAAAATTAAATAATAATATTAATTTAAAAATTGAATGGTCCGTGCTCGGAGGAATGATTCTTTGATCTTTCGGCGAATAAACGATAATCGAACATTCATCATTCGATTCAGGAAGATCACGAAGCGAGATAAGATTCTATGTGGAAATAAGTAGTGGCAGCTCACCTTTTCGTCTATGGCGACCTTTCGCACGTTCCAAAGGAATTCGAAAATGGCGAGGACAAACGAGCCACAACATCCGAATATGAGTACCACGAATACACCACCCACGCTTTTTATCCCTAATGCACCTGTGGTTCCTGTTTCTGTTTCAGTCGGCTTGCACATTCCACCCCCACGCTCTATCCACCACTTGGTCTTCAAACCTTGAAGTACTCCTTTTTCCTGCAGCGTTAATATTGCGCCATTTATGGGTGTCCTGAATGGAGAATCTGAAAAGTGATATTTTTGAATTCTCATAAGAAATTAGTTGCATAAAATATTTTGCACTTGACTTCTGCCAACCATTATTTAGAATTTCGTGTTTTAAGTGATTACACCAAATAAAACGTAATATAACAAAAAAAAAAAACTAATGACTTCATGCTACCTAGAAACAAAAAATTATTTATTATCTGTGAGATCAGGAGCCCCCCCGCCCCCCAGACCAAATACTGTATGGAGATTAGGAAAAGTAGGAGGGTTCCGTGGGTACGTGTAAGAGTTGATCAGCTACAACCGCGTGGGTCCTGGGTTCAATTCCCAGCGCGGAATTCCTCATTTTTCCTAAGATCCTTCATATCTAAGAAATTAGCGTGTTGATTAATAGGTATTAATCGGGAAAGACGTAATTTATGTTCGTTATCAGCTTCTAATAAATTGTTATTTTCTTTTTCATTCAAAGAATAGTTGTTTTGCATTTTGCTATACCAGAGTATGTTTGACATTATATCTTTACAAATGTTTCTATTTCATGAATGAAACCCATGGTTCCAGATTATTCTGTGAGCTGTGAGATCACCCTATTTGTTGTATAATATATACTTGCATTGTGATATACAAATACATACAATACATTAATAGGTATATTAATAGATGGAAATTGGAATTTAAACGTTCTTAAAAACTGTGAATGGATTTCTTAATCAGCTTAATATTTGTTTAAAATAAATTTTGTAATATCTGCGAAGTTAGACCAAAAATGTGGTAATTGAAAATAGAGACTATACAATATAAGAATTATTTTTAAATATATCGTTCGGTAAACAAAATCAATCGATAAGTGTTCATAAATACTTTTTAATAAAACACCAGATAGACAAATGGAAATTTTTCATTCTTTTCCGTATCTACGATTTTGCAATTCGATTTTAGTAAATTGTATGACCTTTCTCTTTTTCTTCAATGTAAAATAATACGTCGCTATTCTACTCATTAGTCTACTTTACCACGTTCTGTAATCAATAATATCAAATTTTAACGGATTCTAACTAATACTGTTTCGCGAGGTTGCAACAGCTATCGGTTACCTCAAACCGCCACGTATACATATGTATATTAGATCATCAAATAATATACGAAACGACCATAATTTCAAACATTACGTCCAACGTTAATCGGCGTTTGTGAATTTCGTTATGCGCTGTAACGTATGTATCATTATTTCTACGTGAATTGAAATTGATTTAGTCCTGACTACTACCACGGTCAAATGACCGGTTCTCCATTTCACAATTATTTAAATTATAAAAACGGTTTCATAGGAAATGATTCAACTGTCTTCTTTATTTAAACACTTATAATGAAACTATTTATAATGAAAACTTTAACAAGTTAAAATAAATTCAATCTTTTCACTTCTGTAGGGCATTTTACTCTTATATGTTTGGTGCTTGGTAGATTTAGTGTTAATCGAATTTATCGAAATTGATACTTCTCTAAACCTACTTCGTGGTAAAGCGATTCCGTATCCTTTGTTATCGATCAATCCTCCGATTTTATTTAGCTCGCAGTTCCGTTCCATTCTGTACTCGATCGTGGTGGATTCCATAAGAAACGCATAATCGCGCTTTTTAAGCACCCGTTCGACACCTTCGTCGTTGGATTTCGTGAAAACGCTTGGTCTTGCTTCCATCATTGTCGCGTACATACGCTTATACGTCGAATAATTTGAATCCTGTATGAAAAATAAAGTTAAACTGTTTTTATTAAAGCCATCGAGCTGTGCAAATTATCTGGTTTAAACTGTACTTTGGAGGACCAATTTAAATAAAAATTTTTTTATACAGTCCTATAGATTTCGACGAGAAAACACCGTAAATGAAAGTCTTATTGCCAGGAGTTCACTGGTTCAGAAGTTATACGCGTGTAAAGTTGAGCACTTTTAACCAACCCCAAACCAACATGGACTATACCGCTCAGTACTACTTAGCCGATGAGCTGAACACTCACCATCTATCCAGCGTATGCGCTCAACAGTTCTACCTCTACCACCCATTGAATGTCCAATATGGCGACGCTCTAACCTGTCAAAAACGCTTAAAATTGCTCATGTTTACACGTGTATAACTTCTCAACGAGTGAACTCCTGGCAATAAGACTTTCATTTTCGATGTTTTCTCGTCGAAATCTATAGGACTGCATAAAAAAAAATTTTTTAAATTGGTCCTCCAAAGTACAGTTCAGCCAAACAACTGTTCTCTTACAGTCTGCCCTACATAAGCGTACTACAAGACGTACGAGCCGCAGTAGTGGAGATGATTTTCACAAATATCATGCACATCTCTTTCACACATATACCGAAACGTTATTGTGCTCTGGGAGATGTCAGAATGTTGTTCAACAAAGTGCACAGTGTATAACCTCGTAAAATTTATTTTAGTAAAATCAGAGCTTGCAAACTTCTTTCAAAATGTACACAAAGCTTTTTTGATCAATCCGACATTTTTAACGAACGATTCAAACATTGTTAGAAATTTGAGATTTTTTGAATTATAAAATCATTGTTTAATATTATGCCTCGAATACAAGGAGGAGTTTTAAGGATAGAAACTAAATTGGGAATTAAATAAATTCTTATATGCTACTTCTTTCTAATAATTTACTGTTTAAGCAAAGTTTAATGTTCATTGAAGACTACTGTCTCCAACCATACCCTAAAGAAACCAGATGTCGATCCACCGTCAACAGCTCCGTACTTTATTTTTGTTTGTTTCGCTAGAGCTTCCACACCATCGATAGGTTCTTCCATCCTGCCTGCTGTAAGGAAAGTAGCCAAATTGGCAGTGTACGAAGAAATCATGATCAGTGTCCAGAACCACCACATGCCAGCCACCATTCGAATCGACGGTGCTCTTTGGAAAAGAAAAATGATAACTGTATGAGCAATGGTTTAAAGTTTCCCCATTATTTCATTAACTGCGCTCGGTTATGCTAAACGCATTTATTCTAGAATGAATCATATTAGGTTATTATTTAATCCGACTATGAACAAGAATAACAAATTAACCGATTAATGGATCGATGAATGAGAAGTGCTTATAGGAGGATAAAATCTCGTGTTAAGATGTGAGTAGTTAAATCTCTTTACTCGTTTCCTCTCGAGGTTCACAAAAGTACAGTGATTCCGCGATCTAAGTCCAACGGAACGTCTCGATCTATGTCCATTGGTTACTCCTTCCACTGTGGAGCTCAAGCTGCCTCGGTTGCCGAGCAGTGTAAACATGCCGCGTAATCTGATCCTGGGTCGAGTATATCGGTTGTGAATCACACTAATCCAATTACAAAACTTCTTTATTCTTTATTATTTTTTCATGGAACTTTCACCAACATATTCGTGGCATTTTTCTAATGAAAATGATACCAAATATGATATAATTCCGATGATATTTATTTGTGTAATGAACGATGGAAGTTTTTTATTGGAATTACATTGTACGGATACGCGGGCCTTTGAACTGTCCCGGTAGCCGCGACTGTTGTCGTCTCTTTCTTTTCTATACGCTTTTTTTTTATTGTACAGTTGTAACCTCCGATAGGAGGTTATTCTGCAGTCTGTATTACATACATAATATTACAATAATAAGCTTATACTAATGTGAAGGTAACATAATAAATAC
Source organism: Sphecodes monilicornis (assembly GCA_913789915.3). Lineage (NCBI taxonomy): Eukaryota > Metazoa > Arthropoda > Insecta > Hymenoptera > Halictidae > Sphecodes > Sphecodes monilicornis. The sequence continues at coordinate 25,015,747 of OU565287.1, forward strand.
AAATCGGTCGGAGTCTCTTAATTGGTAATGGACGTGATGATGACATTATATACACAATCCACAATCTTTGAGGATACAAATCAGTTGGAGTTTCTTAATTGGTAATGGACGTGATGATGACATTATATACACAATCCACAATCTTTGAGGATACAAATCAGTTGGAGTTTCTTAATTAGTAATGGACGTGATGATGACATTATATACACAATCCACAATCTTTGAGGAAGGAACATAAGATCTTACATAGAGTGTTTGTAGGTCTGTGAAGTAGTACATTACACGACATGGGAAGGAAAAGGCCCATTAATCTCAGGTTATATATAAATTTCAATCTGTGCGTGTCATATAGAGGACATTGTCATAAGACGTGAACAATATCCTTTTCTTTCCTTTCCCTAGTAGCATTTATGGTTGGCCAACGGTGGCCAACGGTTGGGAGTTAGTTGGGATATGGTTAGTGGTTTTGCCTACAGATCGCCAACGTAGGGCCGACGACGAAAAATGATGTGAATTTGCCAACGAATATCCAACGTTGGGACTACAGATATTATGGTCGGTTAAATAACGTGAAATTTACGACGGTGATACTACATTGGCCCAACGAAAATCTGCCAACATTTAAATATGTCGTCTAACAGACACCAGAAATGTAACGTTGTTGCAACCAAAAACATGTTATATTCCAAATTCATTTTTTTTCATATTTCTAAATATACTTACAATTTGTTATTTTTGCGCGATAGTTGATGCACCAAAGTTTTATTGTCTGCAGCTTCGGAGTTTATTTATTTCTTTAAGTTTCTCCATTTGACAAGGAGAGGGTACGGGTGTTGCATTCGCTTTTAGAACGACAGTATGCGGAGGTCTTAGTGCTCGTATACCGTAACGAAACCCTTTATGTATTATGATTTACATTTGTCGACGTAACTAGTAACCCAAATCATAGAATATGCAACCACGAAATATCTATAGTTACGGCGGTAGCGTATCAACTTACTACGCAGAGGATCCAGGTTCAAGTCCGACGAGGGTAAGAAATTTTTTTTCTTTGTTCCAATTTTTACCGTGGAGATACATTGTTTAAGTATTATTTATTATATTCTGTGAAAACAACCGTAAAAGAGAAGATCAGACAAACGTATTATAGCGACGTAGGCTCCACGTTGGGTATGATCGTTGGCCCTACGTTGGCCGCGATCGTTGGCCCAACGAAAACAATAGCGACATTTCTAACAGTTCGCCAACGAATACTGCAACGTAGGCCCAACGAAATGCCAACCATAAATGCTACTAGGGTTACATCCAAAACTTTCATCCTTTATTACACAAGTAAATATCATCGGAATTATATCATATTTGGCATCATTTTCATTAAAAAAATGCCACGAATATGTTCGTGAAAGTTCCATAAAAAAATAATGAAAAATAAAGAAGTTTTATTATTGCACTAGTATTGTCTCACCTATACGCTATTTTTTGTTGCGCCTTCGGCCGCGCGGTCCGTGTTTGCATGCTGTCCTTTTCTACGTTCGGCGCGGTCGACGCGGTCACAAAAGAATAGTGTCCCTTCGCGATCTAAGTCCCGGCAGGGAACCGAAAAAGGACTTAGATCGAGGAATTACTGTATCCGCTGGAAAGTGTCAAGTATTGCTCCATGTAAACCCTCTTCTTAGTACCTCATCTTCCACATTAAGTATGTATGTATTTATTTAGTGATCCCTTTCGGGTTACACGGACTTCCGTCCCATTACATTGTATTTTTTTTTTGACTTACATCTATCTTTTCTCCTCACATTCATCCTCATTGATGCACTTTCTTTCTCCCCTCCTTACTCTCCCACTCTTCCTCTTCTACCCTTTTCTATCTCTTTCTTCCTCTAAATTTTTTAATCATCTTTCTCCCCCCCCCCCCCCGTCCCCTGATCTTCCAGATTAAGTACAGAAAATATTTTCTCCCTCCGTTCACGGCAGTTTAATTCCTTTACATCAAGGATGTATTTAGAAAATTTTATAAACTTGCTAGTGTCGGAATAATTACCCTGTCGCCACTTTACCCCGGCGTTCGTGTGTGGAAGACAGGTTGTCTACCACGGGATGATCAGCCAGCGGTTCGCAGGAAATTAACAATGAGACCAATTTCGCGGTGCGACATTGAATAGAGCATGGAAGGTATCCAAATATTATATGCATGCAAATCACGGCAATCTGCGCTACGTCCGGGTAGCATAAACAAGCGGGTAGAGGAAGCTGTTTGTTCTCCTCCACCTTCAGCTCCTCCTCCTACATCTCCTCAGCCTCCTCATCGTCATCGTCGTCGTTGTCGTCTTCAGTCGGTTCTTCGTCAGTATGTAGCGAGCAAACACGCGCGACGTTACGAGCGAAGAGTTAGCGCCGTGCCGGCGCTAATAAGTGGGAAGCCGCCTCAAATATGTCCGGCAAACACCGGCTCGTTAAGCTTAATTGTCGTGAAAAAAGAAGATCGTCCGTGGAACACCGCGAACGGCACCCAGGAGGAGGAAAAAAAGCGCCGCGTCTGCTTTTGGCACCGTCTCTGTAGGCTTTTCTACAAACGCTCCAAGCAATATTTCTTCCCCTTAAGTAGAATAATGAGATCGGGGATGATTTTTATTCCTTTTTATTACTGACCGCCATCTTTCAAAGAAACGCGAGATTGAAACGACCAGCAAGCCTATGAAACTGGATTCTTCCTCTGTCCGTTAGAACTCGATGGCCGATTGCCGCATAGTCACCGTCGAAATATTCTTCAAAGGGACCGCTGCGCGGACTGTGTCAACATCACTGTGCAAAATCCATTGAGGTCTATCTTCATGGTTGCTTTATGGCTGCCAGAGATTCGATGTTTTAACTGATACTCCGAATCAGGCTTGTGGCACCGTTTCGGCATTCAGTTCGTAGCCTCTTGGCAGTTTTATTTTCAACCAGTATACACAGTGGCCCACAAAAGTGTTCGTATAATCAGAATAACTTTCTTAAAATTTGACCAACTCACTTGACTTTTTTTTTGCGCAATTAGAAGCATTAATTTAGGAAATCACGTGTAAAACAGATTTTGAAAAAATTGCAATTAGTAGGAATTACAAGCAAAAATAAATATGACACTTTTTAACCCTTTGCACTCGGAGCTATTTCAACTAAAAAACCAAACATTTCTTCTAACTTAAAATATTTCCATCGTACATAAGTTTTTTTCATTATATGCGTACGAAACTGATATAGTACCTCATACAATATTTAAATGTTTAGTAAGTTATTACATATGAACAAATTTAATCATGTAAACAATATTCTGAATAATAGCGTAGCAATTTGTAGTGGCGCCTCAGAGTCGCCATTCGAGCGCTAAGGGTTAAAGTATAGAACAAAAATGGATGAATGATTCTAATAGCATTTTTTATGCAACTATATCTACTTTTTTTTGTCGTTGTTGTGAAACGGATTAGTTTAAAAATGCGATGCTATAAATGAAATTTAATTTCTTGATTTAACCCTTTGCACTCGGAGCTATTTCAACTAAAAAACCAAACATTTCTTCTAACCTAAAATATTTACATCGTGCATAAGTTTTTTTCATTATATGCGTACGAAACTGATATAGTACCTCATACAATATTTAAATGTTTAGTAAGTTATTACATATGAACAAATTTAATCATGTAAACAATATTCTGCATAATGGTGTAGCAATTTGTAGTGCCGCCTCAGAGTCGCCATTCGAGCGCTAAGGGTTAAAGTATAGAACAAAAATGGATGAATAATTCTGATAGCATTTTTTATGCAACTATATCTACTTTTTTTTGTCGCTGTTGTGAAACGGATTAGTTTAAAAATGCGATGCTATAAATGAAATTTAATTTCTTGATTTAACCCTTTGCACTCGGAGCTATTTCAACTAAAAAACCAAACATTTCTTCTAACCTAAAATATTTCCATCGTACATAAGTTTTTTTCATTATATGCGTACGAAACTGATATAGTACCTCATGCAATATTTAAATGTTTAGTAATTTATTACATATGAACAAATTTAATCATGTAAACAATATTCTGTATAATAGCGTAGCAATTTGTAGTGGAGCCTCAGAGTCGCCATTCGAGCGCTAAGGGTTAAAGTATAGAACAAAAATGAATGAATGATTCTAATAGCATTTCTTATGCAACTATTTCTAAGGAGTACCCGAGGGTTAAAGCATAATTCAATGTAATCGAATGCAAATTTCGGTTTCAGGCCGTTGACCTTGCCATTTGCGATCTAACGATCACCTATGAGCGTGAAAGCGCGGTCGATTTCACAATGCCGTTTATGAACCTAGGTACCGTGCTCTTCTATTCGTTGATACGCCGAATTTTTCCGGCATGTTACGCGTGAAACGTTGCTATTTGATCCGTTGTGTCTGCGCCAGGTATCAGCATTTTATTCCGCAAGCAAACTGACCAAAAGTCGTGAAAAACTTCGATTATCACTACTTTAGTTCATATGCTCGTTAACTAATTTCCATGAAATTTTCAGCATTTGTGTAAATAACATAGATTTACAAACCGCATATTTTGAATTTTCATTACGGGCTGAAATAATAAAGTTTTAAAAATTGCCATTTTAATTTTTTTATGTAATCCCTACTAATTGCAATTTCTTCATAATCTTCTTTGTACATTTTAAAAGTAAATCAATGCTTCTAATTGCACACAAAAAGTCAAGTAGTTTGGTCAAATTTTAAGAAAGTTATTCTGATTTAAAGTGCGTACGAATACTTTTGTGGGCCACTGTATGTGCTAAAACGTTTGAATTTGTTTTCGTTTAATCCTGTTTTTATAGATGCTACACTTTCTCGCGTTTCCACAGTTCTTTCTCGTGCCGTACCAACTTCATAGGTTTTACAATATTTTTATACGTCCTACAAGTTTTACGTTGGTTGTATGAGTTTTTCATAGGCTTTGACAGATTTTTGTAGGTTTCGCAATGTCTCCATAGACTCTACATTTACTTTGAAAATTCTATAATTTTTTCTTTGGCCCTAAAATTTTTACGTGGGTTCTACCCATTTTTAAAAAACTACCAAATTTTCCATACGCTCCACAATACTTTTTCTGGGTTGTTCTTAATAAACTAGATTACTTTCCCATAATATTAAGCGTATATACATATTTTCTGAAGTCGTACGAAGAATCCTTCCTTATCGCAAAACTAAATAATTCTTAACACATTGATTACCACGTCGGTCATATATTTGGGTGACACAATTCTTCGTCTATCTTTAAAAATTAAAATTGTTCATAATACAGTTGTTTAACTCTTTGCGGCACAGGATTTCAGATAATAAAATGGACCCATGTTGCATAGAAATTTTATTGCGTTTTAAATGAAACAAAATTGGTATATTTTTATTAATAAAGTTATCACATAATGTAAAAACATAAAAAATAGTAATAGTTTAATTAAATTTGTTGTTATAGGGTGGGACTCAAATAGTCCACCACCACAAATTTAAGCTTTAGTTTTTATTATAAAGCTCTTCACTTGCTTATATGGAACTAATTTTTATAAAAATTAACTTACTTCAACGATTATTCACATAAAACCAGGAGAAAAAGATTTTCGCAATAAATCTTCCGCTTGCAACAATTGATGAACCTGTACTGGCATGTTGAATGTTGCCAACACAAGTAAATACATTTGTAACATTTGTTGAAGATATTACCAACTGCTTTACGTAAACAAAACGAAATATAAACCTGTGCGCATGCAGCTATTGCACAGGTTTATATTTGTTATAAGCTCTTCACTTGCTTATATGGAACTGATTTTTATAAAAATTTACTTACTTCAACGATTATTCACATAAAACCAGGAGAAAAAGATTTTCGCAATAAATCTTCCGCTTGCAACAATTGATGAACCTGTACTGGCATGTTGAATGTTGCCAACACAAGTAAATACATTTGTAACATTTGTTGAAGATATTACCAACTGCTTTACGTAAACAAAACGAAATATAAACCTGTGCGCATGCAGCTATTGCAATATTTCGAGGTGGGAGTCAAAATGTCCCACCATGCATTACGGTGCATCAAAAAGGTGGGACACTTTTAATCCCAGCGTGACCCAAAGAGTTAAACTGGACTTTATTCAACTTTCTACGACTTAAATGAGTTCAAGAAGTAATCCCTGTAATAAGCTGTTCACACTGCTATTTTTATTACAAAGATTAAATTACTTTGATTTTTAAACAGTCCTTGAAACTGCAAATGTTATTACCGACGTTGAACAGTTATTCAGATTCCATTATCCATATTTTGTCTATTAATTTTGATTGTTTGATGAAGCCGAGTAGTTTAGGTATTCTTTAGTACGCCAGATTTTCTTTAAGAGTCGATTCTTTGAATAATAATTCCTGAAAAAACTGGTTAATAGTTATTTAGGAAACGTAAAGAGACTATGGTTAACTGGAAGTGGTTAAACACTCGATTTAGGGTTTGCGATTCCACAGGAAATGGCAGATTTCAGAGTCGCAGTTGCGTTGTGGTTTCCGTCCCTCAATTATCATGAGGATTTGCACGCGCGTAAGGCGAGTTGCGGTGACGCAGGGGCACTGTTGGGTTCGCTCAAAACTTACTTGGGAAGTATATCGGATCCCTGTTGCATGACAGAGCCGACCGTGAGCCACATCGAGTTAGTTAAGCTAAAATTGTTTTCCAATTCCTCTGGATCGGGGTTGCATGGGTGCGGATTGTCCCATTCGCCTGGAGCCATTCTGAAAGTAAATGTGCGCAGTCTATAGTATAATGCAACCTAAGCCACATTTGCGACATGTCCGCGCTTGTAAACCGTTGACCCCATAAATATATTAATAAATGTTTAATTTCAGATGGGCAATAATAGCAGGGGGCTTGAATTTTTTTAATTTACTGAAACTGACAACACTTTTAGATCAGTTTTAACCCATTGCCGTATTTTAACCCCTTCGCTTACAATATCGTCTGAGAGACGCGATGAAGATTCTGAACAGAGTCTAATAAAGATGTATGTTATTAATTTCCTTTAAACCGAAATATAATTTTATTTTGTTGTTGTTAATGTAAAACCATTGGAGAACATATAGACATACAATAGATTTACATTTTCTCATTTTTCTAAGAAATTGTGAACTACAAAGAAATTCGAATTACTAAAACCGTAAAATAAATCATAAGGCAAGGGGTTAACGAGTCCGACTCGTAATGAAGATTCTAAACAAAATCAAATAAATATGATGTTAGTCTAATGAATATTATGTATTCTCTTTCGGACAAAATCAAATTTTATACCATACAATTTTCTTTTTTCTTCAGCGCCAGTTTTGGGGATGAAGATGTTTTGATCACTGTAGCCGTAAAGAAAATGGGTCGACAAAGGGTTAATGATTGAAATGTATTATATTTTGTTTTGTTATGATAGTATCCAACAAATTATTCCAATAGCATAGTATTGTGAACAGACAGCAGAGCTTTATGAAAAATAAAAATTTTCTAAATCAATTGCCACAAACAGAAATTTTACATTTTATACTAAAACCAAAGTAGTGTAACAATATTCTTTTAAATTCATCTGATCTCTGCAGAACTTTGTGTGCGATATATTCGTCATAAATGTATTTTCCGCGGTCCACTTGTGAATATGTTATTAATAATGATCTATACCAGGGATGGGCATTTTTGTCTTAATTGAGACAAACGGTCCCCACCATAGCGCCCACTGTCCCCCACCAGCATCCGCCGTTACCATAGAGGAAGGAAGAGCTTCGCCCGTCTATTGCAAACTTACTTAATTCAGTCTAGTAGTTAAATATAGTTAAAAAAAATCTAACTGTATTTCGAGCGAAAAGAAGTGGATAACATTAATATTTAGTAGATTCTGTTTGAAATATTGATCACGAGTTTGTCTTCATATTATAATCGTTAAGAAGAAATAGAAGAAGAATTTTAGAAGAAGCTGAATGCAATAAATGCACAAAATCCGCAGTCTTGTCATTGTTATGCAACAAAAGAATGTTATCTATTGAATTTGCGAGTTGACTTCACTAAAATAATGTAAAAATATGATGTTACTCGTTTGTTAAAATAATCGGACAGCATAAACGTCGTCGTTGTCTTAAACGGCAAAGCATCGCCGCGAGCGATCACGTTCTCGTAACTTCCTGATTCGCCAGGATGAAGTGTTTAACTAGCTCGGAAGAAAAAGCTTCGCCTGGACAGGAAGTTTCAGTTTACTTATTATTTTTCTTGGCGTCTTACCTAGCCTGGAGGAACAGCATTACCGAAACTCCTAAGAAAGCAGTCGCCATGTAAATCCAGATGTTGGTTGAGAACGGGTGCAGGAACGAGAAGAGATTTTGCTCCTTCTGTTCAAGCTTGCGGAATAAAATGCTGATACCTGGCGCAGACACAACGGATCAAATAGCAACGTTTCACGCGTAACATGCCGGAAAAATTCGGCGTATCAACGAATAGAAGAGCACGGTACCTAGGTTCATAAACGGCATTGTGAAATCGACCGCGCTTTCACGCTCATAGGTGATCGTTAGATCGCAAATGGCAAGGTCAACGGCCTGAAACCGAAATTTGCATTCGATTACATTGAATTATGCTTTAACCCTCGGGTACTCCTTAGAAATAGTTGCATAAAAAATGCTATTAGAATCATTCATTCATTTTTGTTCTATACTTTAACCCTTAGCGCTCGAATGGCGACTCTGAGGCTCCACTACAAATTGCTACGCTATTATACAGAATATTGTTTACATGATTAAATTTGTTCATATGTAATAAATTACTAAACATATAAATATTGTATGAGGTACTATATCAGTTTCGTACGCATATAATGAAAAAAACTTATGTACGATGGAAGTATTTTAGGTTAGAAGAAATGTTTGGTTTTTTAGTTGAAATAGCTCCGAGTGCAAAGGATTAAATCAAGAAATTAAATTTCATTTATAGCATCGCATTTTTAAACTAATCCGTTTTACAACACCAACAAAAAGAAGTAGATATAGTTGCATAAGAAATGCTATTAGAATCATTCATCCATTTTTGTTCTATACTTTAACCCTTAGCGCTCGAATGGCGACTCTGAGGCTCCACTACAAATTGCTACGCTATTATACAGAATATTGTTTACATGATTAAATTTGTTCATATGTAATAAATTACTAAACATTTAAATATTGCATGAGGTACTATATCAGTTTCGTACGCATATAATGAAAAAAACTTATGCACGATGGAAGTATTTTAGGTTAGATGAAATGTTTGGTTTTTTAGTTGAAATAGCTCCGAGTGCAAAGGGTTAAATCAAGAAATTAAATTTCATTTATAGCATCGCATTTTTAAACTAATCCGTCTCACAACACCAACAAAAAGAGATCAATCATTTTGCAGTTTGTAAAAAAAGTAATTTCACCGCGAGGAACGTATGAGGGTTAATATTTTCACACGTGTATGGCGATCACGATGTTGCATTTGACGTAAAGAAAATTTAATTAATGTCGTACATGTCGTCATTTAATGTTAACATTCGAATTATACGAAAATTTTTTTCATCTGAATGCATAGTCATTCGTTCTCTACTTACAACAAATATTTTACATAACTGCGTCCTTTTATACTTTAATATGTAATTACATTTTTATAGTGAAATCTATACTAAATTGCAGTAAACTACCTAATTCCTCAATTCGAAAAATTCATCTTTATTCGTTTTGAACTTGTATAAGTTTCCGAAATGTAATGGTAAAACTAATTCAGAGATAAAAAACGATGCCAATGGATTAACAAGTTCTGTTATTAGTGAGCGTGTAGTTTAAAAATCGAATGGGGCATCGAAAGTTGTTACGTTAATTTTCTCGATTGTTACGTAAACTGTTACGTACGTGATCCAGCAGTCGTCTGATAAGACCGTTCCACTGCTTTTTATCCTGATCGTATGTACCGTAGTTCCCGTCTGGTACTAATTCAAATTCGTACGAACACTTTAACAGCTTGGCAATCTCGTCGATCAGATCGATACAGAAACCTTCGTAGCGGGTTTGACCGATCAGGATGCCTCGAGTTGCGCTGTCCGTAACTGCCATCATATACGGTGGGCCCTGATGAATTTTGTAAATGTATTTTTCTGTACAACATTAACACAGAATTGCTAATATACAGGGTGTCCAACATAAATGGGAACACCCAAATATCTGTCGTATTTACAGTCCTATCAGAAGACTTCAGAGGACAAAGTGACACTATTGCAGGGGGCAAATATAATGGTAAAGAAAACAAAAATTTTTATGTAGTGTTTTTTAATGAAATTTCAAGGTCACCGATGTTTTTTTAAATGGAATAGTATATTTCTTTTACGATAGCATGATAAACAATAAAAAACTGAATTTAGTGGATACCACCTTTTTGACCTTGAAGTGACCTTGAGCAAGAATAATGATGGTTGTCCAGCGCATTATTCTAACGTTGCTAGGACGGTACTAAATACGAAATATCCTGGATGCTGGATTGAGCGACGAGGAACAATTCCATGGCCAACCCGTTCTCCGGATCTGACACCATTGGACTTTTATCTATGGGACAAGATAAAATGTATTGTGTATAAAGATAAACCCACACCGCCAGAGGATATGCGGCAAAGAATTACTGCAGTATGTGCTTCAATTACGTCTCAGGAAATCGACAATGCCTACAGATCATTTAATGCAAGATTGCAATATTCTGTAAAAGAGGATGGTCAACATTTCGAACATTTATTATGATATGTAAAGGCCAACCCGCCGTAAACAACGCGTAATATTTGCTGAAACACGTAAGTGTTAAACTTCCACATTTTATCCGCTCCAACATGATTATTCTTGCTCAAGGTCATTTCAAGGTTAAAAAGGTGGTATCCACTAAATTCAGTTTTTTATTGTCTATCATGCTATCGTAAAAAAATATACTATTCCGTTTAAAAAAACATCGGTGACCTTGAAATTTCATTAAAAAACACGACATCAAACATTTTTTTCTTTACCATTATATTTGCCCTCTGCAATAGTGTCACTTTGTCCTTTGAAGTTTTTTGATAGGACTGTAAATACGACAGATATTTAGGTGTTCCCATTTATGTGGGACAACCTGTATAAATAATAAATACTATGCGTTTATCGAAATATTGAATGAAACTGTTAAGTGGACGTGTGATCAAGGAAGTCACTCTTTAATTAAATGAAGAAACTCAATAATAAGTAGCAGTGATATATAGTTAAATATTGTGGATTATTGAATGAGTAAAGCTAGTCCGAAAAACATAGTTTTGTGTATCTGTCTGGAAGTAGGGCGAACGAACCAGTGGGAATACAGTTTACCATCTCTCTGATGACCAGAGTAATATGTGATTCGTCGCGGGGAATGTCACGTGACCAGTCTACGGTCTTAGTTGGGGACGTTCGAGTGTGCTCGAGTAGTGGAATGGGATAGTGGAAGGAGAAAAGTAGGATAATTCGAAGTATAGCCCGCGCAACGAGAGTTGGCACAGAGAAGCTTGTGGGTACCACGTGATGCTCCCACTACGCGCTACACGTCTTCCGCGATTGGCCGAATCGCTTGACGAAGACAGCAAACGAGCGTATTGAGTGTGACTGTAACAGAGAGAGGTGGTGACCATGAAGTAAGATGGTGGTGACGCTGAGCGCCTATGTCGACCGTTCCCGCCAAAACGTAAGCGTAAGAGTGGGATCCACTGATCAGTGGTGGGATCCACAGCCTTGCGTCAAGAGTGGGGACTCGCCGTTCCTTCTGCACCCCACTGACGATATTTTATGCCAACTCTCGTTGCGCGGACAATACTTTCGTATTCCCTCGCGAATCCGCCATTTTTGTGCTTAATTGACTATTACATAAAAATAAGTCGAATTTGTTTGCCAATTACATACCACTTTGGTAGAGATTTTGAGAGTTCTTTGTTCAATAGATTTGTACAAGTAATCTTCGCGTTCCTGCTCGGTGCCGACCGTATGGAGTCCATCTGGATCCCAATATCCGATTTGAACGATCCCATCTTCCCTCGTGTCCATGAGGGCAACATGAAAATTTTGACGATGTCCATTATCGTCAAACGTCATCGGTCCAGTAATCTTACCTTGCCTCGATAACTGCAGAAATTATGATTGATTATTTTTACTCGGGTACGATAGCTTTTCATTAACGCGTCGGGTTGGTCGAAAGTTTCCTCGAATTTTAGAAGGAACGTTGACAGCAAATTTCGCTTTATTATATTAAACTTTTTAATAACTATACGTGCTGCTCATTTTGCTCAGCAACTTCCTACCACATTCGCTTTATTATTCTATTCTCGAGAATGTTTCCGTGCACTGGAAAAAGAACGAGAGGATCTTTCGACTTAATATGAACGTTAAAAATTGAAAATCTGACGAGAACATTTTTCCGTCAGCCCGATATAGTGCAATTCATGAGAAAATTTTATTTTATATTTTCTATTCTTTTTTTTGTATGTAGAATCGCCCTTTTTTCCAGTTATACCACCAGTTACTGTAGTTTTACATAATTTCCATATTTTGAAGTTCAAGCATAAAAATTCGCGGTCTAATTATAATTAGTACTGTACATGTCAGAAACGTTGTTAAGTCGAATAAAATATAATTGTAAGTATTCCGAGTGAATTACTGCGTCACATTTTCGATTTTATACAACATTCTTTTTCGTATCGCACGTAGTCGGTAAATTTCGCCACGATATAGCTTAGAGAGCTCTTAAGCTCCTGGTTTCCAAGTCCGAGGAAAAGTCAATGGGGATTTACCTCGCGTATAAGGTTGGTAATGTTGGGACCTGCGTTGTATTTCTCTGTTTCTGCACAAGAGAGCGGTACTGGGTCAATAGGTACAGGCTCCTCGCAATCCTTATTTCTCGCATTCAGGGTCTCCAGCGCGTTGTAAAACAGGAATACAGAATCGTAGAGAACTGCTGATTCCATCTATACCCATACAATTTTACAAATTTATAGATTGAACACTATAGTCAAATTAAATTACACTTGTCACCATTTTTCTCTTTGGTCAAATTCGTCGAAAGTAATATTTCACTGAATGATCATTGGTACACCTTAACACTAAACCTACCACGGTCAAATGACCGGTTTTCCATTTCACATTTATTGAAATTATAGAAACGCTTTCATAGGAAATAACTAGATTGACTTCTTTATTTATGCACATATTGTAATGGAAGCGGTACAAAGTTTAACACTAGAACTACCGAGCGCTAAACGCGACTGGTGTATATTGCATTCTAATAACGACAAGAATGCATTTATTCAACTTCCGTACAACTTTTGTTAATAACTCTAAATAATTTCTCTAATAGAGAATTCGACTAAAACATTACTCTGGAAAACATTTTTATAATTTCAATAATTGTAAAAGAAAAATTTAGAAACCAGTCATTTTGACTTGTCCGATAGTTCTAGTGTTAAATAGATTCAATGTTTTAACTTCTGTAAAGCGTTTTACTTTTATATGTTTTCTGCTTGGTAGGTTTAGTGTTAAAGCGCTACATACCTTTGGTAAAATGAAAAATCGATTTTTCAGAAACAGTACATTTCGTTATAACTAGACTGCGGATTTGATGCATTTATGACAAAAATGAGTAGGCGTAATTTAACTCTTAGCGGACGGGGATTATTTTTAGCATACTTTTTAATGAGTCGAATAAATTTTCTTTGTGAAACAAAATTGTTTGCTGAGGAATTTGGTGTATGAATTAAATGAAGGGAAACGTGTTGTGTTCGGTAAAAATTTGTTTCATATTTTTCGGGAGTATTAACTGCTTTAAAAATTATTCACAGTCACAGAACGGTAAAATTATTTGGGCGACTGTCAGCAGATACGCGTCCGCAAAGGGCTAAAACAGTAAACGCATCAGAAGAATTTTAAAATACTATTGTATTATTTTCAGCATGTTAACCATATTAAAAAAGAAAATTAATTTCTATTCCACACCAATTTGTCGCAATTTAGGTAGACAATTTTTATTTTGCATAAAGATCCGCAGTCTAGTTATAACATTATTTGCAAATACGTAAAGTTGCTGAATTTATAGCTCGATAGGTTCCTCACATATCTGGTACCAGAAACGGTGTTTTAGGAAAATGGCTTCCACGTCCTTCTAGTTTAAGATATTTAGCTCAAATTTTCTCAGCAAAGTATTAGCGCCTCTTGACCATTTAATTAACCACTTGCACTACGATTTATTTTACGATTGCAATGATTAGAACTTCTTTGACGTTCATAATTTCTTAGAAGAAAACGAAAATGTATATCTATTGTATGCCTATATGTTTTCCAATGGCTGTACATCAGTAAGAATAAAATGGAATTTTATTTGGGATTAAAGGAAATTAATAACATATACAGGGTGAGTCACCTAACGTTTGTACCTCAAATATCTTTGTTGTTTCTAAAGATACGTAAAATATGGTAAGGACAAAGTTGAATGGTACAATGGGGCTGACACGATGCAAAAAAAAAATTTTGTTTTTGTCATTTTTTTAGAGATATCAAGGTCACCTTGACTCTTTTAATTGGAACCACCCTTTATTAAACACCTACAATGATAGTCCCTTTCATTAGGAATCCAGTGACTATAATTAGTCCAAGGTCATTCAAGGTCAAGGACAGAGAAAACGTATAAGATTTAACATCGATACATGCTTGTAAACGGGCTTTGAAGGAATGTTCCACTCTGTCCGCGACCTTGAATGACCTTGAGTAATTATAGTCACTGAATTCGTAATGAAAGGGGCTCTCATTGTAGGGTGAGGCAGTAACTATTGCCACCTAGAATATCTTTGTTGTCTTTAAAGATACGTCAAATGTCTGAAGGACAATGTTGAATGGTTCAGTGGGACTCACACGATACCAAAAAAATATTTGTTTATTATGTCATTTTTTAGAGATTTTCAAGGTCACCTTGACTTTTTTAAATGGAACCACCCTTTTTTAAGCACCTACAATGATAGTCCCTTTCATTACAAATTCAGTGATTATAATTACTCAAGGTCATTCAAGGTCACGGACAGAGTGCAACATTCCTGCAAAGCCCGTTTACAGGCATGTATCGATGTTAAATCTTATACGTTATCTCTGTCCTTGACCTTGAATGACCTTGTGTAATTATAGTCACTGAATTCGTAATGAAAGGGAGTATCATTGTAGATGTTTAAAAAAGGGTAGTTCCATTTAAAAAAGTCAAGGTGACTTTGATATCTCTAAAAAGATGACATAAAAACAAAATTTTTTTTCGGCATCGCGTCAGCCCCATTGTATCATTCAACTTTGTCCTTACCATATTTTACGTATCTTTAGAAACAACAAAGATATTTGAGGTACAAACTCACCCTGTATATGTATTAGACTTTGTTCAGAATCTTCATCACGAGTCTAACTCGTTATTGTATGGCAAGGTGTTAAGAAAAAATGAATTGGATATTTCACAATAGATTCTGAGAAGACAAATTGTAACACTTTAGTTGGTACACCCTGTATACAGCACAGTAGATCCAAATGGGTTCAACGACAATTTTCAATTCAACTGTACGTAAAAGTCTCTCTAAAGAAATTACAGAAAACTGCTGTACCCGTGTACGAAACAAACTCCATTCCCGCAAGAGCAACTTTTTCCTCGGCAGGAGCAACGTTGCACTGAGAAATGGAACATTAAGCTGGTCCAATCTTGCAAAATTATAAAACAACAGGCTTAATTATTTTACTTGGGGGGTTGTTTTTGCATGCAGGCAAGGATAGGAAATGCAGAACGGGGGTGTGTCTACGCCCTCTCTCTCTCTCTCTCTCCTTTCATCGCGTGTGTCCGCGATACAAAGGGAATCGGCGGAGGCTAATGAAACGAAAATTAAGGCAGCCCGTCAGCTGCTCATAAGTACTGTGTCGTGGGTGGATTTCCCAGCAAAAGGGTTGGGCGGATACTCGTTGCATCCTCGGAAAACACAGGCTGCGGTGCTCCATTATGCCGCGGAGTTAATGAAGAAATTACCCCGAACGGCTGAAGCGGCGCGCATTTAGACAATTCTTTGGCGACTGACGCCGTAAACGACTTTATTATGCATACAGAGAAAAAGTCATGATTAAAACAGGCCAATGCGAAAACACCGACAATGCCGCTCGAAACGCGGTGAAATTGTTCGAAGGTGGTGGGGAAAAGAGTGTTTCAGGGCTAGGGGTGGTTGTCAGCCGAACGGGAACGATCAGGAATCGTTTAAGCTGTGTCTTCCTGATATTCTTCCATTCGATGGCGTCCCTGAAAAGCTAGCAGTTAAGGTCTCTGCACTTATATCAATTCAATGAGCTTTCCTAACGGTAATCTTTTTCAGTCCGGCTGACGGTACGAGTTTATTAAAAAGGTATTTTCATGCATTTGTACGTTTTAACTTGTCGCACGCCAAATGAAGATAAATTGGCTTGGATCCCAACTATGGACTACCGTGATGCCGGCTTTATTTGGTTTCAATCAGAACATTCACTGCTTTCGAAAATTGTTTGCTCAAAGCTATATACAAAATTACAATTCAGTTTAAATGTTCTTGATGTACAGGGTGTTCACGCTGTTACTAGAAAAAAATATTAGAAAAAAATGAAGGAGGAAAAAGTAATACTATTTTTTGCAAGCAATGTAATGGCGTATGTAATATTTTTGTATTTACACTATTTTCATGAAAATGTAGGTGACCTCTATTTTTTTTAATGGAATGCTATATATTTTTGCAAATATATTAATAATAAATTAATTATTATTTAATTATTAATTAATTAATAATATATTGTGTACGGTGAATGATATCTTTACGAAATATTCAAAATTGTGCTGCCATTTCTGACCTTGTATGACCTTGAAGGTCATTGTGTTGTATACGAATAAATTTTTCTGGATACACGCTTTCATATGATATAAAAAAAATAAATGGCATTTCATTTAAAAAATTTGGGGTCACAGTATTACTTTTTCCTCTACCATTTTTTTCTAATATTTATTATTAGCAAGAAAAACGCTGGCTAGTAATAGCGTGAACAGCCTGTATATTCGATTTTTCAGGAATTTCTTGGTGAAGTATAAATATTTCAATCCATTTTTTAATATTGAACTAATTTTTGAACAGCACTTGCAATTTCTGTTTTGAATCCATTTTTAGGAAGAAAAGTCCTTGAATAGTCTCCATTGATAAATTCAATGTGTAATTATAAAGTTGATGTTAGGTTATACTTATTTTTCGGAATAGTCTGCAGAACGGTAAAGAAAATTATAAAATGCGCAACAAATTAGATTGTGCAAGAATCTATCGAGTGATCAGTATTTCCACAAGTCCTTTTTATATATTTCAATTGTTATGAATATTAATTATAAAAATATTTGTATATTTCAATTGTTATGAATATTAATCATATTTCTATGAAAATCGTAGTTTTAATTCCTTTAGAAATATTACATATTGAGCCCGTCAGTTATCATGTTTCAACGATAACGTCTATGTTAATAAATATCACAGACATCTTTACTTTATATTTTTATCAAATTCATTGATTTTTAGAAAATATTGTATTAAACATCCGCCTGTACCCTTTAATTCTCAATTCAACAATTTTCTCTTAGCACTGGAACAATAATTTTCGATTCGCAAAATTATTTCGTATCAATAAAGAAAGATTTCCTTAACAATTAATATTTTCAAACCACCGAAGTTGCTAAACGGTTACCGCATGAAACAAAACAAAAGAAGCGGAATAATCCGTTCTCCTTCCGTTCTATGAATATTTAATTCTTGAATTCGTTTGAATTCATATCCTGAAAGAAACACGACCGATTAAATCTTGCTTTAATTACCCAATTAATTCCGTCCACGTCGTTTTCTCTCAGGCTGAGCCCCGTGATGTTAGCTGTGGTATGATTCCGCAATTGCAACAACGGCAACTTGGTAGAGTCCTTCGGATAAAACAAAAAATGCGTTATTTTTCTTCAAATATCTGTATATGTAAAATAATCATAGATCTCAAAAACGAATAGAAAGTATACATAGATCACGCCGTGGCAATGACTACCGACGCATAGTGGGACGAAATGACTTGACGGTTATTAAAAATCAATTTTCGTATTTTTGTGAAACAGTAAAAAATTGATGTTGCTTGATAAAGAATTAATAATAATTGTACTATAAGATGGTCAACTTCATTTTCTTTATCTTTTCTTTCGTTTTCTTGGAACCGATCTATCATAAATGTAAGGTCTTAATGGCAATATGGCTTCTTGAATTTATTAGCTGTTATATAGGTTTAAAGTAAATGTTTTACTACAAGAAGTTTCTGAAGAATGAACCAGTTATCGTACGTCAGGGATGGACATTTTTAACTCCCCACTATAGCGCCCACTGTCCTCCACCAGCATCCGCCGTTACCAAAGCAGTGATGGTGTGCACGGGTGGAGCCCCTCAAACGCCTGCTTCTCCCACCAACCTCTCTTTCATGCAGCGCGCACGTTCGTTGCGTACGCTGATGTCTCGTGTCTTCGTTGCCCCATTGTACCGCGCTTGCTGGAAGGGGATAGAGGGCGCTACGGGGTGGACGGTTTTGCCTCAATTGAGGCAAAATTGCCCATCCCTGGTATATGGTCTTGGTTTTCTCGCGCATGCGCGACGATTTTAGCGTCAGTAAAGTACAAAGTTGAGATAAAATGGGGTACCTTGGTCACCCCGCATAGTTTCGCAAATTTTTTTTTCGATTTTCAGACAGGAATGTTTAACCTGCGTATGTTATGTGCAAATTTTATGTGTATGTACATATAATATATAAATATATCTTGCACTCTTCTGTGTCCGTTTTCCCGCCAATAACAGTTTTCTCCTACTTTCTCCACAAAATGAAAGACGTACATACGTGCCTGCGTTTAGTCGCGCATGCGCGAAAAAATCGAGACCATATACCATCACTGTACCAAAGAGGGAGGAAGTGCTTCGGCCATTGCGAACAGTGCGCAGGTCTCGCGCATGAAAGAGAGGTTGGTGGGAGAAGCAGGCGTTTGAGGGGCCCCTACCGTGCCCATTCCTGTCGTACGTGATGGATGAAAAGGGAGTGCGGCTTAACTAACTAATAACAATTCAGTCGGCTCTTGTCGGGCTGAACAAACGGGCGCAAAACTTGTCCAACCGTTTCTCGTCATCCGATACGATCCGTTGGTTCCTCGAATCTAGAGTGATCCCCTGAAAAGCGATTCGTCACTTCATATGAGTACAATGGGGCCAACACGGATACATACTACACACGAACCGGAATGCGAAAAAGGTGGACGAGCGTTTGAAACGGCGTTTCCTGTTGTTTCGCTGCAACAACCGGAGAATAAGTTCGGAACTCGCGCAACCTCGGCGAACAGAAGGTAACGATAAGAAACACATTTGCAAATGGAAACGAGACGTATCATGGAACTTCGCCTGTGCCGTGCGCGCCGTTGGCCGAGCAAACGTTTTTCTTTGTGCGTTCTTCGCCTAGGAAGTATTTCCTTCTTCGTCCGGGAAGTATTTCGTTCTTCGAACTATCGGGAAACTCCTCGCGACCGTAGCCTTTCCGCTTTTCTTTTCATCGGAAGCCTGCAATTTTCTTTGAACAACAGCCTCTGCCTGTTACGAACAACGAACTTGCTTAACAAAGGTTTCCGAGTGAAATACATTACTTATTGAATTGATGTGTGGTATATTAGCTCGACGATTCTTGCTATTACGGGGACATTCCCATGAAATCATTTAAAATAAAGATGACATTAAGGCATTTTTTTTCCTTTAAATATATAACATTTTATAAGGTTCGAAGGTTCAAAGGTTCGAAGGTTCAAAGGTTCGAAGGTTCAAAGGTTCAAAGGTTCGAAGGTTCGAAGGTTCAAAGGTTCAAAGGTTCAATGGTTCAAAGGTTCAAAGGTTCAAAGGTTCAAAGGTTCAAAGGTTCAAAGGTTCAAAGGTTCAAAGGTTCGAAGGTTCGAAGGTTCGAAGGTTCAAAGGTTCAAAGGTTCAAAGGTTCGAAGGTTCAAAGGTTCTGGGTTAGGTCTGGGTTAGGTATTTTATTTTAACAATGTGCTATCGAATGCTTAATTCATATTATAAATATATTATCTTAACAATAAATTATTGAAATAATTCAGATAGTGAATATAGAAACAAATTATGAAAATTTATTTTTTTTATCATTTAACTGAAAACGAATCGAAGGTTCGAAGTTTCGAAGTGTTGAAGTTTCGAAGGTTCGATTTTCATCACCTTCGAAGTTTCGGAAATCTAAGCTTCGAAGCTTCCAAATCTTCGACCTTCGAAGGAAAGTAACAGCCCTAGTCGCTACAGTTTTTTCACCTTCGCGCACAGCGCTGTAAGTTTCCCGCCTATTCCTTCGCTAACGGAAGACACGACCGTCGGTCAATTCCGCTACAGTCTACAAGTACCGGCTGTTGGTTGTCCAAACGCAGAACTTGTGTCGGACATTGTTGTCGGTCTTTTTGTGCATCAATTTGCTCCGTGTAGATCGTGGGTAATTAATACGTGTTTGCCGAGTGTAAAAGTCGATTGCCGAGCTAGAGGCGGTTTAAGGTTATCGAAATCGCGGCATCAGGTCGTCGCGCCGTGAATGCTGACGTTGACGTGGGTACGCCCCATGTCTCACCTTGACTCGTGAGCCGAGTGGCAGCGTTCAACGAGGCGCCTTTCTCGAAATTCTCGACAGCCGGGACAAATATAGATGCATCGTGAAATTTCTCACGGATTCTTCAGGCACGACCGACGCCTCCCACCCCTCACCCCCCCCGTCAATGTCGCATTGCCAGGTACAGGGACAAATTTCGTTATTTGCGAACCAGCACGGGACAGTTCAAACAACTTCATCCGGTCTGCCGCGCTGCGGCGATCAAAGAGCTTCTTTAGCTGGCCGTTACAACGTGACAGTTTTTAAAAAACGAGAAACGGATTTTGGAAACTGCGTACGACCTATGGGAAACTGTTGGAATGATATTTCTCGTGTTTTTCGACGTTCATGTTCAAACCTGTACCGTGTATAAACGAGTGGAGCGAGTGGGAGAGACCGAGGTCGCGTATCGAACGACATTTTAAAACTAGATTTTATGATTATGTATTCTCTATATATAAATGTTCGATTTCTAATCGTTAAACAAATGTACTTTTCTTCAAGTACAGTTCACTAATCGGAGCAAGGAATTGCAAGTTCTTAATTCTATTACGAAATTAAATGTTATGAACGTCTGCGATCTTCGTTTTTAAAATTGTAATATTTATTTTCCAATTTTGTCGTTCCATCCACGGATGTTAACTAGTACTGAAATGAATTTTATCTAAAATACTATTGCAGATCAAGGAATTACAAGTTCTTAATTTTGTTACGAAATTACATGTTATGAACGTCTACGATTTTCGTTTTTAAAATTGTAGTATTTATTTTCTAATCTCTCGTACCATCCACGGGTGTCAACTAGTACTGAAACGAATTTTATCTAAAACACTATTGCAGATCAAGGAATTGCAAGTTCTTAATTCAATTACGAAATTACATGTTACGAACGTCTACGATTTTCGTTTTTAAAATTGCAATATTTATTTTCTAATCTCTCGTACCAACCACGGATGTCAACTAATAGTGAAATGAATTTTTCCTAAAACTAGGATTACATATCTATATAAAAAATGAAAATTGATTTTTTAATTCTGCCCGAACTCGAGTTTCATATCAGAAGACAAAAATTGTATGGCTCATTTAGTTTCGCTGCATCACTTTATTATAATTTATTACCCTCACCATCTCGCAATATTTCATCTCTATCAGACTTTGAGAAAGCTTTAGCCTCATAATTCGCGACGGTGAATACATCGTCCATAATATCATCCTAATGTATCGTTATTTTCCAGGCTTAATTTTAAAAGCAACTCTATTAAAAGTTGACTCTTGCTCACTCGCAGTATCACTGTATGAGTTTATGAATATTATTCTTATATTATTTTTGTTTTATTGATGAATATACAATAAAGATGGATTATCGTTATATACTGCAGATTTTCTGCATTAGTGACGGAAATGCTTATGGAAAATATGGTACATTAACACGGATACATCGTCACACAATTACCAACTTATTAAAGTTACAAAAGAAACGACTAATTAATAGACAGCGGATCTTTATGCAAAATAAAAATTTTTTACCCGAATTGCAATGAAGGGAATGAAATAGAAATTTATTGTCTTTCTTAATATGTTTAACAGGTTGAAAATAATATAACAGGATTTTCAAATGCTTCTTATCTTTTTACTGTTTCAAATTGCACCTACTCAGGTTTGCCATAAATGCATAAAATCCGCTGTCTACTAATTAAATATCTAATAAAATTAACCTTTATGTTTTGCAATTGGTGCAGAAAATTTTTCGTAAATACCTACAATTTAATCATAATTGTCTATTTCTACGTCGGCGATCCGACGTCCTTAAAATTCGCGTAGAAAAATGAATGCACATCGTGAAATTCACATTCGCTAAGGGGTAGCTCGTGAAACGATCCTTGGCATCAATCTCATAAATAACCTAGCGTTCCCTGAATTTTGTTGCTTTCAACATGGAATTTGCATTAAACGGAGGCGAGTAAATTTCCCGAAATAAGCCGCACGGTATGGAAAACCGGGTCCGCGAAACGCGGAAAATCTACTTTGACTTGCGGCACGGCAACAAACTGTAGGCGAATAAAATGGCGGGCGTAATACTGTCTGTTTTATTAATACTTCGCCGTCTGATGTGTTTTCGCGTTTCGTATCTCACTTTAAAGATAGATTAATTTCGGAGAAACTTAAATTCAGTGGAATGTATAGTTCCAAGTCGCAGCGACAAATGTGAGATATGATTTTCTGAAACACGTTCATACGTATCGTGAAGGTAATTACTCTTGATGAGAATTAAATGAAGATTTATGGCATGGCCGACGCTTGGTCTATTCACGGTCGCAAGACGTTTAGAAGAATTATACTGAACTAGAATCTATCCAAATATTTATTTTTTCGAATTTTCCATCGTCCATAGGTAACCACGAAAAGTCGTCGAAAGAATGCTTAGTTAATAGCTGAAGATTGCAAGACGCCACTTCGCAATCAGCTTTTTTTTTTCATAGATACAATACTTTTTACAACTATATAGCACTTTGGACTCACCGTTTTAAATATTTAAATGACCCCCAATATTTCGTTAAGTCACCATTCACAGGGAATGTATATTCTTCATAATTTTTTACGTATATGACCTTGAATGACCTTGTGTGACCTTGTGTGACCTTGTATGACCTTGTAGGACCTAACCCAGACCTTGTATGACCTTGAATGACTTTGTATGACTTTGTATGACTTTGTATGACTTTGTATGACTTTGTGTGACCTTGTATGACCTTGCATGACCTTGTATGACCTTGTACGACCTAACCCAGACCTTGTATTACCTTGTATGACGTTGTATGACGTTGTATGACTTTGTATGACTTTGTATGACCTTGTATGACCTTGTATGACCTTGAATGACTTTGTATGATCTTGTATGACCGTGCATGACCTTGTATGACCTTGTATGACATTGTATGACCTAACCCAGGCCTTGTATGACATTGAATGACTTTGAATGACCTTGAATGACCTTGAATGACCTTGAATGACCTTGAATGAATGTAGTCGTTGAAATTGTCGCGAGAAGGGCTACAATCGTAGGAGTTCAATAATTTGTGGTTACATTTAATAAACAAGTTAAATATGATATTGTGATTTTGTATGACATTTGTAGACATTGGTGCGGCAGCCATGTCAATGCTCATTTGAAGTTCTTGATAATTTTTCATATTTTTAGTTACCTGTCGACGAATTGTTGCATATAATTACGCCAGAATAAATATTTTCGTGTTTGTAACATTTCGTTCGTGTCAACTAAGGGACTAGGGAACGTTATAACATTTACAACGATTTTTCATTATGTTTGGGAATTCGCGAACCGAATGTTACTCCCCGGACGAGTTTGTAACAGCTCATTTTAATAATAAAGCACAATTGTTGGACTGAAAACGAGGTGAGATTCGTTTTATACATGATGAATTACTTCGTTCTGCGCCATAGCTCATTTGAGACCTACCGGTGTAGCCGCTATAAACGAATAATTCGATTAACTGCACTGCACCTTCAACTAAATATTAAAGTGAACCACGGCAAAGGAGAAGATGAAACTATGAAATATTCAGATCAACCGTATTTCAAATTTTGTTTAATTTCTAATGTCTTGTTGGAAACTTCAATTCTACTTTAGTATGAAACTTCTCGAAGTATTTCTGTAATTGCTAAAACCGGAGAAGAGTTGCTATTAATTAAGATTAAAAAATTCACGCGAATAAAGCACGATACCATATATGTAACGAAGAAATTGCTGTAGTCTGAGAGCAGTTTGACGTCCCTCGCTTGGTAGAGCACGTCCATGATCTTATTCGGCTCGACGTCGACTATCACGTTGCTGATGGACATAGAACGAATGTCCTTCAGGACAGCTCGAAAATCCGGTCCTTCGCCGATCCTTCTTATCGTGACTACAGTGTCCTCGCTCCGCTTGAGTGTCAGGGCCTGTCTGATTCGTGAGAGACCATCGTTGTTTTGGTAGACAGCCGCGAACGTACCCCATTTCATAGACTCCACCACATCAGCAATCATCTGGAAATGTGTTTCAATTTTCGTCGTTATTTAATATTACCAATTTCAATTCTTTAACCGGTCCCTTTTGTTGCGACAAACGATAAAATAATAAAATGCGAATGGCAATGAATTCTTAGAACTATGGTAGCCGTCACGAAAAAGTCAATTCGCTCAGTAACCAGTTTTCGTTCATTTTGCGCATCTCCCACTCAGTACGCCCCCTTCCCCATGCACAACGCCAAGCCGCGTCATTTGTAGCGTTCTAACGGGTGTTGCCACATAACGATTTTGAGGTTAAATTATTCTTCGTCGTTTCCGCTACTACCTGAATATTCCTCTGTTTGTATACAGGGTGAGTCACCTAACGTTTGTACCCCAAATATCTTTGTTGTTTCTAAAGATACGTAAAATATGGTAAGGACAAAGTTCAATGGGGCTGAGACGATGCCAAAAAAAAATTTTGTTTTTATGTCATTTTTTTTTTTTAGAGATTTTCAAGGTCACCTTGACTTTTTTTAAATGGAACCACCCTTTTTTAAACAACTACAATGATAGTCCCTTTCATTACGAATTCAGTGACTATAATTACTCAAGATCATTCAAGGTCACGGACAGAGTGCAACATTCCTTCAAAGCCCGTTTACAAGCATGTATCGATGTTAAATCTCGTCCTTGACGTTTTCTCTGTCCTTGACCTTGAATGACCTTGGACTAATTATAGTCACTGAATTCCTAATGAAAGGGACTATCATTGTAGGTGTTTAAAAAAGGGTGGTTCCATTTAAAAAAGTCAAGGTGACCTTGATATCTCTAAAAAAATGACATAAAAACAAAATTTTTTTTTGCATCGTGTCAGCCTCATTGTACCATTCAACTTTGTCCTTAGCATATTTTACGTATCTTTAGAAACAACAAAGATATTTGAGGTACAAACGTTAGGTGACTCACCCTATATATGTATATATATATATATATATATATATATATATATATATATATATATATATATATATAATGTATAATAATGTATATTATAATTATATTTCACATTAGCGATATTATATGGATTTCTGTATTAAACTATTCTTTTGTTACGAAAGATCTTTTTAGTATGAAATATACTATGAACAAGAGACTAACATTAAAAAGATACATAAAATAATCTATACAGAATAAATGTACTAATAAATAATAAACAACAATAGTATAACATTTAATAAAATTCAACATTTAAATAAGCTGACATAATTGCGCGCTTATAGTCACTGCGTCGCCGTTACGTCGCGCCGCGCCGTGTCCCGACGAACGACCGCGCTAGTTGAAGAGCACCAATGGCGGCAACTCATGTCGGGCGAAGATATTTTGTTTTCTGGTTCGGTTAAAATGTCCATTGTTGCAAACTTCAAAGGGAGGTTTCTCAAGATAAAAATCTGCTCTGTCACGTGATATAGTACGATTTCACAATGGAACCGTATTTTTTGATATAAATTCAAAAATAACCTCAAAAATTGGTGCAAAAGTGGTGTCTCTCCGTCTTTAATGATCGTTTAAACATGTTTAAACATTCATAATGTATTAATATTGGATATCACTGTATTCGGAAAAGTCTACAGAATCTTTTGCTGCAAAGAACAAGTCAATATCTTTTATAATAACATCACAATATTTGTTTAAAGTTGAAAAATATGTCTTTTTTTTCAAACTCAAATTTCTCAAGAACTGTACGCGTAGGCGAAAAACTAAGGACAGATTCGGAATCGGCGCAAAAAACTCTATAAGAATCACCCAACAGTTATTAGGAAACATAAAAAAAGTTGAAATTTGTTGGACAGTGTTATCTTTTGGGATCTGTTATGTTAAATGCCACAGAACTACCTTCGCATATCTATGTTATCCGGATCTATGAAACTATTATATGCAACCTGTGATCCAATATGTACATCAGCACAACAGTTTGATATTGTGTTGTAGTTCCTGTCTCGCAATAGTATCGGAAACGTTCACCAAATTGTATTTAAATCCGCGAAATTTCAGCCTCGAGGCTGCCAGTGTACGCCCGTCGCATGTTCCACTCACGTTAAATTAAAAAACTTCGGTAATATGTTCGTGCGCCGTTCCAACGCAGAGAGAATATAGACCTCCTCGTTTGTTGAATTCTTAGTAACTTCTGGAAGTGTATTTGAACAGGTCTCCGATTGCGTATCAACTGTACTAAAAATATTTTCAATTCGAGTCACAATTTGAAACAATTCTACGACTTTGTATTCACAGGCATTATGACACGTCCATGCTAGACAGAACGTTGCGCGAAAAATGTCCGCGTTAATTAGTTTGTAATAGGCATTGTGAATTATGATCGCATGCGCGTAAATAATTTTCTCATGGGAGCTAAAACACAGAATGTCATCACGTAATTAGTTAATGAACCGTAGAGGTGTGCGGATGGAATAATACGCTGATCTCGCAGAAATAAATGTAACATTTCCTCGTTGCATTTAGAACTAATTATTATTACAAATGGCTTCGGATTTTACCGAATATCGTACAGATATTATTTGTAGTA
This sequence comes from Sphecodes monilicornis, assembly GCA_913789915.3. Taxonomy (NCBI): domain Eukaryota; kingdom Metazoa; phylum Arthropoda; class Insecta; order Hymenoptera; family Halictidae; genus Sphecodes; species Sphecodes monilicornis. Next base: position 25,043,101 of record OU565287.1, read on the forward strand.
ATTTGTAAATTTGATCATAGAAAGTAACACGTTCGATTCAAGTACATGTCAAATTTTACATTGAGATGAAAGAAAGGTGTTGTTGAAAAATGTTACAGTAGAAAGGTAGCAGAGAAGTGCTAGTAGAGGACGTGTAGAAATTTGTATGTTCTTTTGCAACGCGGAAAGACCCATAGTATCAAAAATGTAACACGATGTGATAAATATGACAAATTTAAGAGCTCAAGTCCAATCTATGGTATTTATAACAAGCTATTTCGTGGAGGTAAAAATCTGGAAAGCAGAAGTTACGCGTTTCTTGGCTCAGTGAGGAAGGAAATATACTGCAAGAGAGGATTCGAGGAAGCACGACATATAGAAATAGAAAAGAAGGTATAACGGTATTCAAGTATTTTTATATTGTACGATATAGGAATTTCTTTATAAGACTACGATGTCGTTGGGACCGGAAACTTGCAACTAAGGATTTCGAAGAGACAAAAGTTACGCAAACTCGTGAAGTCTTTGAAGTTACAAACACTCTATCAGGTATCGTTCATTTTATATGCTCCATAGACATTGTACTAAATTTTTAAACAAACTATAACCTGCCTCCTAAATAGTTAGCAGACAAAAATTATAAAGCGATGCTATTTAACCAGTTAACTGTCTAGACCTCTTTGGAAAATGCGTATCTAAATTGCGTCGCACAAATTTAGCGATGACGAGTATACTCGTCAAACACAGAGTATGTGTAATATGAAATTAGGTTGTAATAAAATGACTTTCATGTTTTTATTTCATTACTCAAATTTATCGCAAATTTGTCGCAACATTACAGTCCGATATTTATGTAAATGAATCTCTGACCAGATGATAAAATATAAACAAAAATGTTGGAAAAAAATGTTACGAAAAATAATTCATACTATATGCGGTTTTTTTATATTAATTATTTATAAACTTTTATTTCGACGGGCCTCAAAATATTTCAAACATCTTGAAGTTGACGAATATATTTTAGTTTTCACTAAAACTGCAATTTAAACTGCAAATTGTCTTATAAGGGTATCCAAGATACCCCGAAGGGAACAAAAATCTACCACGCCCACTTCGTTGTTCCTGGGTAGAGTTAAAGTAGATTAAGCAGATTTTACATCCATCACAATTAATTTTCCGACATTTTTTGGCTTCTAAAAACTTCGAACGAAGACTTCTCAATGAAATATTGATTTCCGGCATATGGTCCCTTTGAGACTTTTGTTCAGCTCGACGAGTAGAATCGACTGAGCCAATAAAAAAATTTGACATTGAAAATGACCTTGAAAGTTAATTTAGCGGCACCATGTTTATGATGCAATGTTGGCGATCTTGACGAGTTCTATCACCTCCCAAAAGGATGATCAATAATTTTTCCCCACACTGTACAAAATCGTAATTATTTTAGCATGGTCCTAACACCATAGCTCTTACAAGAACCACATGGAGAAAATTCATAAATTTTCTGTTTCCAGATACTGCGAAATCTTTGATTTCTTCCTATTTCTGCTGTAAAATCCATCAAATCTGTAAGTATTCTCTGTACATGCATACGAGATGTGGAAGCAGTATCTTGGGATCTCTTGTGTAGTTATTTCTGTAGAGCGTCGGAGAGTTAAAAATCAATATTGCCATTCCGGTAGAACGCAGAATGCAACTTCGCTGCGCTTCTTCGAGCGTCCGGCTTGTTCGAATAATTTGAATTACATATAACACTAAACCTACCAAGCACAAAACATTCAAAAATAAAACGCCTTAAAGAAGTGAAAATATTCGAATTTCTTTAAACTTTGTACCATTTCCATTACAATATCTGCTTAAATCAAGAAGTCAATTCAGTCATTTTCTATGAAATCGTTTTTCGAATTTAAATAATTGTAAAATAGAAAAACCGGTCATTTTGATCGTGGTAGGTTTAGCGTTAATCGTGGCGATTGTATAATTTATTTAATTCATCGACTGCGTCGCGGTCCGCGATCATTTTTTTTGCTCCGCGCCGAAATGGTTAAAGCACGGAAAGCAGCTCTAAAAATCAGTTCAGTTAGCTCAAGTTCAGCGTTTGATCGCGCTCATTAGTTTCGGCTTACCCGTTTAATGTGCTACCTACTTCAAGCTCGCTAGATTTGCCTCGTTTGACGTGCAATTTAAAATGCATCGGAACGCTGCCACACCACACTATACTGTGCACCCTGTCGCCTCCGTGTCCCGTGTTTCTGCGCGTTCGTCACATTTCGACGATCTTTGAAATATTACGCGCAAAGTGTCAGACGCTGAGTCGTCGCGACGCGGGGCCGCGTCGTGATTAATCATGTGAGCTCTTTTTAATATAGACAGTTTTCCATCTTTAGTAATGCTACCATCTGCGAAATTGCTAATCTAGAACAGGAGGTATCTATGGGGGGACTAATCTAGAAATAGGTTATGTAGGCGACCTTGTACTTTAAACACTTCTGTATGAAAAAAGTTAAAAAAAAAAGTTATTCTGTTTTAAAGGGAGTTCGAATACTTTCGTGGCTCGTTGTATATTAAATACAGTATTTCATCGTTAACTGTCGTGAAATTCTGAACGATAATTGTCGTGAAATTCTGAACGATAATTGTCGCAAAACAATCCCTCCTTCCGCGGGGTATATCCCGTGAGGGTCCGTGATGCTCGAGAGTCCCCTGTCGGCGATAAGTGTAACATAATACGGGTCGAGTATATCGGCGAGACCACTACTAATCCAATGACAAAACTTCTTTATTTTTTATTATTTTTTGACAGAACTTTCAAACACGATATAACTCCGAAACTTTCATCGTCCAATACACAAGTAAATACCATCGGAATTATATCTTACTTGGTATCATTTCCATTAGAAAAATTCCACGAATATGTTCGTGAAAATTCCATAAAAAAATAATAAAAAATAAAAAAGTATTGTCACTGGGTTAGGTGTTGTTTTCACACCGACATACTCGACCCATATTCGCTGTCCTTTTCTACGTTCGGCACAAATCAAAGAATAGTATCACCTGAACGTTAATTGTCGCCGGCCGGACCCGCGGTGGCGACGATTATCGATGAAATACTGTAGACTGGTTTTGAAGCGAACCGAAGCAGTGGCTCTACCGCCTAATTCCTACAACATTAGGAGTTCACAGTTAAGGTGCAGGAGGATCTTACTAGGTTCTCGGATAGCCCACATCCAAGAGTTAATTTATCCGACACTATCGCTACAACTTCCGCTTACCTTGCCGACCATATCGCCATCGGGAAACACGTTAACGGTCATCGGCGTTCGATTGCTCTCCTCTTGGCCAGCCTGCAGTTCCTCGTTTTGTCGCCAGACATAATCGATGTGCGGGACATCGAAACGTGCCGCGATACTCGCCACGATCCCCTGTGTATGGTGGCTGGAAGGGCCGAAGATTGCTGCCACACCTTCCTCGATGAGTTCGCAAGCTGCAACGTTAAACGTGTCCTCCGTATTGCCCGTTCCGCAAGTTACATCGCATTAACTGCGTAAATGAAGCGCCCTCGAGATTGGCCGAGAAGGGGTGGCCACGTAAGCGGTTACGAGTAAACCGAGCAAGCTACACGGAAATCAGGATTGCTTTTGCTTAACGCGATTTGTTACAAAAACACAGCGCTCTTGAATAATTCGAAATTCAAATACTGTTTATGCGTTGTTTTCTCAAGAGCTACAAGAATCTTCTGGACATGGCTACGTATGCTCGTAATTGGCCAAGGGAAATTGTTGTGTGCAACTCTCTGTTTTCATTTCACTGTGCAAGATAGCAGAAAATTGTTGTAATATAAAACTCACGGTGAATATTTGTAAACTTGGTCAGTATTTTCATTTCTTTTGTAGCAGTTGTATGCGTTTGTTACAGTGCAAATAGTAACACTTTTTAAAGACGACCATAATTGAACGGATTTGAAAAACACCGAATAATTGATTTGAGAAGTTGTTCCCTTTAACACTTTGATCGCTATATCTGGATGACGGAATTATTTATACAGAATTAAAAATTAGTTTTTACGTTGTTAGACTGAGTATGAAAAAATTGTTTACGATCTGCGAAATGGAAGAGTTTGAAACAGTGATTAATATAAAAAATGTAAACTTTTCGGTTTTCGTTTTATTGAAAAGATTACTTTGATTTTGTGTAATTCTTGTGATTGTTGAGTGAACGAAAAAAAAAGAAATTGAGTTACAAATTTCTTTACAACTCAAACTTTTGTGGTTTATTTAAATTCAAAAATATATGAGGCATTCGACTTGAAATGAAAATGTAGGTGAATTGTTACAGCTCGATAAAAAGCAATAAAGTAACAGGAAAATTATTATAGGAATGCATGTGCCCCTTAACCTTTTTCTTCCATGGTTCTATGGTCAAACAATTCACGAGTAATTTTGATTAATGATATTATAGGAATTGTACTGTTATCAAATTATTTTGTATGATTGTCTCTTCAGTATAAACCAAATAAAATGTTAACATATTTTATATCCATTTCAATGTTACAAATAATAAAATTTAGTGGAACAATAAAATGGTTTTGATGTATTAGAACATATTGTATAATTCTTCTTGGCTCTTCATGTGATTTAATGGTACATATATTATTTATATTGCAGATAAGTGACTCTATTATCTTTTTTTACTAAAAGAGAATACATTCTTACATTTGTTATGTATGAGATTGTGTTTTTCCAGAAATGAGAAATGTAAAGAAGATTGGTTCTGAAGATCTTGCAGGAAAAGCTACAATCATGATGTAGCGGAAAAGAATGGCGTAGAATGGATTCGATGCAGCTTTTGTAGTGTTTGGCACTGTTGTTCATGTCGGAAGAAAAGTAAAGTTACTTTCCCGTTGAATGGATGTGAGAAGTGTTTCTGACAATATCTCCAGTAATAAACTGAAAATAATAAACCGAGAATACGGGCACAAATCAATACATTCACTACTGCTGAATCAAAAACTACCACAGAGTAACGTAAAATATTGTGAAATATTGTGAAGCGGATAGATAGTTTATTAGAATCTACATTTGCTTAAACATAATAAAATTGCAATTCTATCAACTGACATATCATAATATCGTTGACTCGTTTTCGAAATAGATTAATATCAGCGGGATTATTATAGATAATTATTACACAACAATATTATAAGCAATTCTATTTGTCTACTGGATTTTCCTAAATATTTTTTGAGACATCTATTACTCAAAATACTTTGTTGATCAGAAAGTCTTTCCGTACGTTTTAATGTTTACAGGTAAGTCTTACCGTATTGAATTGAAGGTAATAAAATGTGTTCTTTATTCTATTTGAAAGCGTTCTGCCATCTTGCAGTGTGCATTCTGCCATCTTGCAGTGTACGTTCTGAGAATTTAGATTTAAATTTAGAAAAAAATTCTTTCCACTTTCGTCCACGAATTCGGCCGTATTTGCCATCGCGCGATGGTGGTAGGTTTAGTGTTGAAATAATTAATATCATCAACGGTATTCCACATTTTTCCAGAAGATTTCCATTGTAATATCGCTCCGGTATTATCTAGGCCAACAAAAGTGTACTCTACAAAGGAAAATCAAGTGTTCTTTATTCTATTTGAAAGCGTTCTGCCATCTTGCAATGTGCGTTCTGCCATCTTGCAGTGTGCGTTCTGCCATCTTGCAGTGTGCGTTCGGCCATCTTGCAGTATACGTTCTGAGAATTTAGATTTAAATTTAGAAAAAAATTCTTTCCAATTTCGTCCACCAATTCGGGCGTATTCGCCATCGCGCGATGGTAGTAGGTTTAGTATTGAAATAATTAATATCAGCAACGGTATTGCACATTTTTTCCAGAAGATTTCCATTGTAATATCGCTCCGGTATTATCTAGGTCAACAAAAGTGTACTTTACAAAGGAAAATCAGCCTTTCATGTCGCTCGTCTTGTAGCTAAGCGAAGGCACGAGTGAATCAAGGTTAAATATTAAAACTCGAGTACGTTGCTGGAATCGACTTATCGGCGCAAAAAGGGAACGGTACACGAAGCGTCTTCCAATCAGGGAAAGAAAAGCGCTCTGATTATATTGGTCCGAGAGGACTCGGCGCAAAAGAATCTTTTAAATATCAAACTTTATTGGGATGGCAAAGCCGAGAGAGAGAGAGAGAGAGAGCTATTCGGCCGCTCGACACTTATTATCGGTTCCATCATCTCTCGGAAGTAGTTAACGCGAAATTTATCGCGATATCGGGACGAACCGGAAGCCGAGGCGTCGACGGAGGATCAAAACGGCGAGGAAACGAAGCGAACGAATGGGATAGTTATTTTCCAGCGATACTGTTCGCTAGTAATTGATACCCAGGCCGTTTTCCTCTCGATGCTCGTACAATTAATTAAGACGCGGCGCCCTTACTTTATCAGTCGGGCGACTCGTCTATACGGTCATTAATTGGTTCATTAGTTGTTTTAATCGCGTGCCGCGGCTGATGTCGCCTCCCCTCCCCTGTTTACCCCCTGCCGACATTACTCATAAGCTATATTGAGAAAATTCATACGAACCCGCGGCGGCGGTCTGGAAGCTGTCGGTATCAACCTCTACCTGCTTTATGACATCCTTCAATTCAAATGCGGGCGCAGCGTACTCGTATTTCGTCTCGTACAGCGCTTTTACAAACGCTGCCTTGTGCTCCTCGTCGCCATCGTGGAAGATTGCGCCTGACAACAATGAGAAACGTGATATATTATTCGCTGGCCGTGTCAAAGATATTTCCAAGTTACCGCAGAAGTGTAGCACAAAACTTTCCCTATGAACGCGCTCGGCGTTGTGATTTTTAATTTCCGGGCTGGTGGCTTCATACAAACTAGTTGCAAGCGATAAATATGCTTGCAACAGTGGGCTAATGAAGGAACACGTTAGAGTGATTGTTGAGTTTAGGTTTTGTGGAGTTTTTGGCCGAGCAACAATGTACACACAGTGTGGCCTGTTCAGTAAATGAACATAATTCGTAATGTTTGTGATGCCGACAAAGTAACGTTTGCGATGCCGAAAAAGTAACGTTTGTGATGCCGAAAAAGTAACGTTTGTGATGCCGAATTAGTAACGTCTGTGAAACCGAAAAAGTAATGTCTGTGATGCCGAAAGAGTAACGTTTGTGATGCCGAAAGAGTAAGGTCTGTGATGCCGAAAAAGTAACATCTGTGAAGCCGATAAAGTAAGGTTTGTGATGCCGAAGAAGTAACGTTTGTGATGCCGAAAAGGTAACGTTTGTGATGCCGAGGAAGTAACGTTTGTGATGCCGAGAAAGTAACGTTTGTGATGCCGAGAAAGTAACGTTTGTGATGCCGAGAAAGTAACGTTTGTGATGCCGAGAAAGTAACGTTTGTGGTGCCGAGAAAGTAACGTTTGTGATGCCGAAAAAGTAACATTTGTGATGTCCCCTTCGTGTTGAAGTTTATACAGTAATTCTATTGTCAGCTGACATTCGGCACTACATTAATTAATTTACCAGTTCTACGAATTGCATCCCACGTATTCAAAGCAATTACTGTTATCAATATAATAAATACTGTTTAAGATCATTCCGAGGTACAAGAGCTACGTAGACATTTATTTATTTGCTTTGTAATTTTATCGAGTTGAAAATAATAATACAGTTTGTATTCTTTTGCATTTAGTCTATTCATTCTTGTGATTATTGCTTAAAATCCACAGCAAATGCATGATTAGTCTCTGGATGTATGAATTTATAGCTTTCATAAAAAAAGTAGTGTGTACTTTTAGCTTTACTTATAAAACAAAACATATATTTATTATGACTATGATTGTAAATACTTAAGTCTTGCAAAAGTGCGAAGACCATTCGATTGTGATCAGAGGTTTGGAAATGTTGAATCACATGTCTGATCATTGCTGGTAAGTTCTACTTTTTAATGAATTTGGTACAATAACATTATTTTATATAAGCTAATATTTATTCAACAATTCAATTCAATGCAAGTACAATGCAAGGTACAATGGGCAATCGAATCATTAAAGAAATTTGCCCAAATCTACGAGTAAACGTTAAAACAATCAATTTTTAATGAAACCGTAACTACACCAATTATTTTCTATTTTTTATCAAATATTCGCGTTTAAAAATTGACAATAAATATATTTTTTCACTCTGTGGACCTAGTAATTTGATTACCCACTGCAATATCGTATCAGTAGAATTAGCTATTATAAGTAGAATAAGTCAGTAATGTACCGACACTTTATCTCGTTGCACTTTCAGGCACACCTGCGCGGAGATATATTAATTTCGATTTGTGAAAGTAGAAAGTATCTAACAAAGCAATAATTATTTTATGAATTTGCTTTTCAATTGTGTCCCATACGTTAATTAATAAAATCGATACATACCAGTAATCCTGATATTAATACTGTTCCTTAACCCTCGAATCAATACCCAAAATTTTCTACAACGTTCAATGACATTTTAGTAATTAGACTCCGCAGTTTTAGTGAATATCTTTATGCCTCAAACGAAAATTAAATTATAGTTATACGAGAATGGAGAAATCTATAACAATTTCGCTACTTGTCAACAAGAATATATAGAAAATTCTAAAGACTTTATGAGTGTTCAATATCATATTATTCAGCATATAATAGTGCACTTTCGTATATTCCCATTTTTTAATTCGTGGCTAATTATACTTTGCGTTTCCTTGTTGTAACAGTATACCAAATGCAGAGTTAGCATAAAGTTCTGAAACAGCTGAACTGGGCACCTAAATTGGACTAATCACAGGTAAGGCAAGCGTAGCGTGTTGGAATGATCAATGCAAATCGAAGAACAATCAAGCTGATTGTTACACGAGGGGTGTACAAGACCGATGCGTAAGCAATTAACGAGAACGTCACTTGAACACGTGTAACGAACATGTTACAAACAAATGTTTCATCCCAGAATAATCCGCTTGAAAATATGTCGGAGAACTTACTTACAAGTACAGTTTGTTAATAAAATATAATAATCCTCGTGAATTTTGTTTACATACAATTAATAACGGATTATGCTACTTATGATGCTTAAATAATGATTCCATTGTAGCAACATACTAAATCTGCTTTAATTCCAAAATATTTGACAATCTAATAATATAACATTCAAGGAATGAACAAATAGCAACATACTAAATCTGCTTTAATTCTAAAATATTTGACAATCTAATAATATAACTTTCAAGGAATCATTCAAATTATTTCATTCTTACAGATCAATTTAGCATATATTGTCAAGTTGTACCAATAAAACGCGCATTATTGAAATCGTCATTGTTTCATAGATGTATATAGGTAACTATATTCTTTATACTAAAATATACCATGCAGATTTGAAACAATTTATACAGCGATGGAAATACAGTGGATCCGAAAAGTATTTGAATAATTTCGTTAAAAAAAATAGTAAAACAATAAACCTGGTCTTATTTGAAAGCTTGAGGCTTCTACTTTCACAAACTATCATTCATTTTTACCTAAGACAAGCTTGCACAATGTAGCGAGTGGAAAACTGAAGAGGTGTTTTCCTTTAAAAATACTACCAATTGAAATATCTGTAAAAACATTAAAAAAAATTTTTCGAGTATAGATCAACATTAACTGTAGGGATTAATACAACCCCCTTGCAATCAGGATAATTCAGAGCTGTTTAGTGTATGTATATTTAAATTTACCGCGTGTTTCAATATTTTATGATTTTGCATTGAACTTTTCATTTTAATTATGTGTATTTTTTCTCAGAATACAGAAGTGTTCAATATTGCATGTATACCTACAGAAATGTAAAGAAAAATCAATTTTTTATCCTACTGACAATGACGCAGTTTATGAAATAATTTGGCAAAAATAGAAAACATTATTAAAAAAAAATTAGAATTAATATTATTATTTATTATTTATTATTAGAAATTAATATTTCAACATTGCGTCAGCACTAAAACTTTATAAAACTAGTATCTCTAAAACTTCTATGAGAAATATGAATTTTATCGGATTTTTGAAGATTAAAAATTTTTTTAAAATATGTTTGCCTAATCCGAAAAGTCTGAAAAAAGTACATATTAATAATCAAAATATGACGCAACTATATAATGCTGTTTTCGCAACGTTCCCACGGCGTGATTCAAATTGCAAATATGTTACGACTGTTTGTATAAATCGCTGGGGATTTAACAATGCTCATCGAACCCATAAAGAAGCGAATCATCCGAGATCGGTCAAATCGCTTCGCTGCCTGCGTCACATTTTGTATCGAACAGGAACTATCATGAAGAGGATATTATTTGCGCAGCAGCGTTTCCATTTCCGGTGACAACAGTCGTCGTCGACGTGAGGCAGTTCGCCGTCCGATACCGCGGTCGCAGGCGCAGAAAAGGAAGTCACCGGTCCGGGACGACGGTTGAACGGCGAGAAACGATTTAACGCGAATTATCTCGAGCTTTTCGTATACGTCCGGCAGCCTCGTCGAGTCTCTGGACACGATACATTCAAACATCCCCGTTATTGCCGATCCCGCGAGCCGTTTGCACATGCGTCGGTTGGCTCTCGACGGAAGAAACCGATTTCGCCGCCGATAAATTGGACAATTTCGCTGGAACCTCCGTCGGCTCGTCGCGATGTTAGCCAATCGGCTCTGTGATCGATAATGCTACCTGCCTTATAGAGCTAACAGAAATGGTCCAGAAGGATAAGCATGGGCAATTTGCCCCATGTCATTTTTCCTTTTTTTGGGGGGGGGGGTGGTGTTAATCTATGTTTTTTGCCTGAAACGCCATTCTGTGAAATTTCAGATCACTACCCTTTGGGGCGATTTGGGGGGAGGGGGGTGAAGAGCCATTATTTTCTTGGTTATTTCTGAAGATATTTGATGAATGAAAAACGATAAGAAATAGTATAATATGTACAATCAATTCTGGAAAAGTATTCTTGAAATAACTTTGAGAAAGGTGATATTATTAGGGCTGAACTGCACTTTAGAGGACCAAAAATTTTCAAGTTTTCTGTATGTGATGCTATACATTTTGAAGAGAAAATGATAGATGTGTAAGTTTTAGAACACGAAATTCAGGTTTTGATTACCGGAGTTCATTGGTTGAAATCTTGTACACGTGTAAACATGAGCAATTTTAAGCGTTTTTGACTGGTTAGAGCGGCGCCATATTGGATATTCCTTGGGTGGTAGATGTAGGACTGTTGAGCGCATGCGCTGGATAGATGGTGGGTGTTCGGCGCATCGGCTAAGTAGTACTGAACGGTATAGTGCAAGTTGGTTTGGGGTTAGTTAAAAGTGCTCAATTTTACATGCGTATAACTTCTGAACCAGTGAACTCCTGGCAATAAGACTTTCGTTTTCGGCGTTTCCTCGTCAAAATCTATAGGACTGCATGAAAAAAAAAGTAAAAAAGTTGGTCCTCCAAAGTACAGTTTAACCAATATTAGTTGAAACGTACAAAATGTTTGAATATTCAACATATTCCGAAATATTAACGTACGAGCCGAATATTTATTTCTGTTTCATAGTGGCTCAATTATTCTCTGCATTGTGTGTGTTAGTTGGACCATTCATTTTAATGTGGTGTAAGTCGATTTTTGGGAAAAAAATGAGAAATCAGAAAATAAACAAACAATTTAGAGTGAACTTTTTATTTATAAGTAATTCTCGAAAAAAGAACAAAATGGACTTACACCACTTTCAAAATTATCGGTGCGATTGGTAGTAATGAGTATAGTAGAGCGACCATAATGCACCACTATCAATCATCTCGCCCACACTACGTCCATTTGTCTATCTAACCAATTACTGTTAAGAAATATCATTACAAACACATTTTGATCAGAAGCGAATGAAACTGTCAATTAATAAATACGTTGGAAATATATTTGCAGCGACAGCTTGAAATATTCAATCTTGGAATACATTTATTTGTTAAATTAATCTCTCTTTCGATGAAAAGGTTGCCAGTAATCGTCGCATTAATAACATCGAGAATACTTATTTATTTATTTCGCGATGAAAAAGGGCAGCACGCGTTTGTCCACGCAGCGAGTTTCGCTCATGAATATTTTAATTTGAAAAGTGTATCCGCGTAAATTATATTTTCAGATATTTCTTCGTTAATTCCATCGCCTCCATTTTTTCAATATTACTTTCGTAAATTTCGATTTTCGATAAAATATACTACTTCACGGGTAAAAATTCGCAGTGTACAAATAAAAATAGAAACAATACTGATTCCTCAGACATTCTACTACGTCGGACAGCAAAAGTATTACCGCAAAATGTTCACTTTGCGACGTTATGTCACTTCGATTGAAACTGTCAAAACTGCCCGTTGGTGCGCGTCGAAGCGCACCGGTGACACCATGAATAATTGAAGAGGATGTTTAATGAATTATTTTGGCATAGTAATCGGTAATCATGCATTTGACGCAGAGACGCGTGCGCACAGGCCACGGGGCGTTTGCATAACACCAGCCGGCAAACAGAATCACGATTGTCAGTCATGAAGATAATTTCCATCATTCAGGCAGCAGCTATGCAGCTAGCCGATCATCCCCATCAGCCAGTGGTCAAACTTGACTGACTGGCAGGCCACTCCATATCGTATTTCATATCGATACTTAGACACTGGACCGTAATCCTCCGCGTCAACTGTCGTGCTTCGACGCCTACGGCGGGATTACGTTGGCGGTAATGGCTGCAGATTGTTAAATCAATAATATAGTCTGCGGTTGCTGCAGCATCTGTTCTGTCCACAGTCTTAGGCTCCGTTATGGTGTATCAACCTTTCTTTGCGCCGGACTCGTCCGTGAAAAAGTGAAACTTTCTTTCAATAGACGCAATCGACTGTGCATATACGAGGTGTAAATTAAGTAATGTAGGATCTTAGGAAAAAGGAGGAATCGAACCTAGGGAACTCGCGGTTGTAGCTGATCAGCGTCTGCACATACCCACGGAACCCTCCGACTTTTCCTAATCTCCATGCAGTATTTGGTCTGGGGGGTCCTGATCCCACAGTAATGAAACTGGCAACACTTGGGACGCGAGACTTGGAGGGGCGACATGTGAACCTGTGATACGCTTTCAGTAAGAGTTTGAACTCGCTAGAGTCATTTGCTTGTCCATTACGATTTGTTTCGTCAAAAGGTTTCTTCCAGTGCGTTTTAAAAATGAGTGACGTCAATTGTTTCGGACTTGGGCACAGTACAACGGAAACTTTTGCAAAGCTTCAGCAGGCCTACGGAGACAATGTTCTGTCAAGAGCCCAGGTTTTCCGGTGGTTTAAGGCATTTTCAGAAGGAAGAGAGTTGATCGAGGATGAACCACGCAGCGGAAGATCTTCATCTTCAAGAACCGATGAAAATTTCCACAGAATCCGGGATCTTTTGCGTTTAGATCGTCGGTTGACAGTCAGAATGATCGGGGAAGAGTTGAGTTTCGCTCACACCACCGTTCATCAGATGTTGTTCAATGAATTGGGGATGACAAAACATTCAAACGGCTGTAACCGGTCAGCTGAAGGCTATTTCAGTATCCGAGTTCCAGCACTGCTATGAGGATTGGAAGAACCTTATGCAACGTTGTGTGGCTTCACAAGGAAGTTATATTGAGGGAGACAAAATTGAATTGTAATTCTATTCGAATAAAAAAATTGAAAAAAATCAGTCTTATTGCTTAATTTGTGTCCGTACGATAACGGAATCGATTATCGATCGATACGATGAAGCGTACATAACCTCGCCGGTCGGTTACGCATGACGAACGAAGATGCGTCGCGTTATAGTTTTTCTGTCATAACTTATATTATTATAGATTATATTGTTTATTAAATATATCCATGTTATATCACATTGAACGGTGTTTCTCATTATTTCTGGACCACAATTTGCACATCTCGTAATAATGTTTCTTATTGATACAATTATTTGGAAAGCTAATATCACGACTGAATCAACTAACCATGAGAACTATACTGTTTGCTATAAAATGTTCCAATAAAAAATACAGACTTTCAATACACAGAAAATTCAATAATTTTTATGGTTATTCTGATTTCAAAATGAACCCTGGATTAATAAATTGCAAATCGGCATGAAGAGATTATTATTCAGATAAAGCTCTGTACAGAATGAAAAATCTGCGAGCACGAGGAAAAAAATTCAGGATGAAATCTTTCATTCTGCGGTATCTTTTTCATTTTTCAAACTTCAGTATATTCGGTGGTCACTCGATTCTTTCATCATTCACGAACGTTTCCATGTTCTGGCTTTCAGTGTCCGAGCAAATAAAAGCGTACGGTTCTTTTGAAAATAATTTTAAATGATTTACGGTAGCCGACGTTTGATCGTAAATTGAATTTCGACAAAGTCTATCCTAGCAGAAAAATGGTACTTCGACGAGGAACCATTTTTTACGGATTCCCGTTAAATTCTACGCGTACTCGATGCTCCGTATACCACTTGAACGAACGTTTCGTTTGGCGATCGATCATTCACCTTTTTCCTTCATTCTTTCAGCTCCTCCGGCTCGCTTTAATTCTATTACGATGGATTAGAATTTCGACACGCTCCGGCAACGATTAATATCGACAGCTGGCCAACTAACGATCCTGCGTATCGAAACAGGCGAGATACGCGAATTAGTTTGCAATTCAAATACCCGGCTCGAAAAAATATGTCCCCGGGAACGCGTAATAATTGCATTTATGGAAAAGTATTCAGGTATTAGGCCACTACCAGCGCAGAGTAAACAGTGAATATTGAATACGAAATTTTTCTCACAATATACGTTTATCCTACGCAGGGACGCGAGGTATAGCGATTTGCATAATCAAATGCATATGAATGATTCTTTTTTAATTCAGGAATATCTGTAAATTCAATTTAGAATACTCGAATGATTCAACGATAGAATACTCGAATGATTCAACGATAGAATACTCGAATGATTCAACGATTGAATACTAGAATGATTCAACGATAGAATACTCGAATGATTCAACGATAGAATACTCGAATGATTCAACGATAGAATACTCGAATGATTCAACGATAGAATACTCGAATGATTCAACGATTGAATACTCGAATGATTCAACGATAGAATATTCGAATGATTCAACGATTGAATACTCGAATGATTCAACGATAGAATATTCGAATGATTCAACGATTGAATACTCGAATGATTCAACGATAGAATACTCGAGTGATTCAAAGATAGAATACTCGAATGATTCAACGATAGAATACTCGAATGATTCAACGATTGAATACTCGAATGATTCAACGATTGAATACTAGAATGATTCAACGATAGAATACTCGAATGATTCAACGATAGAATACTCGAATGATTCAACGATAGAATATTCGAATGATTCAACGATTGAATACTCGAATGATTCAACGATAGAATATTCGAATGATTCAACGATTGAATACTCGAATGATTCAACGATAGAATATTCGAATGATTCAACGATTGAATACTCGAATGATTCAACGATAGAATACTCGAGTGATTCAAAGATAGAATACTCGAATGATTCAACGATAGAATACTCGAATGATTCAACGATTGAATACTCGAATGATTCAACGATAGAATAGTCGAGTGATTCAAAGATAGAATACTCGAGTGATTCAACGATAGAATACTCGAGTGATTGAACGATAGAATACTCGAATGATTCAACGATAGAATACTCGAATGATTCAACGATAGAATACCATTGTACAGAATATAAAAATTTAAATTCTGAATAAAGATTTAAGTGCACGTAACTTAAAATTAGTTATTTAGTATTTCGTTATATTTTATCCCTTATAAATTATAGAGATCATAACGATGGAAGCAAGCAATTATTGTTAATATACAGGGCGTGTCTCGTAACATGATGACTTTAAATAACTCGTAAGTTATTTGTTGCACGAAAACAACATTTTTCAAACAAATGTTGCATGGATACACCCAGTGCTGCAATCTGATTTATCTCGCTTCCCTTTTTCATCGAGGTACGAGAGTGGCCTTCAGTTTTTTAAATGGAATGCCCTATATTTTTTTTCAAATTCGGAACTGTTTTTAAATTTCTCAAGTTATGCGTAGAAATGTACTATACTTTTAGGACCATACACTCTTTCGTTGACGCACAACAAACGTAGTGTTCGATTGCATTTATAAAGCAAAAAGCATATACAGGGTGTTCATGCTATTATTAGCCAGCATTTTTTGTAAATAATAAATATTAGAAAAAAATGATAGAGAAAAAAGTAGTACTGTTTTTATACGCAACAAATTGACGTATGCATTTTTGTTGTATTTACATTATTTTGATAGAAACGAAGGTGACCTCCAATTTTTTAAATGGAATGCTACATACTTTTTTATGTCGTATGAAAGCGTGTGTCAAGACGAATTCATCCATCTACTACACAATAACCTTCAAGGTCATGCAAGGTCAGAAATGGAAGAAATGGAAGAAATGGAAGAAACAATTTGAATATTGCGTACCCATGTGTTCACAAGTATTCCTTATCGATGAGGCTAAAACAAATGTTCAAAATGGCTTCCTTGCGCATGAATACACATACTCTACTTTACTACTTTATCCTCTATCATTTTTTTCTAATATTTATTATTTACAAAAAAATGCTGGCTAGTAATAGCTTGAACACCCTGTATATTATAACAATGCAAAGTATCAATATCGAAGGTTAGTTTCGATTGTACTGTTTGATTTTTTTTAATTACATGGAATTAATTTTCCTGATTATTTCTGATCATCCTGTGCTTGACCAATATGCTTGCTCGGTTAGCCTAACTCTTTCCTCCTCTTTCGATTTGACAATGTTCTTTTCCGAACTCGATCTTTTTCATCTCCAATGGATTAATATTCCTAATTATCTTCGATCTTGTATTTAATCTTTCCAATATGTTTAATCATTTCCAACTCTTGCTCAGCTCTTTTTTCTTTGGATTCAAAAAAATATCAGTTCTCCTTCTAACACAGTCATTCGTCGTCAGACAAGCAAGAAGGGCGTCTCTCTACTCGCAACGGCCGTTTGTAGCTCATGACGATCCTAAAAGGACCGTGACAGCCGACAGCAAGGGTTTCAAGTCTTCAAGTTAAACTTGAAGTGGCTCTTCAATGCTCTAGATGGCCCTTCATATTATTTGGTAGACCTTGCAAGGCCTTCGTAGACCCCGATGGTCTCCAAAAGCACTTTAGCTGCCTTGGAAGGTCGGTTGCACATAACAAAAGGGATCTCCCTTCGCAACGGAAATAGGACACCCTGTGCGCAGAGCTGCTAATTGCGTTTACTTAACTTCAGTGATTATTCTTTTATTATTAATACTCCTGTCACTTGAATAATAGCACGTTTCTATGATATCGCTCTGCCGAGGTTTTATTTCCTTCCCGTCCAATAATTTCAGTTTTAGCATCTCCGAGTTAGATAGGTCGTTTTTCTGTTCCAATTTTATGTTGTGACATTTCAAATCGTTCTGAGTTTTATTGAGTTTGATGGTTGGGAAGAAATAAAATCTGCTATCCAAAGATTAAATCTAGATTAGATCTAGATTATATCTCTAGAGAAGAGCTATGTATAAGTTTGTTGTAGATTTGCGAGTGACTTTTTAGATGGTCTAAAAAATTCATTGTATAATCTTAAAATCGGTATCATTAAATTTGAATTTTAGAGTATAAACAAGTAACGAGACAATTTTAAAAAAAGATTTCGATAATAGACTTAAAATAGATTATTAATATTAATCATTCTTTATTTTCCACAAGAATGTTGAAAAATATTTCAGATTCCTAATTTTGTATATTTTTACGTTGCTTTATATCTCTGAAAAAGAAATTAATACAAGGAACATTAACCAGTCAGCTGTTGCGACCTCTTTGATAAGTAGATATCTAAAATGTGTCGCAAAAAGTAAGCGAACTACTTTGTGCATACTGTATACAGTTTTTTCACAATTATTTATATTTTCGTATTTGTTCGTTTTGTTTCGTCTTGGCCTCCAAATATTCAAACCATCTCGAAATTTAATAAACACATTTCAGTTTTCACTAAAATTGCAATTGAAACAGCAAATTGTAGCTACTTTTTACGCATGACGAGTATATTCGTCATAACAAAAAATTGTGCCATTTCTTCATGACGAGTGTACTCGTCAAAAACAGCTAATTGGTTAAATATTAAAACGTTAAACTTGATTTTAGCACAATTATCGGATTACATTGTAACTTTTTTCAACAAGTGATATTTTTGTTTAAAACTGTTAAAATACTGCCTTATGCAGTACATAAAAGGAAATCTAATGGTTTCAAAGTACTATTCTTTTTATTCGATGCATTAACAATCAGATTACACTTCTATGAGCTAATTTTCTGGCTGGGATGTCAGTAGCATCCCTTGTGTCATGATGAGACGAGTCCTTTTCAACCATCTGTTAGGTCTGCCGGCCACCGTCACTCCAGTCTTCTTTTTTCGCTATACAAGTGGTGTACAATGATGGTGGCTGTAATGAAAACGCTTCAAAACTTTGTTTTTTTTATCCAAATAAACCTGTGTTCGGGCGAAACCGCGGCTACGCCCGATAATACCGGGGGCAACGGCCGGGCGACCGCGAGGACCGCGGCGGTCCCAAACAAACTCGCGAGCGACCGCCAAGCGCCCGCCTGAAAACCGTTGGACGTTTAAAATCGCGTTCCGCGCCGCCAAAACGCTCGGAAACCCGCGACCCCCTTCCCACCGACGGGAAGGAGGTGTTATAAGACACAGCGCACCGATGCGCCCGTTAGAAATAAGCAAGCAAGCGACTGTAATTGAAAGCGAAAAGAGAAACGGCAATTTCTGTATCACGAAAAGGTCCCCGCGACCCGAGAATCGCGAATCCAAACTACGCCCTGCGTATCGCGTGTACATTCTGTAACAAAGTGTATTATAGTTCTCGTTTTACGTCGTGTCCGTCCCAGTATTACAAGCTGTGCCGTTTAAAGAAAGTGTTGTTTCTCGTAATCGTCCCTTCGTCCCTGCCGGCAAAATTTTGAATGACCCTCCCCTTTAGAATGACCCCATGCAAATTAACATTGGACGGTGTTTTTGATTAGTATAATATTTTATCAGCTAAACGTTCGGCTCATCCTACGACGGACTCAGCGTACGAGAACTTTGCGGGAAGCGCGTCGACTCTGTTGGACTCTCAAAACTTCACTTTCACGTCGTGTATATTAAGGAAGTTAGAAAGTCCTCGAGTTGCCCTATGTTTGACCGGGGACGGGTCTCGAGTGTTTGGTAAAAGCGTTAAACGTCCTTAAACGGTGCAACGTTCCGGAACGATCGGTGGGATCTCTTGCAGTCGCCGCCGCTTCCGGTCGTTGTCCAAGTTGCTCGGGCGAACGACCAAAGAATCCGCGGACGAAACTTTTCCATTCGCGGGGACGCAGTTTATAGGTCGACGTGATCGAAAGCGGGATTGGGCCGAGCCGAGAATGATCGATTTGTTCCCTTTGTCTTCGCCCAGCCGAAACTTTAATTTCCCATCGTGTGAAAAAAGTTCGCCGGACCGTCGAGTCATATGGAAAATCGATGCTGCGAGCGTGACGCGTATATTCGGCTAGAAAATCGTCGACAAACCCGGACGAGTGCATCCGTCCTGCACCCTGGCGGCGCAACTTGTTCAACAGGTCTTGCAGTGCTTGCACCGGTACCTTCGCTTTAATTTCGCTTCTTCGAGATTAAAGCCATCGGCCGGGCAATTTAAGGGGTCGATCAGCGATTGGGGAGGGAGGCGGCGGCTGGCCTTTTAATTTAGAAGGACATTTTTACGGTAGATTAAACGCCGCCATTCGTGTCCGTTCTCCTATTATCAACCAGCTTTACGTTCATCTTATTAAAAACTATAAATAAACACCGTACTTAATATCAATCTTCAATGTCGCTTATTTTATTACCGCAACAAAATTTTATGGAACCATTAAAGTCTCGCATTGATTAACGGCGGAGGTTCTATTTACTAATTACATATAAAATGGACGGTGATTTCGAAATTTTTCTAATTTACTATTTTACCATCGATTAACACCTTAGCACTCGAGTGCCGACTCTGAGGCGCCACGAAAATTTGCTGTATAATTATGCAAAATATTGTCTGCATTGTTATATTTGTTTGCATTAAATAAATTAGTGAATATTTAACACGTTGACTGCCATTGGGGTCACCGGTGACCGGCACTCGACTTGGCTACAGTGCCGTGGGGGCCACCGGTGACCGGCGATGCAGCAAATAATAAAAGTACATAATTAGAGTAAATATGGATACTGATAAATTTTTCAATAACACCATTGTTACTATAATCGTTTGAAGAAATTAATGTACGAAAAATGCTTCAAGCACGATTTTATAACTCACTTTATTTGCTGCAAATAATATTTCAACATAATATGCACCGCAGAATAAAAAATTAACGTTGGCGCCTTGGGCAAACCGTGGAAAATGCGCCTGGCAGTCAACGTGTTAAGTATTGTACGAGATATCTTATTAGTTTTAAACCATAAAATGAAAGAAATCATATAGAATGAAAACATTCTAGGTCGGAAGAAATGTTTGGATTTGAAATTAAAAAAGCTCTGCGAGTGCAAAGGGTTAATAAGAATTTATGTATAGAATCAATCTATATCATGACAGGAAAAACGAAAAGAAGTTAACATTAATTATTGTTGTCAAATAAATTTGAGTTACTCGTGAGAAGAATTTTTATGGTTTGATTAAATTAACTTTTTTAGGATGTTCTCATTTTGGCATTAGGCTCACGTATCTAATTCTTAAATTTGCAAACTAATAATTACATTGCAGATCTTTATGCAAAATAAAAATTTTCTACTGCAATTGCAAGAGACAGGAATTTAATAGGAATTTAATAGAAATCACAGCAAGTATGTGTGTTTTTTCTTTTCCGCTCTCTTTACACGGCTGTGTCGAAATATTATTTTTTGTTCAACTTGTATAAAATATATATATATATATATATATATATATATATATCATTTTTCAGACGCAAAAATGTCTCTCTTGAAAATGATCCATATAGGGATCGAAACGTTGAGAAGAATGTTTAAATAATTGCAAATTTGCTGTTTCTATAATTGATCGAACCGTGCGCCGAAACCACAAAATTTATTATATATTTAATAGGAATGTTTGTTTTTCTTTTAATAATCTCATTAAACTGAAGATAATATGTTCTGATATGTTAATAATATATTTAACACGTTCAGCGCCCACTCCACAATCATAAAAATTACACAAAATCAAAGCAATATATTTAATGAAACAAAAACTAAGAAGTTTAGTTTTGTGATATTAATTACTGTTTCAAACCTCTTCTATTTCTCAGATCGTAAGGAAATTTTGTACACTCAATCTACCAACGTAAAACTTAATTTTCAATTCTGTATAAATAATTCCGTCACCCAGATATGGGTGACATGGCGCTGAACGTGTTAAAAAATGGTTGAATTCTTTTTATTCTTCAACCGTTTGAGGATATGCACATCTATAAATATTTTGCATTTCTTTCACCGGTGATGAGTGCTATAAGGTCTGCGAAGTCTTTTAGATCCTCTTCTTTTTAATACCCTGCATAACTAGATAGTTGCACGGAAAACATAAGAGATCAGCCTGACTTTAGTTGAATTTCACACGGTGATTTCTTTCTTTCTACCAGGACGGGGATGAATTATTATGATTCTATCGTCTCAGTCTCGGGAAACTTAATTAAAATGTTGTCGAGTAATTAAACGTTCCGTAGATATTTTTCATTTTTTCGCTTGTCCCTCTTGTTCTCGGTTAGGTCGCGTTCGACTCGCGTTAATTACGCGAAATATTCGTTGGGAATAGCAAAAGCCGAGCACGGCTGCACAGTAAATAGATAGCGGAGTCATCGAAGGACATTGAACCGTGAAATTGAATCTCACACTTTTTCCATCCCGCTGTATCCTCGTTGATACGTTGTGTAAACGTACCTTTCAGGGAATTTTTGGTGTCATAGTTGACACAGGTTCGGCTATTTCTTTATCCGCGAGACAATATTATTCCGTCGGAAATGGAGCATTTCGCTTCTCGAAAAATCGAACGATCAATATCTACAACGTGATTCGTCGTCTCTCTTATGGAAATGGTACTTAACGCAACAGAGATCATGTGTGTACGCGATCCTGCGAGGAAAATATAGCATCGGCTAACGGGCATCGTAGAATCGATTGGACTGAACGATAAAAGTATTTGTTGTTTGTGTACTATGCACCGCGTTTCTTTTTCCTATCGATTTTCGCGAATACTGATTATCAGAAATGCTTTAAACAACAATGTTATGTTTACAGATTACGCAGTTGATTGGCAGAAAACATAATTATGTTCATAACACAATATTAACACGTTGACTGCCAGGCGCATTTTCCATGGTTTGCCCAAGGCGCTAACGTGAATTTTTCATTATGCGATGCATATTATGTTGAAATATTATTTGCAGCAAATAAAGTGAGTTATAAAATCATGCTTGAAGCATTTTTCGTGCATTAATGTTAAAGTATTATTGAAAAATTTATCAGTATCCATATTTACTCTAATTATGTACTTTTATTATTTGCTGCGTCGCCGGTCACCGGTGGCCCCAACGGCACTGCAGCCAAGTCGAGTGCCGGTCACCGGTGACCCCCATGGCAGTCAACGTGTTAATACATTTATTTGTTCCTCATGTAACACATTCATGTTTAGTCTAAACTACAAATATATCTAATAACTGTTGATTAAATAATTGGTCGTGCAACTGTTATTTTAAAATATGTTCACAATGATTGAAATTATTTTAAAAACTTTTTGAAGTGAATCTTCTTTGGGCGCGTTAGGCGCAAAACCTCGACGCGGTAGAAGTAAAACCGATCTGGCGATGAAACGATGAAACGATGAAACGATGTAACGATGAAACGATGAAACGATGTAACGATGAAACCATGTAACGATGAAACGAAATTCTATTCTATTAGCATATACGGTTGAGGGTTCGGCACTGCTTAATAAAGATTATGATAAAATTCCGATGATGCTAAGTGGAGATTTAATAGCATTTTATTGCTTATGTTATAAATCATAAAATTTCAATCGAAGTCGATCGTGTTAAATGAGATTTATAGTGACAATTATTTTATAACATTACTTACTAGGAACTTATTTTTCTTTTAAGTGCAATGGTGCGTGTACAATCAATAATTGCATTATTTTTTAAATGAAAATGCATATTTCTTTTACATAGGTCGATTTTCGATTTTTGTCATGTAAAAGAAGTATTGAAGTAGAATGACAAAAAAATGATTAATTATTATCGAGATATTTAAAAAAATATCTTTATAGAGAGATAAAATTTTCATCACAGAATGAATATTATTCTTTTGAAAATCGTTCATACGAAATTATTATCGTTATTATTATTTAATTACTAGAAATACCATTGCAATTTAATGGTACGTATTAATGAAACATTATAAATTAGGAATAATAACCATATTGCTTGGCAGTGTTGGATTTATAATTCGTAACACGCTAAGTAAATTACTCGTCTGCAAAATCATAGAATTTAATTATATTAACAGAAATATTAATTGATAAACCAAATGTCGTTACATGTCCATGTATGTATATTTTCCTGGAAAATAATAATTGAAGAATTAAATGCATATCATAAATACGATTTACATATAAATTTGCAATCAAATTTGATCATATATGCCATCCATTACGACATAAAATCAGTTATAAATATGTTGTCACTGTAAAATGTACATGCCTGAAAATTATCTGTAAAATTGTAAAATAATACAATACGAATAAAAATATAATATAAATTTATTTAAATAGTATTATTTTATTTTGTCAAATGTTGTAATAATAATAATATTAATAACACGTAATAATACTAATTAAACAGCGTGCAGGTAGTAGCGGTTACTAAATTATTCATACAACATTCTACATGGACAATGAGTTTCGTTTACATCCAACGAGTAATCACAAACGAACACGTACAAACACGAGAACGAGTACATTCAATCCGTTTAGGATGTTTAAATGTTTGAATATTCATTGACTCCATTTATATCATGAGGACATACACGAATGTGAACGAACACTTTCCTTTGATGTAACGACAAGCATTTACTACAATTTAGTACTTTCGTGCTTATTTAGTAGAAGCAAATATGGTTAACGCATTTGCAAAGGTAGCCAAAGTGCAATTTACACTGAGGAAATACTCCGAGATATGAACAATATTTTAATTTTTATTTCATTCAAAAATGTGTTAATTAGTGTTAAATAAGAGATATTCATTCAATTAAACCCATTAAAAATCCGCGGTAGCTAATGAACGTTAGTCAATGATAGAAACAGCTCAAAATAGAGATGACAGTTTTATAAATCAGGAAACAGGTACTTACCAAGTGGCGGTCCTTGTTATGCGTCGCGCACTTTCTGCGACGCAATAACACAAGACACGACACAACACGACACAACACGACACAACACGACACAACACGACACGACACGACGCGATTCACGAGAACAGAAGGTGATGGTTCCGAGATAAAAAAACGCGCGTCTGTTCACTTTTACTGTTACGATTGTAATGAGTCGCGGCCGGATCGTTGGGACCGCGGGTGGGGATAGGGCAAGGGGTACGATGATTGGGTGTTTATAGGACGCCAATAGAAAATTTGCCGCGACGAGACCAGCGCAGCCAAGCGTGAAGGAGCGCATAAAACCCTCCGAGGCAATGTTTGTATTGTGACGTTGCGTTCTTAGAAATGCCCTACCAATGTAAATATTCATAGTCGGATGGCAAGGACGTCATCGTGTAATCGTTGCGCCAAATTTTCTTATTGGCGTCCAATATCACCCAATCACCGTATCCTTGGCACTCTCCCCACCCGCAGTACCAACTATTCGGCCGCGACTCATTACAACCGCAACAGTCAAAGTGAACGGTCGCGCGTTTCTTTATCTCGAATCCACCATCCTCGTCAACCTCGTCGTATGACAAGGCCCTCCGCTTCCACGACGACCTAACACCAAACCAACTTGGACTATATCTTCTTTTTGAGATCCTGTATGTGATTCTGTATATTTTGATTGCTGTTCAGTGACAGTTTGTGCTAATTCAAGCCTGGAAGTTATTTTGTTCGAAAGAAGTGCGCGTTTACGATCTAATGCCATCTAGCGCATGCGCTCAGTACTACTTAGCCGAACCGCGAATATACCATTCTATCTAACGCATGCGCTCAACACTCCTAAGTCTACCACCCGGCGAATATACTAATATGGCGACGCTTTAACCTGTCAAAAACGCTTGAACCTGTCAAAATCGCTTGAAATTGCTCCTGTTTACACGCATATAACTTCTAAACCAGTGAATTCCTAACAATAAGACTTGCTTGGTAAGTACCCGTTTCCGTTTTTGATTATTCGATAGAAATCAACATTTTTAATCCTCATTTTTGTTAAAATTAATTCTTTGTTCGAGCGAATTACTTATTTTTCACTGGTTTATTTATTCTCGAATTACGTTGCCTTTAGCGATAATTTATCTTTGTGCCGATGTCGCAACGATCAATTGAATTTGAATTCGCGTTGTGCGATGAAAATCGAATTTGTTTAATTGTAGTACACATTTTCCGGTACTGCGAATTCTTTACCTACACCTGAATTGTTCCTATCATAAACATAATACCTGCCGTTTCAGTGGTCGTGGAGCTTACGCCGAAGGGGAATTCGGAGTAGACATGGTGGGGATTGACTCGCCGAGCAGGCGAAGAGGAGAAGCAACAACATCTGTTTCAAGAACCATTGTTAGGCACCACTGTTATAAATAAAGTTAGGTAATGACGAAAAAATTTAATTTTTACCCTAGTGTAATAAAAAATCTCATCATTTGTTGACAGAATATGATTACAATTGTGCTTACTTTAATGAATAAGTTTTATTTCAGGAAAAATTGTGTTTGTTTAAAGTTACTGTCATGAATCGGTTATTTCGTATGCAACAACTTAATAAATTATTATTATATTTTGTATATCTCAGTGATGAATTCGAAAGAGTAAAATTGATTTATAAAATTATAAATTCTTCTCCTGTTTTAGCAATAATTGTAAATTAAAGTTTTATTATTCTTATGAATTAAATTGCTTTTAACACTAAACCTACCAAGCACAAAACATTAAAAAATAAAACAACCTAAAGAAGTGAATTTATTGAATTTCTTTAAACTTTGTACCGTTTCCATTACAATATGTGCTTAAGTCAAGAAGTCAATTCAGTCATTTCCTATGAAATCGTTTTTCGAATTTAAATAATTATATAATAGAATACCGGTCATTTTGACCGTGGTAGGTTTAGTGTTAAATTAGAATAATCTGTACACAGAGGAAATAATTTGACTTTTACTGTGATATTATCGTGAAAAACATTTCGAGAGGTTGCAAAAGAATTATAAGTTTGTTATACAACAGTCATTCGACATATAGCTCAAATTGACAAATCAAGCAAAATATACAGTAATTTTAAAATTCCAAAATTCCAAAATTCCAAAATTCCAAAATTCCAAAATTCCAAAATTCCAAAATTCCAAAATTCCAAAATTCCAAAATTCCAAAATTCCAAAATTCCAAAATTCCAAAATTCCAAAATTCCAAAATCTCAAAATTCCAAAATTCCAAAATTCCAAAATTCCAAAACTCCAAAACTACAAAACTCCAAAATTCTAAAATTCAAGAACGAAAACTGCAATTATTTTTGCAACAATCGAATACATGATACCTCCCACTTAACCCATGCAGTTAAATTGACAATATCGTAGTAACAGACAAGAGTATTTGTCAACGAGTCAGCACGCTATAAATTAACCCCAATAGCGTCGATAAAATGCCTCGGTTGTTTTCAATTTCTTCGACCGCCGCCGGCACTGACGAAAAACGGTCACTTGTAAGGAACGTGAGACAATTTTCCTAGAAACTTTTGTTTAGTTCGTGATGTCACCAGGGGACCTTGTGTACAGCGCAAAGAAAGATCCGAATGTCGTAAAATCTACCTTTAACACTTTAACACGGTCCCAATTTAATGCAGCCATAAACCCACAAAATCGCAAATTATTAAGAGTACTAGAAAATTATTTATCGGATCGAGGAGACCCTTTGCTTCTGGCTGTCTTCTCCGTAGTAGCTGTGCAATTGGTCCGAATAGAAACAAAGTGTATCTATGACACTGTTGAGACAATATGATTTAAATAGAGTCAAATCTACTTTCATAAAGTATTTATCAAATGAGTCGAAGATATTATTATTTTAACACATTACTTACCGGCGATTGGTATAATAGTTGTTAGAAACCTATGATGCATAGTCTGGGATTTCTCAATAAGTTTTTTTAATGGTAATGACAAAATCAATGGTGAAAGAAGATGGTAGTTTCTGCAACGCAATCTAATACTTCCTTTTAGACTTATTTCTTTGCGGACGCGTGTCTGCAGACAGTCGCCCAAGTAAAATTGCTACTCAGTGACTAAAAATCACTTTTTAAAAAATTATCACACAAAAAACGCCAAACAAATTTTTACCAAACACAAAACTTGCTCCTTCATTTAATTCTTATGCGTAGCTTTCAGTACACCATTTCATTTCCCAAGGAAAATTGTTCATTCGAACCGTCGATAAGTACGCTCAATATAATTCCCGTCTGCAAAGGGTTATTATATAAAAGGACAATTTTCATATAGCTTTGCTGATTTAAGATATAACTTCACTGTGGCTCGCGTATAAGACTTTGTTTATTTTAGATTATAAGATTTCTGGAAAAACAATTTTGCTATTTTGTCGAAGGTACAATGGCCCGCGAAAGTATTCGAACGCCTTTTAACTCGGTATAACTATTCTAACATTGGACCAAACGACTTGATCTTTTTTAAAAAATTAGAATGATTGATTTACTAAATTATGTGTGAAAATAAAAATGGCACTTTCTAAAGATTTTTTTCTGTGTCTCGATGAAACTGTGATGTCGATGAAACTGTGATGTCGACGAAATTTATTATAGATATAAAATTTTTATTATGAGCTCAAATAAAAATGTTTTAAAAAGTGCCATCTTTATATTTTCATGTAATTCCTACCAATTGCATTTTTTCAAAACCTTTTTTCCACGGTATTTAGTAAACCAATGCTTCTAATTGTTAAAGAAGAGTCAAGACGATTGGTCCAATTTTAAAAAGTGATTCTTGTTTGGGTATGTTAGCCTCTTAAATCTCAAGTATGTGGAACAGATTAGTCTAAATGGAGAATTCACTGTAGAATTGAAGAGTTCGCTGTAGAAATGAAGAGTTCGTTGTAGAAATGAAGAGTCCGTTGTAGAAATGAAGAGTTCAATGTGGGAATGAAGAGTTCACTGTAGAAATGAAGAGTTCACTGTAGAAATGAAGAGTTCACTGTAGAAATGAAGAGTTCACTGTAGAAATGAAGAGTTCACTGTAGAAATGAAGAGTTCACTGTAGAAATGAAGAGTTCACTGTAGAAATGAAGAGTTCACTGTAGAAATGAAGAGTTCACTGTAGAAATGAAGAGTTGAATGTAGAATTGAAGAGTTGAATGTAGAACTGAAGAGTTGAATGTAGAAATGAAGAGTTGAATGTAGAAATGAAGAGTTGAATGTAGAATTGAAGACTTGAATGTAGAAATGAAGAGTTGAATATAGAAATGAAGAGTTGAATGTAGAAATGAAGAGTTGAATATAGAAATGAAGAGTTGAATGTAGAAATGAAGAGTTGAATGTAGAAATAAAGAGTTGAATATAGAAATGAAGAGTTGAATATAGAAATGAAGAGTTGAATGTAGAAATGAAGAGTTGAATGTAGAAATAAACAGTTGAATATAGAAATGAAGAGTTGAATATAGAAATGAAGAGTTCGCTGTAGAAATGAAGAGTTCATTGTAGAAATGAAGAGTTCACTGTAGAATTGAAGAGTTGAATGTAGAATTGAAGAGTTGAATGTAGAAATGAAGAGTTCACTGTAGAAATGAAGAGTTCATTGTAGAAATGAAGAGTTCACTGTAGAATTGAAGAGTTGAATGTAGAATTGAAGAGTTGAATGTAGAAATGAAGAGTTGAATGTAGAATTGAAGACTTGAATGTAGAAATGAAGAGTTGAATATAGAAATGAAGAGTTGAATATAGAAATGAAGAGTTGAATATAGAAATGAAGAGTTGAATGTAGAAATGAAGAGTTGAATGTAGAAATGAAGAGTTGAATGTAGAAATGAAGAGTTGAATGTCGAAATGAAGAGTTCGCTGTAGAAATGGAGAGTTTGCTGTAGAAATGAAGAGTTTGCTGTAGAAATGAAGAGTTTGCTGTAGAAATGAAGAGTTCGCTGTAGAAATGAAGAGTTCGCTGTAGAAATGTAGAATTCACTGTAGAAATGATGAGTTCACTGTAGAAATATAGAATTCACTATAGAAATGAATTTCCACGTTCGTCTTAATCAATTTGTCACTCACCCGCGATTGGCAGTCGAAACATTGAACGCGTAATCTCGACGTTGAAAACGATTTTCATGCGGTGAAAGATTAACGCCGTATGTCAAGCAGGATAGCAATCCTCAATATGAAATGTCAGCTTCATACCGTCGGTACCAACGAGAATATAAATTCACCGCAATTAAGCTCGCACACGCAAAAACGGTCCGCCCTCTTTCATCTCGTCCTATAATGAGTTTTCCGAGCGGCAGGTACAGAGCTCTGATCGAACCGAGGACAATTAAACCGGGCGTCCCGTTTATTTCACAAGCAGCCGAAATAATGGGACGCCTAATTAGATTCGTGGCGGATAATAGTTGCTGTGTCACGACCGCTCTGCACGTGAACCGAGTCGATTCGTTACGCGTTTCTATGGACTATGGAGTATGGTGGCATCCGCTTTTTCGTGCCATCCCCTCTGACCCCTAATCCTCTGTTTCGCTAAGTCCGTATCCGGGCGAAGATTACCGAGTTCCCAAGTCGACGTATCCACCAGCCGAGAGAGAACCTAATCGAAACTAAAGCAAGTTAACACGAGCAGGCAGGATCGACCCCGATGCTTCGACGAAGATCGAGCCGACGTTCCCTCTGAAACGTTGGACGGAGCTTCGGACAGAGAAGCCGAATAGATAAGAGGGAACGTGGCGTAGAGTAACTAGGACTGTTAGGTTAAACGTACACCTATTAGATCTTCTCGTGTCCTGTCTAATTTTTGTCAACGTTCATGCTACGCCTGTAAACTTCTCATGGGTGATATTAGACGATTAAAATAGGGGATAGTGATGAGCAAAGCCGAACACACATCTAATAAGAGATTATATTCCGTGTTCAGCTAAACGCTAAAATAGGTCGGTATTAAAAGCGACTATAGAGAGATAATAGTAGCAGGAAATTGCATTAATAAGTAGTGAAAGTGAAAATCTGCGATTGGGGGTGTCACACGTTAGTTACTATACTTTAATTGAACGGGATCCATTGAAATTCAATTTGAGACAAGTGAATCGTTCCATGTGAACAGACAGGTAAATATATTTCCAATAGAAAGCTGTTCGGCACTTGTTGCATACAAAAAGCATTCAATAAAAATTGGTCGACCGTTTGCTGATGTAGGAAAAACATTATTTGGGTGAAGCGGAATTCTGTATCTATTTTCGGTATTATACAAACATAAGCCACGCGATTCATACAATTTTAAACACGGCGTGAACACAAAAAAATGCTTGTTATCGATTTTGTTTTTGTGAAAAACAATAATTAAAAATAACTCTATTGAGTATGATAACATGCAGATCTTTTCGTTGTGAAATATGAAACTGATTGTTTGATATATTGTACAACGAACGAACTAGGTGTTTCGAAATATGTTGAATAATGGATCTGAGTATTTGTACATGTGTTGCGCGTAAATGTAAAAATAATTATATCTGGTTAAACAAAAATATAAATTAAGACATTCTCCTGCATATGCTAAAAATCTGTTTTTAAAACAGAAATATCATCAATTGTGTTCAGTGTGAAATATTCACGTTAGGCAGTTGAAAATTTTGTGTAACAACTACACTAGGGATGGGCATTTTTGTCTCAATTGAGACAAACCGTCCCCACCATAGCACCCACTGTCCCCCACCAGCTTCCGCCGTTACGAAAGAGAGGTTGGTGGGAGAAGCAGGCGTTTGAGGAGCCCCTACCGTACCCATCCCTGAACTACACTAATACTAATAAGTACACTTTATCGTTCAACGTTTTGCTAAGCCTAACACATTCACATCTTTACTTCGTCCATGCTCTTGTGGTTGTATATTTGTTGACATGGTCACGTGTGTGTTGCGTTAAAATGGTGTGACAGTTTAGAAAAGTATAAGAAAATTGTTACTAATATACCTGTTCTAGCATACGAGAGAAAATTCTCATTTTCTTTAAAAATCAATGAAATATTTATGATATACTTTGAAATGTATGACCTAAGTAGTGACGTACATAAAATGTGATCGAATAGTTTTGGGCGACGGTGTGTGCTCGCGTGTATGTAATTGCTGCATTGTCGGTGGGCGGCGAGTAAAATTTGCATGAGACTATTAATGACGCGGGACGTTGGGACGGGATAGTCCGGAAAGGAAGGGTTGAACGAGGCAACGGGGTGGAACTAGTCCAAAGTGTTGGGGCGCATTAAGCCGACATTGCGTCACCAAAGGGTTACTTTAAGGTCCTGTCGGCGTTAAACTCGAATTTCAGGGGATTCCCGGACCGCGAATGATAAACAAAATAATCCCTACCAGCGAACCCTTCTCGTGGCGCCTTGCGTCGTCGAGGTGTTCCGATCGCTGAATCAATAGCACACAATCGACTGGAACCTTCCGTGCTGTTCATGAATGAAAAAGAGGTACCTGAGAGCATTGGCTTGTGTAACACGATGGATGTACAGTCATTTCGCAGATTGAATTCGTTCGGCTAGCCGCGCAGATTAAATGCAGAGATGTCTTCATGTTGTATTGAAATGTCATCGATTCTACAGTCTCGTTCCTTTAAAGTGGACTTGTCGTGACAGCAATGAGAGCAACTGATTTTTTTAGAATAACTATTGGAAATCTGGGACTAGACCTTTTTGATTTTGTAAACAGATAGTCTTTACAGACTTCGATCGGGTCACTATCAATTGAAGGCCTCCCTCTTCAAGATTAAACTTGCTGATGACACAAGTTGCATATGTGGTTGTCAGATACAGGATACCGATCACGTGTTATGGCAAATTTCCGATTTATAATACTAACCCTTAGCACTCGAATGGCGCCTCTGAGGCGTCACTACAAATTGCTATGCCATTATCCAAAATATTGTTTACATTATTAAATTTGTTTATATTTGATAAATTACTAAACATTTAAATATGGTATGAGGTACCATATCAGTTTCATACGTATAAAATGAAAAAAATTATGTACGATGGAAATATTCTAGGTCAAAAGAAATGTTTGATTTTTGAGTTGAAATAGCTCCGAGTGCAAAGGGCTAATAGAGATGCTTTGATCCACAAACTTTGCAACCAAGGTTACTTTCCACCCTATACAATTGATGGCTTTTTGTGTGGACCCTTTCCTTGCCCTTTACGTTATATACATAAGTTTCTAATGTCTCATTGTATGTACCTTTAGAATTGTACTCGGATATGCTTCACTATTTTGTCAATCCTAGTTTCTAAATGATCTTTGTAATGTTAGCATGCACAGACATGTGCATGCTGCTAATAATCCCGTGTGGGGTTTTATAGCTTAATTAAAAAAAAAAACATTTTGAGTCCTAAGCAGCGTGATCGCGCTGTTGGGATTTTATGTCGAAAAAACTCAGCACATTTCGAGCATTGTGGACAACTGACGGTGCGTTACCGATTGTCGAAGTCGCGCGCTCAGATTTACTGACGCAAGTACTTCACACAGCTCCTTTTAATGTAAATAGTACATTTTACAATAGGTAAAATAGTACTGTAGGATCAAAGACGATAAATATAAAAATGTATATAATTTAACACAAAAAATCACAACTGGTACAATAAATTAAACTTTTTTCACAACTTTTCACGTCTCAATTTCCGTCTGAGATTTTACAATTTTCGTCTCGAATCATTCACGTCGTACTTTTTATCTATTCTGAAAACCGCAATCAATAATATTGTTTTTAACAGATCATCGTAGTAATCGGCGGTATTCGGTACGGTAATTTGGTACAGTATCATCCCTACACTCCCTACAATACTATAATAATGCAATAATACATTACAAAATAAAATAGAACAAGCGCTATAGCGCTGCTTGGGTCTTTTCGTAGTCATTTAGAGAAAGCGCGGTTGCGGTGTTTGGGATTCTTCGACAGTGTTTCTTCAATACCCTCTGGGACTCAAACGGTTAAGTACAAATGTTTATTTTTCAGTTCAATTCTTCTTGTCATTTATTGTTAGTCTCGTATAATCATAACCAAACAAATAGATCCTAAAGTTTACTAATATTTATTGGAAATACAGATATTTCCATTTGAAATACTCATTTCGAGAAATATATAATTCAATTGTAATGGAAAGCAATGAAAGGATCGTTTCAGTAACAGCGTTGAAAATCTGGGAACAATACAATTCGCCGCAACCGTAGCGTCCGTTGCGACGTTTCATCAATTACAACGATATTACAATGCTGTAAATTGCAAAGTACGGTCGGTAATTATCGGATATAATCGTTTAGCATTTGCATTTAACGGCGATCATTCATGTGATGATTATAATCGTGCAACAATATCGGATCACTGTAACGTGGCCCAGTAATTTAATACAGTTTGTCCATGTTCATGTTCAATCTTTAACGAAGAAGAAAATAGACGAGTGGGAGTAGATGGGGAAAAAGAAACCGGAGAGAGCGCACGTCCGTTTGCGAAAATCCCTCGTGAATTTTTACGGCGACCTCTTTTAAAGGGAGCTTTCTTTCCCCGTAAAATGGAAACTTCCGGGACACAAGGACTGCGAGCTCAAAAACGCGCGCGCGCAACGAAACAGTCGACGTATTCTCCCCCGGGGATGAAGAAAAATTGCAGTGATCTCGTAATCTTGGCTAGCACTTCATTAACAGAATGCCTGTGAACAATAGAACATTAAAACCGGAAAGTCGTAAGATCGGCGACGGGAAAGTGCGTCCGGACCGGCGTTACATTAGACATCAACTTTTAAAGCTTCCATAATCTCGATTATTATTGCATTTGCAAAGTAGTTCGGGTAGGACTCCACGGAGTTGCGCTCTAACCCTCCCCCCTCCCCACGCTCATGACTGCAGCACCTACAGGAAGAAAATGCTTCGATAAGAATTGGATAACTTTGATCTCGGTACTTGCCAACTCGAAGTTACAAGGAGTTAGTAGGAAGCGCGGAATGAAAGTGAGGTGTATTAGCAGAGAGGGAGAGAGGGAGAGAGGGAGAGAGGGAGAGAGGGTGAGAGGCAGAGAGGGAGAGAGGCAGAGAGGCAGAGAGGCAGAGAGGCAGAGAGGCAGAGAGGGAGAGAGGGAGAGAGGGAGAGAGGGAGAGAGGGAGAGAGGGAGAGAGGGAGAGAGGGAGAGAGGGAGAGAGGGAGAGAGGGAGAGAGGGAGAGAGGGAGAGAGGGAGAGAGGGAGAGAGGGAGAGAGGGAGAGAGGGAGAGAGGGAGAGAGGGAGAGAGGGAGAGAGGGAGAGAGGGAGAGAGGGAGAGAGGGAGAGAGGGAGAGAGGGAGAGAGGGAGAGAGGGAGAGAGGGAGAGAGGGAGAGAGGGAGAGAGGGAGAGAGGGAGAGAGGGAGAGAGGGAGAGAGGGAGAGAGGGAGAGAGGGAGAGAGGGAGAGAGGGAGAGAGGGAGAGAGGGAGAGAGGGAGAGAGGGAGAGAGGGAGAGAGGGAGAGAGGGAGAGAGGGAGAGAGGGAGAGAGGGAGAGAGGGAGAGAGGGAGAAGAATTTGTTTAAGCGGTGTGGATAGTTTGCACGTGAAACAGTGTAATGTATTCGTAGCATCGATACTGAACTAGGGCAAGGAGTATTGCTTCATTATTTGTTCGAAAAACGAAATTATTCGATGATTGCAATAATTTTTTTATCGTTTCCCGGAGACCTTCTTTGAAGAAAGACTACGTAGCTTTTACGTAGAGAAATTCATTAAAAGTATAAAACTTTAATTCAGAAGCACTATGAAGTGTGTTAAATCGAGATAGTAGATGGACAAAAGTTAGCGTGTATGTACAAAATATAGCGCATATGTTGAAGAATTCTTTATTTCAAAATAAATGAAATCTTAAAATGTGTTATTGATTTGCACGGTCATACCGCTTACTAGAAAGAATTTCATTAACATCTCGGAGAGCTGTACTCTCCAGCAAAGATGTAAAGGTTCGCGCGGTTCATTCTGAAAGTCCGATTAATTTCCTCACTTTCTTGGTTTCTTCGCGATAGATCAAAGATCTTCAAGTAATTCCTCTATCATTTGTGTCGGGGAGTTGAAAGTAATATCCGGACGAAGACTCTGAAGTTCTTCTTTCTCGGTTCACAACCATAAGGATGACCAGTGGAGATATGCTTTCATTAACTCGATTGAAGAAACGTGAATACAGTATTTTATCGATAACTGTCCGAAATATTTTATCGATAACTGTCCCAAATATTTTATCGATAACTGTTCCAAATATTTTATCGATAACTGTCCCAAATATTTTATCGATAACTGTTCCAAATATTTTATCGATAACTGTTCCAAATATTTTATCGA
The DNA here is from genome assembly GCA_913789915.3 of Sphecodes monilicornis. Taxonomy (NCBI): domain Eukaryota; kingdom Metazoa; phylum Arthropoda; class Insecta; order Hymenoptera; family Halictidae; genus Sphecodes; species Sphecodes monilicornis. The sequence goes on from OU565287.1 coordinate 25,079,029, forward strand.
TAACTGTCCCAAATATTTTATCGATAACTGTCCCCAAAACGATCCTCACTTTCGCGGAGTATATCCCGTGAGGGGCCGTGAAGAACGAGAGCAAAGAGTAGTATATCTGGGCGATAATTGTCCCCGTGCTGTGGACAGTTATCCATAAATTACTGTATTTCGCTTCCGAGGTACATAGTTCGTCATAAAACGCGTTTAGGAAATGTTTTAATTGTATTAATGTTGTATTGTATTAACTTATTGAAATATTATTGTAATAATGATATTGCAATAATGATATTGCAATAATTGACAGTCTTTGGTCAGGAATCGGATTAATATGTTGAAATTCTCAAATAGAAGACTTCATATATTGCTTTGCTTCAGACAATCGTCAAGCATGAAAATATAATTATTCTGCTACTAATGCGATATTAATTAATTCTCTGTTAAAAGCTACTTAATCTCCAAGATAACAATGTGGAACGAAGACAAAATTGCTCACGGATTCTTTAAGAACATTGCTTGTAATTAGAAGGAAGTTGCTATTTCCTTCCAGGTTATTACAATTAATCCAAAACACTATCATCTAAAACTTTAAATATATCTAACTATTGCGCAGACTATTTTGCTCACTGTTTTCTGTTGCTCCGTAGCCCGAAGGAAAAACACGAATGGCATTCAAATTGCCATGAATATGTAACGGGAACTAACCGTCCGTTGTTCTCCATTTGCCACGAGCTAATTCAACTATGAACTATTAAAAAATTGTCATTCACTTGAGAGAAATCAGAGGAGTGTGCAAGAAATAAGTAAATAGGAACTCATTTATGATACTACTTTTGTCTTTCTGTGCGGATATTAGAATTGTGGCAAGATTTACAAGCGAATGCAATTTAAGTAAGTTCCATGTAGTACTTTATAAAAATATAATAATTCCTATAAAATGCTGCGATGAAATTGGAAAACAGTTTTAAAGAAACTGTATATGTATAATTTACTTCAGAGTAATGGAAACTTAGTTTGAATCATTGAGTTGCCAAGGATGCGATCGTAAGCATGTGTAAGGAACAGAGAAAATAAAAAAATTGACAATTTGAGGAAAGAATATTTTTTCGTGTGTGGCACGTCATTTTCACACTTCGCTGCCATTCCAGCGCGAGAGGTTAATTTAAGCATAGGATCTAAACGACGTGTATAATTTTATATATTTTTAAAAATAATCTTATGTGTTTTGATATTGGAGAATTCCCTTTATCATTTTGCCAACCCGCCATATTAAGTCACTTGTAACCCAATACTAAGGGAGAAGTTTAAAAAATAAGGCCCGCCAATAGAACGATTAAAAAAGACCGCGAATATAGAAAATCCAAGACAGATGGTGAACAAGTATTGGAAGACACAAAGGCAGAGTGTAACCAAGCTCGATTCTGAAACCTTCAAAACATTTCAAAAGTCAATCTTGCTCTAAGCAATAAGGGCATGATGGCTGTCTCGGCTGTCTAGCTGCAAATTCATATCAGAGAAGCTTTCAAGAAAAGTAACTCTCAACATTGACAGTAAATAAAATTACCGTTCCTAAATAAGAAAGAAAATGTTCTTGGCGCACATTCGTGTGACACGAAAATATCGGATTGGTACAAAAATAATTGCGATTCTTATCAATGTAAACTTCTTGTAGCAGAGTTGGGCACATTTCTTGTGAAATAAGGTAAATAATTATTTGATATAATAAATTATTTTAAATAGTCTGTTATTTGTATTTTACAAATAACATGACGAATTTATTTTTATTTGGCGTTTAAATCAAATAGATTATTTTTTCGAATAATATTTTATTTGAATAGTTTTTTATTTCAATCACAATGTTCGAATAAAATAAAAAATTTCACCTCATGAAGAAATGATTGAAGTAAGTAAATTAACTATTATAGATTATTTTTACGAATAATATTTTATTTGAATAGTTTTTTATCTCAATCACAATGTTCGAATAAAATAAAAAATTTCACTTCATGAAGAAATGATTGAAGCAAGTAAATTAACTATTAAATTTAGGTATGTTAATTTTAGGAATTCAATACATGAAATAAATAGAATTTTAGACAGTAAAACAAGCAAAGCAAAATATATAATTTTAAAATTCAAGAATATACACCAGAATTATTTTTGCAGCAACCCAATACAACAGTATCGAGATTCACAGGCTGCCTCAATTATCGCAAACTTTTAGCGAGCAAAGTGGACGCCTCGGCTGCTAGTAATTTTTCTTCTTTGATACGGGAATCATCCGCACAGCACGATATCCCGAAGGAAGAATGGAGGATTGGTCGATGAAGAACTGGTTTAATTAAACTTATAACTATTATCCACAAAGTCGAGCTTAGCCACGCTATTATCGGGCCCCCGCAATAGAGTGACGCAAAGGGACTAAAAGCGGCAAGAGTATAAGACGAAACGGGGCAACTTTCGTATCTCATTCTACGATAACATCGGCGAAGGAATTATAATGGGGAAAGGCTACGAACGAAAAAAAAAAAGAGGTACGACACAAGATGTGTAACAATATTACTTTCGACGTTGCAGAAATTTTTCGCGCCAACCTCGTCAAGATTAAATGGAAAGTCTGTTTGATCTGTTCAAAGCAGCTGCAATTAATTTCCTGTGTGCTTCGTTATTAAAGCTTTGAATTTGTCGCCTTTAAAAGGCTGACTCGCGTATAATGTTTGTACACGCGTAATTAACGAGTTCTAAGGACGCGTTATTATCAACTATAAAACGTTGCCATAGCTAAAATGAAACAAATCGAGTGCTAGCCTTTGAAGCGTGAATTACGTTGTCGGTAGTTTTTATCGTAATTTACATTGTAGACACATGAACGTGAAAGAATCAATTTTTAGAATCGTGGGGACACGTTGTCCATTTGCAGCCAGAATTGCGCGATACAAAATTTGCTATTAGTTATTGGTACAGAAAATACAATACCTTATTATCATTCTTGAAAGCACTTGCATTAATATGCAGTGTCGCCAGATCCACCCAAAACTGGGTAGATTTTCCTCTCCTCCTTTTCCCCTTCCACTATCCCATTCCACTACTCTGAGCACACTGCAACGTCCCCCACTAAGACCGTAGACTGGTCACGTGACTCTGGTCATCAGAGAGGTGGTAAACTGTATTCCCCTCGATTTAACCGATCTGGCGACACTGTTAATACGTACGTTCCAATTGTACAATTTCAGCAACCTCATATCTAATGATTATTTGTATATTTAAGTTGAATGTATGCATTCTATTGAAATTGCAAAGGAAACGTCATATTTCGTGTTACGAAGATATTCTTTCAAATATATTTATAATTTCCCACTTTTTCTTTACCATGAATGATGTCGATATTTATTTTCATTCGTGTTTTAGGGCTTAAGAATAATATTTTTAGAATATCAAAGAAATAGTAATCACAATTCTCAGCAAGATTCTAAGTATTTTTGCATGACAGAATTTTAAAATTACAGAGTAGTTTTACAAAGTAACGATAGTACTCGAAGATTTAAATGAACTCTTTACGTCGTTCAATATTCGAATTATTATACAATTATTATTGTCGATAAAAATGTTAGTGTAGACGAGAATGGATGATAATGTAAAGGTTTGTTGTATCTAACAAGGGTTTTTCCGTTTTCGAATGAAATAAAGTTCTTCTGTCGTTAAAAATTGTGTGAATAATGGAACGATAAAGCGTTTCTGGATTGCCCTTGATTTTCAGGAGAAAATGTTCAATATACTATGCGACCGGTATGAATAGACCGTGATTGGACTAATTATCATCCTTCATTAGGAGTACTATGATTAACTACTGTCGCCGGAGTGTTTGCAATACCTGTAAATTATTCCATGGAGTAATTACAATTCCCAAGGATGACAGAGCTGCACTGAACTGCTATTAGGAACTTCGGTCTCTATAGGTTAACCTGCTCCGCAATCGGATACTTTTGAACGGTCCTTATTGTTAGTATTCCACTCGTGTCGCCCTCAAACAATTGTACCGTTTCACTAACGTCATCATAAAAATCGACCATCCGCGAGAAAATTTCGAGTAAAAGTTCCAACATCGAATCATCAACATATTCGGAATATTGTTCGGATGTAATTGAATGTTTGTCGATAGTCAGTCTTTTTTAAGTCTATCCAGTATTTTTCAAGTCTATCCAGTATTTTTCAAGTCTACCCAGTCTTTTTCAAGATTATGCAGTCTTTTTCAAGTCTATCCAGTCTTTTTCAAGTCTATCCAGTCTTTTCAAGTCTACCCTGTCGTTTTCAACTCTACCCAGTCTTTTTGAAGGCTACCCAGTCTTTTTCAAGTCTACCCAGTCTTTTGCAAGTCTATCCATTCTTTTGCAGGTCTATCCATTCTTTTGCAAGTCTATCCAGTATTTTTCAAGTCTATCCAGTATTTTTCAAGTCTATCCAGTCTTTTTTAAGTCTATCCTGTCTTTTTTAAGTCTACCCAGTCTTTTTCAAGATTATGCAGTCTTTTTCAAGTCTATACAGTCTTTTTCAAGTCTATCCAGTCTTTTCAAGTCTACCCAGTCGTTTTCAACTCTACCCAGTCTTTTTCAAGGCTACCCAGTCTTTTTCAAGTCTATGCAGTCTTTTACAAGTCTATCCATTCTTTTGCAAGTCTATCCATTCTTTTGCAAGTCTATCCATTCTTTTGCAAGTCTATCCAGTCTTTTTCAAGTCTATCCAGTCTTTTTCAACTCTATCCAGTCTTTTTCAAGTCTATCCAGTCTTTTTCAAGTCTATCCACTCTTTTTCAAGTCTTCCCAGTTTTTTTCAAGTCTATCCAGTCTGTTTCAAGTCCATCCAGTCTTTTTCAAGTCCATCCAGTCTTTTTCAAGTCTATCCACTCTTTTTCAAGTCTACCCAGTCTTTTTCATGTCTACCCAGTCTTTTTCAAGTCTACCCAGTCTTTCTCAGGTCTACCCACTCTTTTTCAAGTCTATCCAGTCTTTTTTAGGTCTATGCAGTGTTTTTCAAGTCTATCCACTGTTTTTCCAGTCCATCCAGTCTTTTTCAAGTCTATCCATTCTTTAACCAGTACTAGCAGTATTTTTATTTAATTTTTAGAATGATGAGATTTTTATTTGATGCTGACCATTTTTTTCTAATTTGGACTTTTTATTAAAGTATGTATGAAAATGTGCATTTGCAGACTTTTATCTGGACCCTAATAATTACTTTCAATTATAATGATTACAATCTTCGTCCTTTTTGTGCAAATGTTTGTTTTCTACCGCTGTGTTTTAATAACTAACTGCATAGTCTGCTGATAACATACCTTGTATGTTTTTAGGCCTTAGAAAGGCTAAAATTTTCGAATACACCTAATATGTTTCCATAAGCACTTAAATTTATATTAAATAAACGAAATAAAAATTGAGTAATCAATAAACACTTGCAATGTTTGCAAGAACGTTTCATCCGTTTTGTAATTATACGCTCATGTACAAGCAGTATTTCCAAATTTTCTTATTCTCTTGTTAAAAAACTGCGTTCTAGTAAAAATTGGAATTTCTTATAACTAGTATTTTATAAACTATTTTACATTTATTATCTAATTTCACCTTGGAAATGAAACGAATATCGACAAACTAAAATGCTTTAGCAAAGAATTGCAAATAACTTTTCACTGAATTAACATTTTCACCGTAGTTTCTCCTTACAATTAATTTTTTCAATCAATCGGAAATACAACGTAAATTGATGCATTGCGGAATGCAAATTACAATAGTACAATAGTACATTTAATTCGGAAGTCAAACATCCGTACCAAACGGAGGTCCGAAAATCTCTATACACACAGGCAAATGTTATGCAGGTAAAAATTTTAATAAATATGCAAATTCCATTCAAGTATCGCGAGGGGGTCGAAGTCAGGCGAAATTCTTCCTCCCGTTGAATTTTTTAATCCGCAAACCATGTTTTACTAAGTCATGGGTATAACCGTGGGCGGTGAAGTAAATTGTTTTCAGCTGAGAATTTAAAACACTGCTCTGGAAACGGAGTTCACCATGGTACGACTACTTTTCGTAGCCAGTATTTTCTTCACCTCGGACCACAGATCATTCCCAGCAACAGCAGTATCCGTCAACGATGCCAGCAACATCCCCGCCATTCCCACATTCACCGCAACGATACATCACGCCTTTATCTACCACTGAATATCGATCGAGCGTGTCCCCTCTCTCTTTTTCCATCGGTCTTCTGACTCTCTTCCCCTACCATCTCGGCTTCGGATAACTTTATTTCCCAAAGTATTAGGTGCATGTGGAAGTTATCGTGTTTTGACAAAAAGTTGGTTAGAGAAACTCTACGTGGGAGAGGTGTCCGCTTACAAAGAGCGTTCCGAACGCTATAAACATCGAGTAGACAATACACAGAGGGATTGTTTAATTCCTTCTTTAACACTAAACATAACGTTAGTTCGATTATCGATCGTAAATTTGTTAAACACAGAATAAATAATGTTATTGGCGCAAAGGTTCGATCTAAACAGAATATTAAAGCAATCTTGCTAGTTTGTTAAAACTTTCTACGTTTCGATCCTAATGTGGATTTTTTCCAAGAAAGAATGAGAGCTGCGTCTGAAAGAATTTTACTTTTTAAAATAGACCAAATTTAAATATCGTAATATATGATTAGAAGTCAAAATACTGTATTAGATTGCTTACTTGCTTTATAAAGATTTGAAAAGCGAAATTGAGAAATAGAAACACGTGTTGTTACTATGCCGGTACACCAGTTACTGTTGTGAGCAGTGATGGGAATGTTGGCGCTTTTCACGCGCATGCGCGGCGATTTTTGCCTCAGTCACGCACGAAAATCGGGTACCTTGGTTGCCCCGCTAGTTTCGCAAAATTTATTATGATTTGATTTTGAAAAATGAATGTACAACATGTGTGCGTATATATATATATATATATATATATATATATATATATATATATATACAGTGTGAGTCACCTAACGTTTGTACCCCAAATATCTTTGTTATTTCTAAAGATACGTAAAATATGGTAAGGACAAAGTTGAATGGTAGAATGGGGCTGACACGATGCAAAAAAAATTTTGTTTTTGTCATTTTTTTAGAAATATCAAGGTCACCTTGACTTTTTTAAATAGAACCACCCTTTATTAAACACCTACAATGATAGTCCCTTTCATTAGGAATTCAGTGACTATAATTAGTCCAAAGTCATTCAAGGTCAAATAGTAAGTTGCCTATAGAGCGCACCACAGTGTTTTTGGAACGCCCCGCAGGCTTAGGCACGGTCCTTCAAGTCCGTGGTCGGGATCAGCGGATCGAACATGAACCAAGTAATATTTTGGCGGTTATTTCAAACCGTGAAAGGTCAAATCATAGTGCACTTAACTGTATGTATAACATGTTGTTATAAAGAATTTAATACAAACATCAATAGAGTACCGGCATAGTATCAACACGTGTTTCTATTTCTCAATTTCGTTTTTCAAATCTTTATAAAGCAAGTAAGCAATCTAATACAGTATTTTGACTTCCGATCATATATTACAATATTAAAATTTGGTCTATTTTAAAAAATAAAATTTTCTCTGACACAGCTCTCATTCTTTCTTGAGAAAGATCCACATTAGGATCGAAACGTAGAAAGTTTTAACAAACTAGCAAGATTGCTTTAATATTCTGTTTAGATCGAACCTTTGCGCCAATAACATTATTTATTCTGTGTTTACTAAACATAACTTTCGTGCGAACCCTCTGCTCTCCCCTTACTTTACGAGGTGTGTAAATTAAGTAATGATACTAATTTTTTTTTAATTTTTTTATTCGGATAGAATTACAATTCAATTTTGTCCAATTTTTTAAACTCGAATTTTTTGAAATTGTGACATGCGGCGTTTTTCTCTGCAACCACAGACATAGGCATTAAATGTATAAAAAACTTGTTTCTCTTAAAAAGGCCGGTGATTGTTAATTTCACGAGTTTGCATTGGTAATAGCGGTGGGTGTAGATGATTAGCCTCAAGAAGAGGCATAACAGTCAATGGGTTCATTAAGGACTCCCTTGGTCGCGATTCCCTTGCGGGCATCCCCATAACAGAGTTTTCCGCAACGGATTTCCTCGTAATAGAGTCCACGCAGCATGTAGTATCCGGCGTTTGCAAGTATGAAAAATAACAGGCCACGGGGGACAGCTCAACAAATGATTCGTTAACTGTGCCAACGCACAGTGTTCCGTATCGCAGGACATAGTGAAATTTTATGAAAAATCAACTTTTTTTTACAGATGTCCATTCAGTTGGTTTTGTTTTCTAAATGTCAAATGTCCACGGTAAAATTGAATAAATAAATATAACTTAATAAAAAGATTGCGACTGGTATGTACACATAAAAATAGATTTATTTATTAATACTTATTAAAATTGTTACTCTTTATTAAAACTATTACTCTCACTCTTACTATTTATTAAAACTATTACTCTTAATATTACTCTTACTCTTACTATTTATTAAAACTATTACTCTTACTATTACTCTTACTCTTACTATTTATTAAAATTATTACTCTTACTATTACTCTTACTCTTACTATTTATTAAAATTATTACTCTTACTATTACTCTTACTATTACTATTTATTAAAACTATCACTCTTATTATTACTCTCACTCTTACTCTTACTATTTATTAAAACTATTACTCTTACTATTACTCTCACTCTTACTCTTACTATTTATTAAAACTATTACTCTTACTATTACTCTTACTCATACTCTTACTATTTATTAAAACTATTAATCTTTTTCTTCGACATGCTCCAACAGTTTAGTTTAATATTTTCATATTTCGTTGCTGATATATACAATATTTTATTGTATTCAAATAATGATCAATGAAATGAATAATAGTATCAAAGTTCGTGAGAATGGACAAGTTATCGATATCTTTGGAATATCAAATGTTCCCGCGTATTTACAAAATGGAATATTTTCATCGCACTATACCTTCACGATCATGCGAGAATCATTTGCCACTTTGTAGTGATATGCAAATTATTTCTGTTTAAAGCTGTCAGTGTTAGTTCATTTCACGTTTACGTTCGCATCAATCTTCGAGACTTCGTGACCTGCGAAGAAACTCTTTTACGAAACTGTTTAGATTATAGATATGCAAAATGCTATGCAGTAGATAAGACACATCAACCAGTCACGTACTTTCTATTTGCATTTAGTTGAAGCTGTAGTGCTCGAGACTAATAGTGAGATTTTAATTAAACTGTTGATTGTGTTTGAATCCGAATAGTCGAAAATTAGACAACTTTTCCGCATCTGCAAACAGAAGCGATTGACATTAACTGGAAAACGTTGATTGAAAGATGAATTTAGTAATTATAAATTTTTTTTTATTTAGAATTAATTTAAAGTAAAGTAAAGAACGACTCGAATTGCAAGAACTTCTCTAAACTAATGCGTACTGTTTCATCAAATTTATTCCATATTTAGCAATTTAGCAAATAAGCGGCTCAATTATTTCAAAAAGAGAATCAGTAGTCTTAAAATCACATTTTTCCGTTGAAATTACTATTTCTTCCTAAAAGATTAAAATCAGAATATTTTAATTCTAAAAATTGTGATATTTTATTCCTAAAAGCGTTACAATAAATATAAAAAAGTCTTCATAACAAGTACCACAGATACTCATGAAAATATTAGAATTGTTTAATTGATTCATTAGTGGCCAAAAAAACTGACGTAAAATTATTTTTAATCACTTGCCTATAGTATGGACATAGACTATAGTAAAATTTGTACATATACTATACAGAATCTACAATATGTTTGAAAATAGCAGTTGATATAAATATATTTTTGGAAGCAACTTGTAAAAATATATTTTTGGAAGGAACTTGATATAAATATATTTTTGGAAGCAACTTGTAAAAATATATTTTTGGAAGGAACTTGATATAAATATATTTTTGGAAGCAATTTGATATAAATATATTTTTGGAAGCAACTTGTAAAAATATATTTTTGGAAGGAACTTGATATAAATATATTTTTGGAAGCAACTTGTAAAAATATATTTTTGGAAGGAACTTGATATAAATATATTTTTGGAAGCAACTTGATATAAATATATTTTCGGAAGCAACTTGTAAAAATATATTTTTGGAAGCAACTAGTAAAAATATATTTTAGAAATTTAATGTTTTGGTAGGTGGTCGAATCTATTTAAACAACGTAGCAAAGTATGTTCTTCTTATGCAAGCACCACTTGGAACAGTAGGTAATCTCTGCGGACAACGTGACCATGGGGGAGAGTAAACACAATTCCGTGATCGTTTGTTTGGTTGTCGACTCGCTTCAGCTTTTTATCTCACTGGTACGTCTTTTTCTTTCTCGTTGTTGGCAGCTGTGCAAGGATCATCTCTAGTTAGTTACCTTCATCATTGTACTTCCAGATCCATCGACAAAGTTCAATTACAGAAGAATGGAATACTTTCGCTTCATAATCCTGTATGAAAAAACTATATTCCTTATTTTTGACTAGATTTTATCTGAGGAATCATCCCCTTGCCGGTTGTACCACGATTTCCCAAACACCCCGTATATTCTATAATATATTCATATTATATTCATAATATATGTGAATTATCGAATTAATTATATGACCGATGGGTCAGTCGGGAGCCGTTGACTACGATCGAGTGCGATCGATGTATTCGGCTTTCTCCATTGAACGTCGGCAAATTGGCAAATCGCTTTTGTTTTTCGCCAGTGTGTAAAGTTAATTCAATTGTCCTAAGTCATGTCCTTGAATGGCAAAAAAAAAGAAAATCCTGAAACATGTATCCCCTATTTTGGACCAAAGATCACACACCCAAGTTTACATTAAATGAACTAACAATAAATAAGAGAAACTGCAAAAAAAAATCAAATTTTTAATATATTGTTTAAAAAAAAACTTTTGTTAAAATGTTCTTGCGCGACTACATTTCCCATTGAAAAACACACAATTTAAAAAAAAATTCAAACTTTTTCGACCTCTGGTTTCCGAGATATCTCAAATAATATGGTTTTGACCCCCAACTTTGAGGGATGTTTTCACCCCTTCAAAGTGGATGGTTGCCGATAAAAAAAACACGTGTCAGATATTTTTCAAAGAACTATAAGCTCCCATAAGTTTCATCAAAATCGGATTTTCGCATCTGAATATGTTCCCTTGTCAGTGCAATTGTGAAAGTGTACGACTAAACATGCATAATTAGAGTAAATATGGATACTGATAAATTTTTCAATAATACCATTGTTACTATAATGGTTTGAAGAAATTGATGCACGAAAAATGCTTCAAGCACGATTTTATAACTCACTTTATTTGCTGCGAATAATATTTCAACATAATATGCATCGCATAATAAAAAATTCACATTGGCGCCTTGGGCAAACCATGGAAAATGCGCCTGGCAGTCAACGTGTTAATATTATGTCCTGTAAAGTGGACACGAATCACCAACAAAATTCCGAATGCCGCAGGCAACTTCGCACGTTAAGAAATCATAAAAAATTCAACTTTTGGACTCGATAAAGTAGAACCGTCCTTTAAAGTTTCACGTCCTCCTCTCCATCAGTCTGTCTACCACACACATACACACACACATGACATGTTCACGCCGGAAGCGAAACTATAATAAATCCGAAAAGCTGTCGGAGGAAGTCGAGAAAGCCGCAAAGTGTAAAGACGTCTAAAAAAAAAGATCGGTCCTCGGAAGAAGATCGATCGAACAACATCTAATAACGTTATCAGAAGCTCGTTGGGAATAGGGAAAGGCGGTTTTCCGCGGGAAACGTGAATGAAAAGGCGTCTCACGGTTCCGCTCTGATTCAATGGGAGTGCACGCATAGCCGATCCGGTTACGCATCTGAAAGGGAAGTAATCACTTACTAAGAGGAGGGCATTTTCGCGATGGCGTGTCCCGCTTGAGAGATGAGAGAAAAAAAAAATATAGGAAAACTAAAAAAGAGAGTAGCCGGATCTCCGGGGGAGCGCGAAAGGAAGTCGCTATCCGTTCTCGATGTTTCTCCCTTCCGGTTCGAAGGGAGCTGCGAAGCTGTTCGAGCGTAGGAAATCGACGATCTTTCAAATGTCTGACTCGAGCTGCGCCGTGACCTCTCTACAGCTCGGTACGGGGCCGACCATTGACGCGAGAGGATTCTTTTGAGCCGAAAATCTTCATCGTTTGAACAGGATAACGTTCGGTTTTGTATCAATAAACATCGACCGTGCGAGCCCGGTTCAATGGACGGCTCTACCAGTTTTTGTTACGCGACGCCAGAGCTCGAGCTTGAAATCGTAACGCTGATATCTGCCACGTCGAATACGTGGTCGACCGTCAGTTATGAATGGCGGACTATTGTCTCCGATCGCGCGTATTTGGGACGCATCTCGTGTTTTAGTGATGTAACTATCGAATAGTGCAACACCGTGTTTTGTCTTTCGAATTTGTGTTTCGTATGATAGATCGCGCCAAATACTTGTGCGTACACTTATACAGGGTGTCCCACATAAATGGGAACAGCTAAATGTCTGTCGTATTTACAGTCCTATCAGAAAACTTTAGAGGACGAAGTGACACTATTGCAGGGGGCAAATATAATAGCAAAGAAATAAATTTTTTATGTCTTGTTTTTTAATGAAATTTCGAGGTCACCGATGTTTTTTTAAATGGAATAGTATATTTTTTTTACGATAGTATGATAGATAATAAAAAACTGAATTTAGTGGATACCACCTTTTTGACCTTGAAATGACCTTGAGCAAGAATAATCATGTTGGAGCGGATAAAATGTGGAAGTTTAAAACTTACGTGTTTCAGCAAAGATTCCGCGTTGTTTACGTCGGGTTGACCTTTACAAACCACAATATATGTTTGAAATATTTTTCATAATAAATAGCGTATGTTTATGTTAGAGTATGTATCATTGAGATCGTTAACAGAAGGTTAATCCGATAGAATAAGTACGTTGTTCCTTCTGCATTATGCGAATTCGAAACGTGAAAGTGATAATAATACGTTATACTGTACAGGAACGAATCGATATGGTTTTCACTTATGGTGAAAGCCACCAATCTTTGAGGCAAGCAGTACATTTGTATCGTAAAAAATTTGTGAATCGAATTTGTTCTTCGTTACACGCATTTTCCGTTGTGGAAAAACAATTTAAAAATACCGGTAGTTCAAGCTCTAAAAATTGTAATAATTACTGCAGCATGTGCTTCAATTACGTCTCAGGAAATCGACAATGCCTACAGATCATTTAATGCAAGATTGCAATATTGCATACATGAGGATGGTCAACATTTCGAACATTTATTATGATATGTAAAGGTCAACCCGCCGTAAACAACGCGTAATCTTTGCTGAAACAAGTAAGTTTTAAACTTTCTTGCTCAAGGTCATTTCAAGGTCAAAAAGGTGGTATCCACTAAATTCAGTTTTTTCTTGTCTATCATGATATCGTAAAAAGATATACTATTCTAATTAAAAAAACATCGGTGACCTTGAAATTTCATTAAAAAACACGACATAAAAAATTTTTTTCTTTACCACTATATTTGCACCTTGCAATAGTGTCTCTTTGTCCTCTGAAGTTTTCTGATAGGACTGTAAATACGACAGATATTTAGGTGTTCCCATTTATATGGGACACCCTGTATAAAATAATAATCGTTCGTGTTTATTGCAAAATACACGAGCTACACAAGTATGTATAATATTAACACTAAACCTACCGACCATTAAAAGTGACTAGAATGTGTTCCCTTATAAAAATGACACAATTGAATTTATTTAGATTTTCTGCCATTTTTACTATAATGTATACTTGACTAGAAAAGTATGCATAATCATTTCCAATGGAAGCATCTATACAACTTAAATAATTGTACAATAAAAAATATGAAAGCGGTCATTTGACCGGCGGTGGTAGGTTTAGTGTTAATAACTAATAATATAGTAGCTATCTGCAATAATTATATATTGAAATATGAGGTCTCAAATAAAAACAATTATTCTACATTTGAGACTTCTTTTCTCATGTAGAAACATCCCTTCCACGTTTATACTATCTTCGGACACCCAGTAGATATGTGTAATAAATTAGTTCACGAAACTTTTAAGTAATTTTTTATGAGAATGGTTGATTTGAGACCAATGGTTTATCGGAGACTTTTGTTCTTCGCGACGAGTACTATACGATGAAATAAAAAAACATGTTGACCTTGAAAAAGTGGTCAAGGTCAATTTTGCGGCCCATTTTTTTAATAGATCTCCACCGATCCAGAGACATAGAATCCCCCTATGGTAGTCGCGACATATAATTTTTATACTCCGTGTACATTATGTCTTAATACCTACCTACTGATAACAATTTAATACTTTTCACAAAATACTGAAGAATTTATTTTGTTCTTAGCACAAATATTCCTATATCCATAACAATTTTGAAATGATTTTATCTTTTAATCATCTTTTTCGATTTTATTATTTAGAGAAGAATTTCTATGTGTTCTTGCACGCAGCACAGTGATTCAAAAGTGTATTATTTATGTGGTACCGGTAAGAAAAGTGTCACATAATAAATTAAGTAAGTCAGTAAGAAGACGTAAACGAATTTATTAGACAACCTTTAATGTTTATTCTTCTTTTTCACAGAACTGGAAGAAAAATTCCGAAACTACAAAAGACTGTATTTTATTGGAAAGTACTGGCAGTTCTTTCTTTGTAATATAATCCTCCACCGTGTAAGGTGGTGGAGGTACAACGTTTACTATCCTGTCTTTGTAACTCACCGGATTTTCCAAGAACGAAACGATTAAGCTTCTTAAACGTTATCGACAGGTTTCCCGGCGGCGCTTGTTTGTTACGTATGACAGAGATTATGGCTTGGGCAGTAAAACTGTCTGATAGGACGCGGCGTATATGTATAATTTTATACGCACGACACGTATGTGAATATGATCCTTATTTATAGTCGCGTCGCACCGCTATGTCGGAAATTTTAGCACAGATCGCCTGCGAGGGTTGCTTAAACCTTTCGAATGACCGAGAATTCTCATGAACAACAACGGCTTTAGTGGAAAAGGGCGAGCACAGTCGCGTGCTGCTCGACACGAGACCATAAAATCGCGGGAACAGGTCTCGTATGAACCTTTATGCTCCCCATTCGCTTCTAGTTTCACTTTATGTACGAGCCGTGTTGTCTGGATGTCGAGATTATTTCGATGGTATTTGATCAGTGATTGATAATTTTACGGAGCGCCCAGATTTCATGAAATACAGTTGACAAATATAGGCTGGACGCCCGTGTATGCCAGTCCATAGAATTTAATAGGAAACGTTCTCTAAAATTAAGAATCACAGAAATAACTCTTTGTTTTATGATCCATTTAGTGAATGGAGTCCTGGGAGTTATTTTATTGCTTTTCATTTTCTAAAAGGAAAAATATATTCTGAAACTGTACAGGGTGGTCCTTTTAAGTAAGGCCACCTAAATATTTCTACAGCTTGTTGTGATGCAAACACATTTGTTTACGTAAATAAAATGAAATATTTTTTCCCCCAAGGCCATTTTTTGCGGAGTTATCAAGGTCATCGTTGTTTTTTAACTGTCACATCGCATCGTGTAGCTGATCGAAAAATACATTTCGATATGTATAATAACATGACCTTGAAATGACCTTGATGTTCGAAAATTATATTTTTACGTAAAACTGACCATAGTAGCACAAAATATTGTATACATATTCATACAATATTAAAAAGAGATTCAATCTTTTTTAAATATTCAAATATACATACAATATTTATTCTATATTAAGAAACAAATTTTTTTTTTAAATATGCAGGAAATATCTATTTTATGTTACGACAAAAATATTTTTTTCTAAATATTCAATGAATCTTTATTTCATATTAGAAATAAAATATTTTTTTTCTAATATATATAGATAATATTTATTTCATATTATGACAAAAATATTTTCTTCTTATTGTAAAATGAATCTTTATTTCATATTAGAAATAGAATATTTTGTTCCTAATATACAGATAATATTTATGTAATATTATGCAAAAAATGCAGGCTTTGAGAAAGACTCGACAATCAAGAGTGTGAATGTAAATGAACATGTGATCGTTTAATGATAAAATTATTCGAGTAACAATTTATACTAACTGTTATTTTAACCATAGTATTTAATTATTTAATACTGGTATTTTAACCACATTATTGTTATTTAGTTAATAATAAGGTCTGATTGTGCATACTTTTACCTGTGGATTACGCATACATTTTACATGATAAGAATTTCAAGTAGTTTTTTGAGTTGTGTATAATGTATGCATATAATTTAGAGGATAAGAATTTCAATTAGTTTTTTGAGTTGTTTATAATGTATGCTTACTAACGGTTTGCTCACTTATTTTCCCGTGTTTTGTTTCAATATTATGTAAATGTACAGCATAAATAACGCACTTCCACTCCAATAATTGACCCCTAAATGCAAAATATGTGGAACCATATTGTGAATTGATTTCATGTCGCCGTAACACGTGTCTGCTTGCCGGTACCGTGAAAATAAATTGCTACCACGAGTATTGATTATTTAGAAGTCATCCGGTGACGGGTTATTGATGAATGAGTCGCGGCAAATATGTCACTTCTTGGATATGACGCCAGGCATTTTGATAAAAATTAAATATGATGTAAATTCGAGGAGAGGCAGGCTTAGGTCATCAATTTGAATGTTTCAATATTTTTAAAAGCACGAGACGTCAAAGTTTGCTATCATTAACCACTTTTACAATTACGTTATTTTTCGAAGGATTTTCACAAGTCGTGTTACAAAATAATAAACAAATTTTTACAATTTTTCAGTCACTGTTAAGATAAATAAATTTTCAAAAACTGACATACCTGGTATTATGCACTACGAGTATTGTTGTTTGATATATTTATACGAATAAACAAATTATTTTAGAATGTTCTAAATTAAGTTAGAATAAAACTATAATAATATAAAATGTAAAACTAATATAACTATAAGTTGGAGTTCCATCTAAAAAAATAAACTGAAACAATTTATTTGTATTCCGTTTTGGAAATGAAAAATGAGTTTTGCATTTGCCAATATCATCAAAATATCATACGTTGCAATAAAACAATTTACTGTTAAATGATTTCGAGTAGTAGTATAGTCCACGCATGCTCAGCCGCACAAAATGTTCGCCCGTTGGAACGATTAGTTGAAGTCAGTTGTGCATGGACGTGACACGGGAAAAATCTATTTATCTTCAGCGTAAAATTACGGCTAAATAGTAGACAAATTTTCAAATTAATTACCATAACGCCGCTATCACGATGGAAATGATAATTCAAGAAGACGGAATATCAGATACTTTCGCTGCGCTGTCGCAATTTTAAACAGACGGTGATAAATCGTTGTGTTACGTTTCATAATCCAGCATCTCGAAGCATTTTTCAAAGTGCAATTATGTTTGACACGTTCATTACAATCCAAAAGCGTGGATACTAAAAACATTAAAATTTGAAAACTACACATTTTATGTTACAATGTTGACATGAACTTTCTGTACTCGAAACATTCTCTACTACAAACAATCAATCACCCGTATGCATTAAAAGCATAATATGCAGTACCGTCTACTACAAACAAAGTACAAAAAGTATAATATACAAAATGTTCACGTTGTTATTGACCAGTCTTTTTCTCGAAAATGGTAAACATATTGTTTCTGATGACACAAGAAAATATCCGAGGAAAATATGTTTGCCTCTGGATCATTGTGAATAGTAAATTGTGGATTTTTATATAAAATAGAAATTTCCCCCCAGTTTTACAAAATAGGAAAAATGTTTGCAAATACAAGCTGCGACGTTAGGTTTATAATATATAAATATAATAAATAGATTTGATCCTAGAAAAGGAAACACGTAAACTTTCGGTATATTTACATACGGTATTGTATTGAAAAATGCACTGTCCATATAAAAGAGCGTTCAAATAATAGGTGTACATCAGGGATGGACATTTTTCCCCACCATAGCGCCCACGATCCCCCACCAACATCCGCCGTTACCGTAGAGCAGGCAGTTCCAACCAATAGCTCCGAAGCTATTTGAGGCACCTTTCCCGCTTAGGATCGTCCCCCACTCTTAGACTCCATCGTTATAATGTATAGTAGTGTGCAGCTCCCACCACGAGAGCCGCACGGCGCGCGCAGCACTAATTCTACGGCTGTACGTAGTAGTGGGAAGAGGTTCGATGGTGGGGACCTTGCAGCTCTCGGTTGGAACCAGTGTTGGGATATGGTCCATCTTCTCTCACGCATGCGCGGCGATTTTGGCCTCAGTAAAGTAAGATTCTCGATAAAATGGGGAACCTCGAGCACCCAGCAGAATTTTAAAAAATTGGTATGATTTGATTCTGAAAAATGAATGTATAACATGTGTATTTGTGTATATTTTGTAACTCGTAGGACGCGTTCTGAAGTCTTTTTGTCCGGAATAGATTGTTTCGATACTTTCCCGCCAATATAACTGTCTTAGGGTTCCACTACCTCGTCATCATGATATAGATACGTTACTGTTTTGGCCGCGCATGCGCGAGAAAAGATGGACCATATCCCAACACTGGTTGGAACTCCCTGCCGTAGAGGAAGAGTTCGCCCGTCCAGTGATGCCAGAAATGTCAGCTTTTCACGCATGCGTACTGCGGCGCGCGCGGAATCAAGTAACGTATCCGCGCAAAAAAAGAGGGACATCTAGGTGGCGTGCAGGGACCTAGCACTGCCATAGACGAACTTGAAGATAACGGACGTTATTTTTTATTTACTTGTTTGTTTATATAACTAGAAAATATATCTTTGTTGTTTTGGATACTGGAAAGGTTTTTGGCAGTATCCTTTTGTCTTGCAACAAATGTTGGTATTCTTTATAGATTCTGCCAAATAAAATAAAAATTTATATTATGTTATCCTGTATAATCCGAACTTTTTTAGGTAAAGAAAGTATGTGAATGTTGAATGAAAAACATTATTTTTGAATCAGGGCCTTAAAGAACTCTCAAAAATTTGAAATTAGTACAGTACTGATACCACGCGCAAATACGCATGCGCGAAGAGCTGACATTTCTGGCACCACTGGGAATACGTTGGAAGTCCCTGCCGTAGAGGAAGTGCGTGCTTTCCAGTATCCAAAACAACAAAGATATATTTTCTAATTATATAAACAAACAAGTAAATAGAAAATAACGTCCGTTATCTTCAAGTTCGTCTATGGCAGTGCTAGGTCCCTGCACGCCACCTCGATGTTCCTCTTTTTTTTGCGCGGATACGTTACTGGATTCCGCGCGCGCCGCAGTACGCATGCGCGGAAAGCTGACATTTCTGGCACCACTGGGAATACGTTGGAACTCCCTGCCGTAGAGGAAGTGCGTGCTTCGCGCGTCACGAACAGTGCGCAGGCGTCGCGCACGAAAGATAGGTTGGTGGGAGCAGCAGGCGTTTGAGGGGCCCCTCCCATGTCCATCACGGGTGTTCATATAACGGAGGCTCTATTGTATAATGAAATTAAATGAATTAATCAAAAAATATCGAAGTTGATGATCATTATCAGAGACGAACGATTCGTTGAAATCTCAATGTCACCTTTCAATTAATTCCGCCATTGTAACTTGAAAATTCGTTTGACGTGTCTGGCGGCAAGGATATTTTTCTCGGGAGCATTTGTTAACCGAATGGAGTAGCAGAGCCCTTCAACGGGTCTAGTCCCGCGTAGAAGTACTATACTGACCTACATTATCCCTGTAACAGCCGTGGCTGGCATTTGGAGGTAGCGCCTCAGAAGTAAGATAGCTGGCGCTTAGTGTTGAAGATCGAATGCTTCAGACAATCGTTTCAGGAACACTCTCTATCACGCGAGATTCCCGGCAGGGCTCTTCAACAGAATGTCTGGTCTCTGTCGCATTCAACGTCTGGGGAATACAGTGGAATGTGCGCAGCTGGTGTGTACATATCATGGTAAATGCAGCTACTGCACACGTTAGAACAGACCTCTTATGAAACCCATCCGTTCTTCTCTAAATATTTGGGCATTTTCATAAGAGGAGTTTCTACTAAGCCTGTGCTACGGCAAACGCGTACTTCTTCGGTAACCCACGGGCTACGTACGTGACTTCGTGAGAGCAGTCCTCTAATATGCCTATAAACTGCAAACAATGTCACTGTCCCCGGTAGCTGGTGCTATCGTGTAACCGGCCCTCGAGATACACGCAATTTACGCGGGACCGCTATCCGATCCCGTATCTCTTCTGACGAATTACCTCCAGTCGACGCCGGAACGAAAGGGAAAATACTTTATTCTGTTGGAACGTATTGCGAACACTCGTTTCTATTCCGTTAACCGGAACAGTTTCTCCGGGAAATATGATCTGGATGACAAGGAAGATAGAGTGCAAGCCAGAACATCGGCTCATCAACATTTTACTATTGGGAATTTATTGCAAATTGGTTCGTATCAAAGAATTTTCATATTCCAAATATTCTAAGAATTCGGTTTTAATTTTAAAAAATTTTCCAGCCTTTTAGGGATGTAGTTAAATGATTAAATAATAAGGAATTATTTCGTTTATATAAAATTAATTTATACTTTTTACACCTCTGAATTATCAACCTTTTTATTTTGTTATGGATTCTAATTCTCCTGCTTTTATGAATGTTTCATATCTTTAGAATTTCTATTCCGTTAACCGTAACAAGTTTCTCCGGGAAATATGATCTGGATGAGGAAAATAGAGTGCAAGCCAGAACATCGGTTCATCAACATTTTACTATTGGGAATTTATTGCAAATTGGATCGTATCAAAGAATTTTCATATTTTAAATATTCTAAGAATTTAGTTTTAATTTTAAAGATTTTTCCAGCCCTTTAGAGATATAGTTAAATGATTAAATAATAAGGAATTATTTCGTTCATATAAAATTAATTTACACTTTTTACACCTCTGAATTCTCAACATTTTTATTTTCTTATGGGTTCTGATTCTCATTCTTTTATGAATATTTCATATGTTGTAGAATTTTTATTTCGTTAACCGGAACAGTTTCTCCGGGAAATATGATCTGGATGACAAGGAAGATAGAGTGCAAGCCGGAACATCGGATCATCAACATTTTACTATTGCGAATTTATTACAAATTGGTTCGTATCAAAGAATTTTCATATTCCAAATATTCTAAGGATTTGATTTTAATTTTAAAGATTTTTCCAGCCTTGTGAAGATGCAGTCAAATGATTAAATAATAAGGAATTATTTCGTTCATATAAAATTAATTTACACTTTTTATACCTCTGAATTCTCAACTTTTTTATTTTCTTATGGTTTGTGATTCTCCTGCTTTTATGAATATTTAAAATCTTTTAGAATTTCTATTCCGTTAACCGGAACAGTTTCTCCGGGAAATATGATCTGGATGACAAGGAAGATAGAGTGCAAGCCAGAACATCGGTTCATCAACATTTTACTATTGCAAATTTATTACAAATTGGTTCGTATTAAAGAATTTTCATATTCCAAATATTCTAACAATTAGGTTTTAATTTTAAAAAATTTTCCAGCCTTTTAGGGATGTAGTAAAATGATTAAATAATAAGGAATTATTTCGTTTACATAAAATTAATTTATACTTTTTTACACCTCTGAACTCTCAACGTGTCAAGTTTTTCTTTTCTTATGGATTCTGATTCTCATGCTTTTATGAATATTTCATATCTTTTAGAATTTCATTTCTCCGAGCGTTCTTGAAGGTACCAGCCAAAATTCATGTAATCCATTAACGATTAACGAAAGTAAGAAAACTGAATCTTGGTCGTCGAAATGTAAATCAAACGAATTTTATTGTTATGGCTGCCTTGTCACAGTTCCGCCGGCCATTCCATCTTCCGAAAAAAAATTAATGGGAAGGAAGCGAATAAAGATTACTTTTATGATCGTGGGAAAGTAACAGGAGAAGAAATATTAGGGAAAAGAAGTATTGATTTACTTTAGCATATTACTCATTCATTTCACTTTGAAGATATTTCAAGAAACTCTTAACCAGTTGACTGTTTTTGACGAGTATACTCGTCATGAAGAAATGGTACAGTTTTTTGTTATGACGAATATACTCGTCATGCGTAAAAAGTAGCTTACAATTTACTGTTTACATTGCAATTTTAGTGAAAACTAATATATATATTCTTAAATTTCAAGATGTTTTGAATATTTCGAGGCCAAGACGAAATAAAACGCACAAATACGAAAATATTAATAATTATTATGAAAAAACTGTATACAGTGTGCACAAAGTAGTTCGCTTACTTTTTGCGGCACATTTTAGGTACACACTTATCAAAGAGGTAGTAACAGCTAACTGGCTAATGGTCTACGAACGTTGTTTAAATCATTTTTTATGCCGCCATCACTCTTGTTAAAGTTTTCTTATCATTTGTAAAATATTTCATGTAAAACATTAAAACATTATCATTCCTACGTTATAATTAATCACGTTTCGACAATTTTAGGAATTGTTATAGGATTAGAAACAAATCTTTTCGTGTTTTCTAATAATTAATCCGGAGGACATTCAAACGCGAATTAACTCGAGTAAAAACACAATAAAACGTACATAAACATTTGGTGAAAAGGAAGAAAAAGCTACACTCGTTACGTTAGAAAACCTCATCTGCAATTCACGTAGATAAAAACGAATGTGTAATTCGAAACTGTTTACGAATCCAGTACGTTAGCATTTCAACGAGCTGTCATGAAAACTGAATTACATTGTTTTTTATTCGCAATTAGAAAAGTAAATCACTGCGCGCTGTACCGAAGGGGAAGTTTCATGTTCGTATGCCCGAAGTAAATTGGCCTCGTTGGAATTCGGAATTCAGTGAAAATGTTTATAATTTGTTTTTCTCCAACCCTATAGTTACAGTATTTTATATTACTGGTTCGATTGGACTCTCATTTATTTATTTTCTGATCAAACGGTTATCTCGATTTTGTAATGTATTTTTACAGTTTATTATTCGCATGCTTTCAATAAGTATCAATTGTCACTTACCAATTTTGATTTGCCGCGATGCTGCATCGTTTCCGGGTAGGGTTATTGATAAACCAAAGATGATAAAAATGACGTATAAATCTGGACCCATTTTGTGATGTTTAGAGTAACCTGAAAAACAAACGAATTTTGAAAAACCAAACAAATTCTAGTTACAACGCTGCATGAAATAATAAAACATTTTCCACATTTATATATTTTATATTATTAAAGGCGCAAAATGTATATTTTATCCATCTTGTATTTTGCACTACTGTCTGTCCAGTGAATGTACAGTATTTCATGCATGCATTAAAAATTATAAAAATCATAATATAATATTGTTTTCTTCTTACTGTTTTGAACGAGTTAAAGGTGAAAAATATTAAAAAGAACAATAATAAAAATTCAGAATTCTGTGATTTTGAAGATAATGAAGATTTTTATTTTTTTATAGTTCAGACCATAGCCAAATTGATGCTGATCAAAATACTTCCTCATATTGCTTGTTTTCAATAATCATGGTAACGTTTAACATATTTTGTAAAAAAACGTACTCTATAAAAAAATATATGCTCGATGTAATTTTTACTATTCTTACTTTAAAAAAATAATTTATGTGTCTCACGTATGCATAAATATATTTGCAAATTCTTAACGTGAAATATTATACAGGCCTTATGAGAAAAACGTACTCTATAAAAAAATATATGCCCGACGTAATTTTGATTGTTTTTACTTCAAAAGAATAATTTATGTGTCTCACGTATGCATAAATATATTTGCTAATTCTTAACGTGAAATATTATACAGGCCTTATGAAAAAATGTACTCTATAAAAAATATATGCCCGATGAAATTTTGATTGTTTCTACTTAAAAAAAATAATTTATGTGTCTCACGTATGCATAAATATATTTGCAAATTCTTAACGTGAAATATTATACAGGCCTTATGAAAAAAATGTACTCTATAAAAAAATATAGGTCCGACGTAGTTTTGATTGTTTTTACTTCAAAAGAATAATTTATGTGTCTCACGTATGCATAAATACATTTGCAAATTCTTAACGTGAAATATTATACAAGCCTTATTAAAAAAATGCCCGAAAGTCTTTAAAAAAATGGTTGGAAAGTCTTTAAAAAAATGGTTGGAAAGTCTTTAAAAAAATGGTTGGAAAGTCTTTAAGAAATGGCACTCGAAACCAGAATACCGACTATAATTAAAAAGGCGTTATTTTTTCGACATTTTTTTGCATATGGAATCACAACCCGATAAGTTGTACGATTCCGGTCCATCCTATACATAAATATGCAAAGTATCGTATTTTTCTGTAGCACGGTACAACGAGTGACAGTAAATTTGTCGTAAATATTCGGCGAAGAAGCATGTATTATGGTCCTGGATCCGGTTCAGGAACACTAACCGCTGTACAACGCGTTTTGCGATGGAGAAGTGCGTGTTCTGTAGATATCCACGGATAGCCAACGAGAGTTGTCATGAAAGTTATGGTTTGTTTGGCGCGAAGTCGTCCGGTTGCGCAACGCCGACGGAACTGTATTCACGAGAACGTCGTGACGCGAATGCTCGAAATTTCGCAATGGGAATTGATATCCGGCAACCGTTCCCACAATGTTTCGATGCTTAATGTTGCCCTGATCGCAATTCCCTGGTGTGCAACGAGCACGGAATCAATAACTGTTCTCTGTTTTTACTGCATCCCCGTGTCTCTGGGCTCTGGAACGCGCCGGCTATCAAAGATAAAATTGAAAGCCGCAAAATGTTTTTTCTCCGGTGCGCTCCACGGTGATTTCGAGGGATTGCAGCCCTTTGTTTCTTTTTGTTCTTTATGCTTGTTACCGTTGATAGTTTTTTTTTATTCCGTGATTCCGAATTTATTACATTTATACAGTGACACAACGATATCGAATATTTGTGATGCATCACGAGATTCACATTTCACTATGTACGGTAGATTCGAAAAGTATTTCCATAATAAGTCTCCTATTCTCGAGAAACTAACGATATTTTAACTATAATAATTTCATTAAAAAATTGGTACAACAATATACCTGGCTTGAAACCTCTACTTTTGTTGAATCTAAGAACTATTTCAACAACAAAACACCCGATTCACTAAAACTTATATTTCAATCGTATCATATTTCATATTGAAATCGTATATTTCAATTGTGATAATCGTACGATAATAAGATTGGACTCGTTTTAAAGCTAGAAGCCTATAGTTTTGTAATCTATTTTATTCTATGTTTTGTTTTCATGTTATAGCGAGCGAGAAATTGAAGATGCATTTTGTGAAAATTTTTTTTCGTAACCGAATCTATCGTTGATTTAAAGAACGAAGCTTCCCCTATACAACGACATCTCAGAAATTGATTTACAACTTTTCTTAGTAATTTTATCGAGTTTTGAATGAATGGTGTGCCGCCAACTTTACAGTAGTATAAGTTTTGCATGACCGAACTTTTTCCTCATTTTTGTTCCAAAGAACAGGAAAAAAATCGTACATCAATTTTTAAGGACTTCTTGTAAAGTGGAGTCTTCGATTTTTCAATTTATGGCAGTTAATACTGACGACAAAAATTTTCGAAAGTTTTTAGAGACATCTGAATTTGCAGCATATTTTGGGAAAAGTGGATTTTCAGTTTCCCACCTAATACGTCACGTGACAGTATTTTAGAAGAAAATGAACACTACCTCGCGAATGTAGAGTCTTCAAGCTTTAAAATTAGTCGAGGCTCATGTTTGTATAGTTTGTTTCTACGAAACAATTTAAATATCGAAAATTTGTTGGGAATGCTAAATGGAATGTTTAAATACGTTTAGGATCTACAGTACATTAAAAAGAATATTTTTCTTGTATTAACAGTTTTCAAAATAAAAATAACTTATTTTGAAGAAATGGTAGGAGATTGCTCTACTCTTCTTCTTTTCTTGCAATGATTTTAAAGAAAACAATACGTTGTTTGGAAATAAGTATTTGACCACATTTTGCAGTTTCTATTAAGAATTTATAGTATTTGAACTACGTTCACACGACGACTATTTACAGTATTTCATCGTTAATTGTCGTGAACTTCTCTACGGTAATTGTCGCAAAACAATCCCTCCTTCCGTAAGGGCTCGTGAAGTTCGTGAGGCCTCGGTCGTTGAGAAGTGTAACATAATACGGGTTGAGTATATATCGGTGAGATCACTACTAATGCAGTGACAAAACTTCTTTATTTCTTATTATTTTTTTATGGAACTTTCACTAACATATTCGTGGCTTTTTTCTATTGAAAATGATACCAAATAATATATGATTACGATGTTATTTACTCGAGTAATGGACGATGAAAGTTTCGGGCGTAAGGAAGGACAGCGCATGGGAAAGAAAGAGACGCGGAGAGTCGCAGTCGGCGGCATAATTCAAAGACCCACGTGTCCTCACAATGCAATGCCAATAAGAAACTTTTTTATTATTACTTATTTTTTTATGAGACTTTCACCAAAATATTTGTGGCATTTTTTTTATTAAAACGATACCGAACACGATATAATTCGGATCATATTTACAATAATTTTCCGTTCACATAATTTTATGCAATAAGAAGTTCGCGGGTCTTGTACATCGGTGAGTTACATAATTAGTAATGCTATGACGACACTTATTCATTTTTAATTAGTCTTTTATGATACTTTTACCATCATATTTGTAACATTTGTTCGTCCTTCCGTTCGCCAGAGGGGAAAAAATAATATCTTCTACACGATAACTGACGCCGGCCGGACCCGTGGTGGCGACAATTAACGATGAAATATTTTAATATGATTTTAAAGGGATCTGCATTCATAAACTAAACGATCCAGTTTCATTTATTGCCGAAGAGAGTGAACGTTTGCATCACACGATGGTAGCGGTCAATTACGGACCGCAGTGAAATCGATCATGATAAAGAATTGGAGAATTAAGTGTTTTCTAGACCGCCTAATACCGCGACGCCCGTAAAAACAGCAAAAACTTCGGATGTAAACAGAGTCGTAAACCAGTTTAATAAAAGGGGATCGATCATTAAACTACTTTTCATCGGCGCATCAGATTTTCATGACAACCTATCGACCGAAGCGAAGTAACACAGAAATCGTAGACCGACATTCAGCGGCTCTATAATCTCTTATTCTGTTTGGGACTGCAAGTTCCGCTGATACCAAGTTCGCAATCGCTATCTCAAATAAACCAGTACTACTTTCTAAATAAAACGCAAACAGAAATAAATTTGATTTCGTTTAAAGTGAAACGAAACGAAGGGAATCGAACGGATTAGGAAAGAAAGTTCGAATGCCATCGAGTTCGAAAGGCTTAAAAGGGCACAATAAACAACGTGATGAAGGTCCCATCGGGTAATCGAAGCTACTAGAACTTTTTCGAAATTCCTTTGAGAACGGACTGCAGAAGAAATTTTCGATTTCTTGCGGAGAGAGGAAAGTTTGATGTGATACTTTGTAGCGTGTTCCCTGTGCGTGAAACCAAACGAGAAATTACGGTATGAGCGAAACATCGAAGTTTTCCCTTTCGATTATTAGAACTTCGTGGGATGCGGGTTTTGTGTTACAGGTTAAACGAAGCAACTACTTTACGTAATATGAACCTCGTCGGGAGAATCGTAAACTGTTAATGTCAATGGCGTGAAATTCGTCGATGCTCGTTTCATTCAAAAATTATTCCATATATTTTTTATCTGAACCCATAATAAAAATATGGAATGTACATTTTGTAGATGTAAGTAAGTCATACAGAGTGTTCCCTCTAACGCACGATTCTTCACCCACTTGCAGCCATTTTATAAATTTCATTCAAAAATTGTTCCATATATTTTTTATCTAAACCCATCACAAAAATATAGAATATGCATTTTCTAAATCTAAGTAAGTCATACAGAGTGTTTCCTCTAACGTACGATTTTTCTCCCACTTGCAGCCATTTTATAAAATTGATTAAAAAATTATTCCATATATTTTTTATCTACACCCATAATACAAATATAGAATGTGCATTTTGTAGATCTAAATAAGTCATACAGAGTGTTTCCTCTAACGCACGATTTTTCTCCCACTTGCAGCCATTTTATAAAATTCATTAAAAAATTATTCCATATATTTTTTATTTAAACCCATCACAAAAATATAGAATATGCATTTTCTAAATCTAAGTGAGTCATACAGAGTGTTTCCTCTAACGTACGATTTTTCTCCCACTTGCAGCCATTTTATAAAATTGATTAAAAAATTATTCCATATATTTTTTATCTACACCCATAATACAAATATAGAATGTGCATTTTGTAGATCTAAATAAGTCATACAGAGTGTTTCCTTTAACGCAAGATTTTTCACCCACTTGCAGCCATTTTATAAAAAATAGTTTAGAACAAGACTTGCAAGGTATACATTTCAAAGTTCAGGGTGCTATCGAAGTCAAATATTAGCCTAATCGAGTGTAACGCTATTGTCCTAAAATCTCGATCGAAGTAAACACTTAGGCCGATATCTTAAGGTTCAATGTCATCTCAAGGTTGAAGTTTAAGTAGTAGGTCGATGAATTTGTGTTAAAATCGGCTCCTATAATGTGAAGTCAAAAAAAAAAATATATATATATATATTCCTATTTGTAAAACCCAAGGTGACCTAGATTTCGCTATGAAAACAAATTGTTTTTCAAATATTTTTACTGATATCTAGGTTGAACCTTTTTTTGGAGGACCAATTTTTTTAAAACTTTATTTGTGCAGTTCTATAGATTTCGACGAGAAAACACCGCAAAATGAAAGTCTTATTGACAGGAGTCCACTGGTTCAGAAGTTGTACGCGTGTAAAGTTGAGCACTTTCACCACCCAGTAAATATACTAATGTGACGACACTAATTTGTGAAAAACACTTGAAATAGCTTATGAATACACGCGTACAACCATCTATTCAGCGCATGCGCTCAACAGTCGCACCTCTACCACCCAACGAGTATCTAATATGGCGACGCCCAAACCTGCCAAAAACGCTTAAAGCTGCTCATGTTTACACACGTAAAACTCATAAACCAGTTAATTCCTAACAACAATACTTACATTTTCCTTATGTTCTCATCGATATGTACAGAATAAAAAAAAGTTTAAAAAGAGTTCAAGAAAGTTAAAAACATCTGGTCCTCCAATCGAAAGAACAGCCGATATCTACTGTACACTCCATACCCTGCAACTCTTGTTTCAAACTTTTTTTGTCAGATGGCTTGCAAATGAGTGAAAAATCGTGCGTCACGTTAGAGGAAACACTCTGTACACTTACACAAAGTTTAATCTAAATCGATTAAGGTTTCTATGAGCTATATACTTCTAGTTTCAGAAGTTGCTTTTTTCCTTTGAAATTTCACAAATTCAAATTATTGTGCAGAGTTGAAAAAATTGTTTCCGCATTCATTTTAACGAGGCCTGACAAAAGGTGGTCAGCGTTGTAATTCCACGAAATAAAAAGTATTAAAAGTGTGTAATTATGGGTCATTAATCAAAATTAGGAATTATCACTAACTACAAGCGGAAAATTGTTGGGCATTATGAAATTAATTCACAATTTCGCACAAAAACGTTTTATGCTTCCACGGCGTGTCTTAATTATTAAAATCTGGGAAAATTGATTTAACCGCCTGTTCTGGAAAAAATGAACAATCTGATCGTTGAAATAATGTAGAAGGAAGAAATTTCGATATTCGCCAAACCGAATCGTGGTAATTTCGGCTCTCGCAATAACCAATTAATGTATAGAATTCTTCATTCGTTTATCTGTACGATAATAGGCATAACTCGATATTTGCCAATAATTACGATTACCATCTGCCGTTCGAAATTATCGATACAAGAGCGAAACGCTACACCTGGGAAATAATAATGGCCGGCACGCGGGGTCATCGAATGAAATCGTTTATCACGGTATTTATTACATTTATTAAAGTACGGAGTTTCCAGCTTGGGTTTTACCCTCGGTTTTACCTTCCGTTCGATTCGGGGCAGTTCCGAGGTTCCGTTTCTAGAGCTTCAGTATTTTTCCTCCCTTTCGAATTTCAAAGTTTTGGCTCATGCGATCCAGCGAGCCCTTCACAAGTTTAAATTGGCGGCTAACCGTTTCCCCTCTCTGCCCTCGTGCTTAACACATTCTTCGTGCCACGCCGACATATTCGAGGGCTCAAATTTAATTGCAATGTTATTCGCCAGAGAACGTCTGTGCAGTTTACTTGTTCTCCTTGTTAAAATTCGACCGTGTACCCTGAATGATTCTCAATTCCAGTGCCGGCCACTCGAACCGCCGGCATTGTTGGCGCCATTTAATTATTTCGCCTTTCTTGAAGATAGACATCATAATTGCTTCGTTCTGAGTTGTGTCGTTACGGAAGACACGAACGGCATGTATTTTTGACCGTGGTTTCAATGGGGCTCAACGTTTCCTACAGTCGTTAAAAACGAATGAATTTTCAAAAATTGGATTAAACGACTTGAGCTTTCTTTTTTAGATGTTGAAAGGATTTATTTAACAGGTAATGCTAAAAAAAGTAATGGTTACGATTTTCAAATTGTTCTGTGTCTGTAATGAAAATTGAGAAACTTCCTTTTGTAGATCTCAGTAATTTACACAGGGTGCGGCTGAATAACATGTACAGGGTATATAAAAATTATATGTCACGACTACCATAGCGGGATTCTATGTCTCTGGATCGGTGGAGATCTATTAAAAAAAATGGGCCGCAAAATTGACCTTGACCACTTTTTCAAGGTCAACATGTTTTTTTATTTCATCGTACAGTACTCGTCGCGAAGAACAAAAGTCTCCAATAAACCATGGGTCTCAAATCAACCATTCTCAAAAAAAATGACTTTAAAGTTTCGTGAACTAATTTATTTCACATGTCTACTGGGTGACCGAAGATGGTATGGAGGAGATGTTTCTACATGAGAAAAGAAGTCTCAAATGTGAAATAATTTTTTTTTATTTGAGACCTCGTTTTATAGATCTCAGTAAGTTACACAGGGTGCGGCTGAATAACATGTACAGGGTATATAAAAATTATATGTCACGACTGCCATAGCGGGATTCTATGTCTCTGGATCGGTGGAGATCTATTAAAAAAAATGGGCCGCAAAATTGACCTTCACCACTTTTTCAAGGTCAACATGTTTTTTTATTTCATCGTATAGTACTCGTCGCGAGAAACAAAAGTCTCCAATAAACCATGGGTCTCAAATCAACCATTCTCATAAAAACTGGCTTTAAAGTTTCGTGAACAAATTTATTTCACATGTGTACTGGGTGTCCCAAAATAGTGTAAACGTGGAGGGGATAATTCTACATGAGAAAACAAGTCTAAAATGTAGAATAATTTTATTTTTATTTGTCCCGTTTTCGAGAAATTAGTGTGTGAAAATCCGTCAAGTTAGCGTTCCTAACGTTTGTACGAAGTAGATCAGGTAGATCATGAACACACACGTCAGACGATTCATATTCAATATGAAGCTTATTCGCCGAATTTTCAAACCCCAATTTCTCGAAATCAAGGCGTCCAATGAAAAAAAATTATTTTACATTTTAGACTTGTTTTCTCATGTAGAATCATCCCCTCCACGTTTATACCATCTTAGGACACCCAGTAGACATGTGGAATAAAATAGTTGACGAAACTTTAAAGTCGTTCATATAAGGTAAAAGTATCAAGATTATATAGATACAATTTAATATAATTTATAATACTCGAACACAACTATTACACGTAAGTGTTACTTGCCAGTACACGTTTTCAATTAAGAACAGAAATAACAACTGTCTGTTTCATTATCATAAATATTATATCACATTTTAGTAGCAATCTATTATTTCCAAAAAGAATGGCAGTCATAATCCATGAAAACTTTTGCGATCTCCTAATAAAATGAGATTGAACCTGTGACCTATAATATTCGGCCGAACTTTAAATTGGATTGAATAAATATCAATATTCTGCATCTCCCACTAATTCAAAGAAAATATTACCTATCTTCACGACTGTACAATTTCATTTCTAGTTAAAAATGACAGATAACATTTGCGAAACTGGTCATAAAATAAATCATAAGACAAAGGCTTAAATGGTATTTAATACAGTTCTATTTCATCATCATTTTAGCCTCATTATCGAAGGAAAGACATTATTATTGAATTTTAATCTCTTTAATGTTGTAGATAAAATATACGTTCACGTAAACTTTGGCTGATTCGCGTATAAACAATGTAAATGAATTTTCATATTTCCTTGAATTTTAATGCATCAACCTAGGTGCACAGAACACGCTATATATACAGGGTGCTTGCGAAATCATGGTACAACCGACAAGAAGATGATTCCTCACAAAATCTGGTCGAAAATAAGGAACATAATTTTTTCATACGGGGCTTCAGTTTTAAGAAAATCGAGTTTAAAAATTCCTCGGATTCGCGTGCATTATATGCACACAGTAGATTTAGTTGGTTATAATCAGACGCGACAGCCGATTTTTATCACGATTCTTACGCGTATTCGCTGAATTTTCAAACACAATTTTCTCGAAAATGAAGCTCCGTATGAACAAACTATATTTCTTATTTTCGACTATATTTTATGCGGTTGTACCGCGATTTCGCAAGCACCCTGTATATACCAAAAATCATTCTTCAACATTTTTAAGCTTATCGAGTTACGATGAGTTACTTGTAGGTTCAGAACTAACGTTTTTCTATAATGTGATGAAACAAATAATGTAACACATATAGGCAAGTAAAAATTTGTAACACTTGTAAAACTTGCAAGCTTATTATACAAATACTAGATGCAAGATCTAATTTTTATCCCGAAGAGGATGGTGTATTACTTTGAAATTTTCTTTGTAGCATCTACTTACTACTTGTATGAAGTATGTTGAAATACGAGATTCGATATACAGTCGATAATATCGATACAAGCACGAGAAACAAAATGAACAAGACATTTCTCACTTGTATATTATTGATTGTGTATTCTCTACATTGTGTTGCAAAATATTACAATTCTGTCAAAGTATTTTTACAGTGTCCAATCAATTTCATATTATGTTATACATAATATCCAAAATAATGATATTGAAAATTGAATCGTTATGTGTAGCATCGTTTAATTTATTTCACAGTTGAATGCCACTTGGAAATCCTCTAAAACAATACTGTGGAGAATGATTTAACACATTCACTTATTCGTGATCCATATGTAGGTCGAGATGATTTCAACGGAACAGGCTGTAAATCACATATGTTTTGGAACAATAGAGTAGTGCATGCATGATGAATCTTACCATATGTGAGCATTAATTTCACTCACTCTATGAAATCATATGCGTAAGACAGGTTCTATTGCTGTTAAAATTCTATTATCCCTCGTTTGAACTTAAAGGTTTAAACAATATGAATGCTAGAGGCTTTATATCCATTAAACTTGATTTATAGACGCAAGAACACTATACAGGGTGGGACACTATAAACAGGTCACCTGAACAACTCGCTTGCATATGAAGATCTATTGCAGTTGACCTTGCGTGACCTTGAATGACCTTTATAACAGGTCATTATATTCGTCTTGAAACACACTATCAGAATGTAAATAAAAAACCATACCGTTCCATTTAAAAAACAAAGTTGACCTTCATATGTCCTTTGAGACACTTTATTATCTATTGCAGTTGACCTTTCGTAACCTTGAATGACCTTCATAACAGGTCATTGTATTCGTCTCGAAACACACTATCCGAATGTAAATAAAAAACCATACCGTTCCATTTAATAAACCGAGTGGACCTTCATATGTCCTTTGAGACACTTTATTTTCTATTGCAGTTGACCTTGCGTGACCTTGAATGACCTTTATAACAGATCATTGTATTCGTCTCGAAACACACTATCCGAATGTAAATAAAAAACTATACCGTTCCATTTAATAAACCGAGTGGACCTTCATATGTCCTTTGAGACACTTTATTTTCTATTGCAGTTGACCTTGCGTGACCTTGAATGACCTTTATAACAGGTCATTATATTCGTCGTGAAACACACTATCAGAATGTAAATAAAAAACTATACCGTTCCATTTAATAAACCGAGTTGACCTTCATATGTCCTTTGAGACACTTTATTTTCTATTGCAGTTGACCTTGCGTAACCTTGAATGACCTTCATAACAGGTCATTGTATTCGTCTCGAAACACACTATCCGAATGTAAATAAAAAACTATACCGTTCCATTTAATAAACCGAGTTGACCTTCATATGTCCTTTGAGACACTTTATTTTCTATTGCAGTTGACCTTGTGTAACCTTGAATGACCTTTATAACAGGTCATTATATTCGTCGTGAAACACACTATCAGAATGTAAATAAAAAACTATACCGTTCCATTTAATAAACCGAGTGGACCTTCATATGTCCTTTGAGACACTTTATTTTCTATTGCAGTTGACCTTGCGTGACCTTGAATGACCTTTATAACAGGTCATTATATTCGTCGTGAAACACACTATCAGAATGTAAATAAAAAACTATACCGTTCCATTTAATAAACCGAGTTGACCTTCATATGTCCTTTGAGACACTTTATTTTCTATTGCAGTTGACCTTGCGTAACCTTGAATGACCTTCATAACAGATCATTGTATTCGTCTCGAAACACACTATCCGAATGTAAATAAAAAACTATACCGTTCCATTTAATAAACCGAGTGGACCTTCATATGTCCTTTGAGACACTTTATTTTCTATTGCAGTTGACCTTTCGTAACCTTGAATGACCTTCATAACAGGTCATTGTATTCGTCTCGAAACACACTATCCGAATGTAAATAAAAAACTATACCGTTCCATTTAATAAACCGAGTGGACCTTCATATGTCCTTTGAGACACTTTATTTTCTATTGCAGTTGACCTTGCGTAACCTTGAATGACCTTCATAACAGGTCATTGTATTCGTCTTGAAACACACTATCAGAATGTAAATAAAAAACCATACCGATCCACTTAAAATAACAGAGTTGACCTTCGTATCTCCTTGACGTCTCCACTTATAAAAAAATTAATAACATCAGATTACGAGCACCTCGATATCAAGTAAGTTTGGTCCGATGCATTCTCTTCTGTCTTCAAAAGCAATCGAGTTATTCAGGTGACCTGTTTATAGTGTCCCACCCTGTATAGGGAGGTGTCGAACGAAAAAATATTATTCCTGTTTAGCGGCCGTTCTAATACTATCGCGCACCAGCGCAATCTAAATTGATTCGTCCATCGGATCGCGCGTATTTCCCATGAGCTCTGGCGATATTAAATCATGAATGGGGTATTCGGCGATCGTAAGCGGCGGATCGACCACACAGGCATTCCGATCGTAAACTATGCCATAGCGGATACCATAAGCGTATCGAACACAAGCGATCTCCTTGCAGGATGGGAACAACGTCTTCCGATATTCAACTGACCGGGGCGTTTCACGATGCTCGCGCGAATTTAATACCTTTTGTTTTTCTTCTCCAAAGCGGGGATGATCGAGTATCTCAGAACTCCCCGCTGAATTCTGTTTATTGCGACATAAAAGTGCCCTTAACGCGTAGCCGAGGACGGAACGAGTTCCATAAAGGGACCGAAAACTTTTCTCCCTCGCGCGTTTAAACGACGATTTCGACCGTAGATCATGCGAGCGAACGAACGGATGAACAGAGCCACGCAGTTTACGCAAAAGCAACGAGGAAACGAACACGGGCCGAACGGGGAAACTTTCGACAGGACATTTGTTATGCGATGTATGATTTTCGAATTTCGAAGATCAGAATTTCCCGGTAATCCCGATTTGATGTTCGCTCCCCGAAAGCGTTCGCAGTCGATTGGAAAACATGAAACCCGAGAACTGTTTGTACATTAAAAAAACAAATTATTCCCTGCGATAGTTTGGTGAAAAAAAGAAGCCCAATATGTGCCTCCAGCTCACGGTTCGATTCGGGATTTTAATGAATTAACGATCGAGTGCTTTTATGTCCGCGCGTGGAAAGCGGCCAAATTTTCTGACCATTTCCCACGCTGGTTTTTGTATGTCGGCGGCGTCTGTGCGCGACTATGAACCACTGAAATCCAGGGTCGATATAGTCAGACATCAATAGCATGCTAGTTATTGTCTAGAAACTAGTCGCGCCTACATGGAGATTGCGGAAGTGACAATGGTAACTGGTGCAACAACGATGATGCTGTTGATAATGATTGTAGTAATAAGCACATGACACGAGAGTTCAGGCTATTCTGGAGATTATGGTTGCAGGAAGTTTAGTGGCGGATGATCCTGAACACTATAATTAATTTGTCTTGATCAAATAAATAAATAAATATTTTATGAGCACACTGAGAAACGAAGCAAGGGATAAATACGGATTAAAAGGAGATTCTCGTGTAACTGATGTTAAAAATCAATTTTTTCTTGTACTTTTTTTTAGAAGTATAGATCTTGAAAAATGCTTTCCCAAAATTTGATACCGAAATTCATTGAAATGACACAGTTATGACGATTGGAGAAGAACGATGCTCCGGAGTAGTAGTGTCAGTACAAAACTTTAAGCGAGTTTTTCTCAGAGCTATATATTTTAAAGTTGCATGCAGGATAACTCAATAACAATTTGACTAATCATGTTCCACCAATGCTTATTTTCTCCCTTTTACATCTGGGCATTATACCACAGATTTTTATTTAATTTTTCATTTAGAATATGTTTTCAAGTGATATAACATATTCCCCTCCGAGAACTGCAAGGTCCCCACCATAGAACCTCTTCCCACTACTATAGCCCGCGCAACGGGAGCTGGCACAGAGAAACTTGTAGGTACCACGTGATGCTCCCACTACGCGCTACACGTCTTCCGCGATTGGCAGAATCGCTTGTCGAAGACAACAAACGAACGTATTGAGTGTGACTGTAACAGAGAGATGTGGTGACTATGAAGTAAGATGGTGGTGACGCTGAACGCCTATGTCGACCGTATCCGCCATAACGTAAGCGTAAGAGTGGGATCCACTGATCAGTGGTGGGATCCGCAGCCTTGCGTCAAGAGGTGGGACTCGCCGTACCCCCTGCACCCCACTGACGAGATTTTGTGCCAACTCTCGTTGCGCGGACAATACAAGTATTTGGCGGCATTTGAATTTTGAGAAGATGGAAAAAAGGAAAAGGAAGCGTTTCCTCCTAGGCCCGCTAAATGACTCGTCAGTAAGGCTATCTACCGGACCCGTGCCTTACAATTAGATGCGGGATGTCGTAAGGACAGTTTAGGACGGTATACAGGGTGTCCCACGTAATAGTTTTCACGATTTTTTAAGTACTTGCGATAATCTGACAAAAAATATACAATTGTAGGATCTTAGGAAAAATGAGGAATTCCGCGCCGAGTATCGAACCCGGGACCCTCGCGGTTGTAGCTGATCAACTCTTACACATACCCACGGAACCCTCCTACTTTTCTCCTAATTCTTGTTGCGCGGACAATACGTAC
Source organism: Sphecodes monilicornis (assembly GCA_913789915.3). NCBI lineage: Eukaryota > Metazoa > Arthropoda > Insecta > Hymenoptera > Halictidae > Sphecodes > Sphecodes monilicornis. The sequence goes on from OU565287.1 coordinate 25,116,819, forward strand.
AGCCGTAGAGTTAGTGAATGCTGCGTGCGCCGCGCGGCTCTCGTGGTGGGGGATTCCCCACTACTATACATTACGACGATGAAGTCTAAGAGTGGGGGAAGAACCTAAGTGGGGAAGGTGCCTCGAATAGCTCCGGAGCTACTGGTTGGAACTGCCTGGTATAAACCAAGCACAAATTATCTAACTTTAACACTAGAACTACCGGACCAGTCAAAATGACAGGTTTCTAATTTTTTCTTTTACAAATATTGATTTCATAAATATGTTTTCAGGAGTCACTTTTTAGTACACGTCTCTATTGAAGTACACATTTAAATAAAAATTGTACGAAATCTGAATAAATGCAGTCTTATTGTTATTACAAGGCAGTATACGCCAGTCGCGTTTATTGCTCGGTAGTTCTAGTGTTAAAAAACTTTTTTACCTTCTAGGCTCTAATGATTGAGATACAATAACTACAATTATCTGCAGCTATGATGTACATAATAATGATAGAAAGATGAATACAACAAATTTTTCTGGATTTTGGATGTATCCCTGTACTGGAAAAAAATAATAAACTTTTATAACTAATGGTATTTTTAGAAAAGAAAAATGTGGTAATATTAATAGGGTTTTCTGCTTTACACAACAATTTTTTTCTCAGGTGAAATTTCCAATTATCCTGTGTATAAAAAAAAATAGAGAAAGAGTATTATCGTGTCATTCGTATTTCACATTTATTCTGCAGCTTTTGACGTTTGAGAGGCTAACCAAATAGGGCTTAGCGGATCACGGAATAATAATGATGCAATCGTTGCTATGTTAGCGCTAAAAATTTCCATCGACGTTCTAGCAAACGCGCTCTCCGAGCTGGTGTATAATTCCATAGAGATAAAGAGCCTTCGCGCGCAAAGGGATACACCGGAGCATGTCGTTTTTAGAAAAGCAGAAAATGCAACGAACTCTCTATGACCAGGGCTGACATCAAAGGACTATTTTTGCAATTCCCTAGCGTTGTGTATCCTGCACGTAACAATCGGCGAGAAATGGTACACAGGTGACTAGAAAGTTGTGAAAATTGACGTCCTACATACGTCGGGCCACGTGCCTCCCGGGCTGCTTTGTACTGATTCCTGAAAGCTTTGATGTTCGATTGCGCCCAGCGATAAATGATGTAACATATCTCGGCATTATAAAACCGACGTAAAGGTTTTAAAAAAAAGAACATCAAACGAAAGAAAATGTTGAATAGACTATTCACTTTTATTTATCACGCGTAAATAAAATAAATCAAAGCAGAAAGTGGCCAAACAAAATGTGCAGTATGCGATTTGGGAAACGTTTAGTTCACAAAACGGAACTTGTCTTTCAACAGAACCGGAAAATTCGAGATTTTTTTGGGCAAACTAGGCGATGGTTTCTTCATTTTCTGACTTGAAGTGTGTATACTTATTAGAAGGGTTAATTAAAACTCTCACAAGCAATTTCAATGAGAAGACGATGTTAATACGACATGTGAGACGGAGGGTCTCTTTGAGTGTATCCTTACAAGTTGCTCGATCCGACATTGAACAAGAGATTTTACGGATGTTATCGAAAAAGGAAAAATTATTTATGGGCTCAATTTCTTACTGTACGATTTTCTTTAAGACGATATTAACCCTTAGCGGACGGGGATTATTTTTAGCATACTTTTTGATGGATGAATAAATTTTCTTTGTGAAACAAAATTGTTTGCTGAGGAGTTTGGTGTATGAATTAAATGAAGGGAAACGTGTTGTGTTCAGTAAAAATTTGTTTCATATTTTTCGTTTGCTTTAAAATTATTGCTTTAAAATTATTCATTTTGCTCAAAAATTATTCACAGTCGCAGAACAGTAAAATTGTTTTTGGGCGACTGTCAGCAGACACGCGTCCGCAAAGGGTTAATCTCAATTGTTAAATTACGCTACTGGAGGTGAGCTGTTGGTTTATAATTGAAGTTGCCATTGCTGCTGCAGGATCTATTAAAAATCTTTAACCATAAACTGAAGACTCTAAAAATAATTATGAAATAATCGCTTGTAGATGATGTGTCAAACATTATTTTTATAAATTTATAGAAAATCTAAGCTATATATATATATATATATATATATATATATATATATATATATGTATCAGTCACTATGGAGGTTTTCGAAGTAAATAAAAATCGACAACAGCAGCTAAAAATTATTTTGAGTAACAATTTGTGTCGAGAGCGATCCGACAAGTGACTTTTTGTTTTAAAATAGTGAAGAGGAAGATTCGTGGTAGCAAGGCGTGAAGAAGGCTAAAGATTTCCACGGTCAGGCGACCATGATCGTGCCGTAGTTGCTTTACAACTTTTAATATCGTAAATTCCGCACCTTATGGCCAGACAGCATTGTTCACGCGAGCTGCTCGTTTCAAAAACAATGGGTAATGTCGAGTATTGGTTGCACAACGCATAGCTGGAAGGCTCGCCAAACCTTCAAGCAACAGCGTCTGAATCTGACTTCGCACACGCTCGAGAAACAGTATCGCGAACGGCGCCGTCAAAGAATTGCGACGAGGAATAATACAAATTCGAGTTCCGTGGAGAAAAAGACGGTCATCGATTAAAATTCTTATTTTACAATGCTTAAACATTTCTACGTACATTTATTTGAAAACGTTTTACGCCTACCGCGTCAAGGTTTTGCGCCTAATGCGTTTAAAGAAGTTTCATTTCAAAAGAAATTTGACCTTCACCTCACCTTGGAGTGTGTACCTCTCGGTACCGAACAACTTTCATCTGAAACATTTTTGCGTATAATCAATATTTTTGAAATTATTCGTCTGTAACGAATTCGATTTAAAAAAAGAAAGTTGACCTTCACATCACCTTGGAGTGAAGTAAAACATTTCTGCGTATAAACAATATTTTTGGAGATATTTGTCTGTAACGAATTCCATTTAAAAAAAGAAAGTTGACCTTCACCTCACCTTGGAATGAGGCGAAACATTTTTGCGTATAATCAATATTTTTGAAATTATTCGTCTGTAACGAATTCGATTTAAAAAAAGAAAGTTGACCTTCACCTCACCTTGGAGTGAAGTAAAACATTTCTGCGTATAAACAATATTTTTGGAGATATTTGTCTGTAACGAATTCCATTTAAAAAAAGAAAGTTGACCTTCACCTCGCCTTGGAATGAGGTGAAACATTTTTGCGTATAATCAATATTTTTAGAGATATTCGCCTGTAACGAATTCCATTAAAAAAAAAAGAAAGTTGACCTTCACTTCACCTTGGAATGAGGCGAAACATTTTTGAGTTTAATCAATATTTTTTGAGATATTCGTCTGTAATGAATTCGATTTAAAAAAAGAAAGTTGACCTTCACCTCACCTTGGAATGAGGTGAAACATTTTTGAGTCTAATCAATATTTTTGGAGATATTCATCTGTAACGAATTCCATTTAAAAAAAAAAAAGAAAGTTGACCTTCACCTCACCTTGGAATGAGGTGAAACATTTCTGCGTATAATCAATGTTTTTGGGGATATTCGTCTGTAACGCTTTATAATTTCCACCCTGTATAGAGGTCGTAGGAATTCTCAGTTAAAAACAGGTGGCCGTTGCGCGCAAGAACATAAACTGGACTCTCTTTCTACGCTGTTCTGGCCAGAGTTCTCGTGTGCTCTTTTCCATTCTCTCTCTCTCTCTCTCTCTTTCTTTCTCATGGACATGCACGCATACAAGGACATGCTCGAGTCGGATTGGATTCGATTCAAACACGAGAAGGAAGCTCGCTTACGTGCCGGTCATTGGTCTCGATTCGAGGAAAACGGCACTCTAACCACTCGCCGCTCGTATAGAAATTGAATATCGGTGCGAGTCCGTCGGACGAACCGGAGGCTCTATGGAATTTCAAATCCGCCATCCGCTGCTCTCGTGAAAGCGAGTAGGATGGGGTTAGACCCGGCCAGATTATGAATATCATGATTCCTCGTTGCGGCAAAAATTGGGAAAAAATAACGGTCGTAGAATGCCGGAACGTGTGGGTGGGCTCAAGTTTCTTTTCAAAGAAATTCGCCTCGAGTCGAAAGGGTGCAACGGTGCATGGTGGTATTGTGGTAGACTTTTCTTTAAAAAAAAAAGGAACGAGAAAAAAAAGAAGTAGGAGTATACAGTTTTTGAAATGAACCAATTTTGCATCCTAAGGAAAAATAACAAATAACGTTCTTTTCAGAAAATTCTTTTCACTACTATAAACTGTTTTATGAAAAATGTATGTAAATCAACTGATTCATCTTTTGTTTTCAGACGAAGATGAATATAGGAAGATTATTGGGAATCAGTCACGTTGCAAATATTCAACCATAAATAATTGTACATATACAGTGAAGAGCAAAACTGAATCAGCACCATTTGAAACAGCATAACTTTTTTAAAATTAGTACAGATGACTTGAGTGTTCTTGAGAAGTTGGAAGGATTATTTTATTACAAGATGAGTAAAAAAACTTTTAAAAAAATTGCAATTAGTCGGAACCGCGGAAAAAATAGTAAAAGTTGACTTTTACGACTTTTTTATCAGGGCCTGTATTGAAAATTTAAAAAATTGATAATGTACACTCAAATAAATTATATATGTATGTATATATATATATATATATATATATATATATATGCAGAAAATTTCATCGATATTGGTTAATCGATTTATGAGTTATAAGCGATTGAAAGTGGTAATAATTGCAGTTTTTTACGATTTTCGACCTATAACTGCAATTATTATCACTTTTAATCGTTTATAACTCATAAACCAATTATCCAATATCGATGAAATTTTCTGCATATATATATAATTTATTTGAGACTACATTATCAATTTTTTAAATTTTCAATACAGGGCCTGATAAAAAAGTCGTAAAAATCAACTTTTACTATTTTTTCCGCGGTTCCGACTAATTGCAATTTTTTCAAAAGTTTTTTTACACATCTTGTAATAAAATAATCCTTCCAACTTCTCAAGAACACTCAAGTCATCTGTACTAATTTTAAAAGAGTTATGCTGTTTCAAATGAAATTGATTCAGTTTTGCTCTTCACTGTAAATAGTTTGAAATCATTTTAGAAAGGATATTCCGTTTTAGGCAAATATTCACCCATAAATACTAGTACATATAAATAGTTCCAACTCATTTTAGAGAAGATATTCCGTTTTACAGGTAGTATGCAGATTTTTTTTCACTGTCTCGGAAAAATCCTTTCATACGTTGTGGTAGCGCAACAGCCGCATCGATTTTCGTCACATTTTCGAGGAGAATCGACCATTGTGCGATGGCCGTCGTCGGTTGCTCGGCGAGAACAACCAGCGGATTTCTGGCCGCGTTTCTTACTGTTTATCGTGGTTATGGCGAGTAAATTGTTGCGCCCACGGAAATTGGAATTAGCGATGTCAGCGCATACGAGAACGAGGAAACGGGGGAAGGGAATGTTTACCCAATTAGCCCGGGCGCAATGTGCGCGTGCCATGTACAAAACTAGTTTTCAACGGCTACGAAATTGAAAATAATTAGCGAGCCGGGCGGAAATGCAGCGGCTTCCAGTTTCTATCAGACGGAAAAATTGAACCGTTCCTGTGGAAGCTCGTGGCTCGATGATAGTGGGAGTTAATTCACCGAATTCTGTCTCGGGAACGACCGTTTCGCGTTTCGCAATCCGTTCCACGATTTTCTTGATTTTCTCGATCTGGCAAAAGGGGGCCTTGTGGTCAACAAACTTGAAAAAATGGATTTATTGTGATTTCTTGGAGCACGTGTTGCGTCGTGTTAGTACTCAATTGCGACCATTGAGCCGCTGCGATGCAGCCCTCAATAATGAAAGCAATGAATAAAATAAAAAGAATTTTCTTAATGATTAATTTGAAGAAAAAGCCTGAAAAATTAAAATTTGAAACTCGAAATGCCGCCATTTTGTTAAACAATGATATCATTTATTTCTGTTGGTTCGTGCCACGACTACATACAAACAGTTCCTGCAGTTCCAAAGTCAAAAATTGTGTTCCTTCCATTTCCCTCTGCACCCTCCTTTTAAGCATTCATTGACTGGACTATACGTGCTTGTACCAATTTGCAAATGGCTGCCTGCTCAATTGAATTGAGATTTTATATTATACAGGGTACGGCGCCAATTAGTCCCCACGTTTTTTCAGCCCCTTCGGATGGTCGGACAGAAAAATGTTTCCTACCAAAGTTAATCAGTACTTAACCGACAAGAAATTGCAATTTTTAAAATTTAAAAGAAATCGATTTTCAACAAAAAAGTCAAGGTCGCTGTCATATCTTTTAATGGAACTGGGTATTTCTAACTTCATAAGATTGTAGACAACGTCTATGAAACGAATTCAACGACCTGCTATACAATGACTTTCAGATGACCTTGAAAGATAATATCGCCATGAATCAATTGCCAGAATATTTGAAATATTTCGACGGTACGTAATAGTAACGCCTCGCATTTAGAGGTAAACAAATGAACGTAAACATTGCTTCCTTCAAAGCCCGTTTACAGGCATGTATCGATGTTAAATCTTATACGTTATCTCTGTCCGCAACCTTGAATGACCTTGTGTAATTATAGTCACTGAATTCGTAATGAAAGGGACTATCATTGTAGGTGTTTAAAAAAGGGTGGTTCCATTTAAAAAAAGTCAAGGTGACCTTGATATCTCTAAAAAAAATGACATAAAAACAAAATTTTTTTTTTTGCATCGTGTCAGCCCCATTGTACCATTCAACTTTCTCCTTACCATATTTTACGTATCTTTAGAAACAACAAAGATATTTGAGGTACAAACGTTAGGTGACTCACCCTGTATATATATCTTTTTCAGGCGCAATAAAGCCTCTATGAAAATGATCCACACAAGGATCGAAACGTCGAGAATAATTTAATTTGCAAATTTGCTGCTTTTCAATAGGATCGAACCTTGCGCCGAAATCATAAAGTTTATTAATATACTTCATTTCGATCGAGAGAAATTACACCGATATATGCGAAAAATCGAAAAAGGGACCTTCTAAGTGCCCCCCCCCCCCCCCCTGCACCCCGCTCAGCCCCTAGGAGTGGGGACTTTTAGTATGTTACCTCCTAACTAGTCCGAACAAAGTTCCAAAGTCAAAAATTGTGTTAATTCCATTTCCCTCTACACCTTCCTTTTAAGCATTCATTGACTGGACTATACGTGCTTGTACCAATTTGCAAATGGCTGCCTGCTCAATTGAATTGAGATTTTATATTAACCCTCAGCACTCGAATGGCGACTCTGCCACTACAAATTGCTACACCATTATTCAGAATATTGTTCGCATGATTAAATTTGTTCAAATGTAATAAATTACTAAGCATTTGAATAGTTTATGAGGTACTATATCATTTTTTGTACGCATATAATGAAAAAAATTATGTACAATGGAAATATTCTAGGTTAGAAGAAATGTTTTTTAGATGAAATAGCTCCGAGTGCAAAGGGTTAACGCCGAACATGCTATGTACAGGGTGTTTGCGAAATCGTGGTACAACCGACAAGGGGATGATTCCTCACATAAGATCTAGTCGAAAATAAGAAATATAGTTTTTTCATACGAGGCTTCATTTTCGAGAAATTCTGTTTGAAAATTCAGTGATACGCGTACCATTAGATAAACAGCTCTAAAATTACAATTCTTTCTCTGTTTTTCAATTAATGATTTGAATTGCACTTGTAGTTCTCTTGCTGTGGAGTGTAAGTGATATTTGTGACATCAAAAAGGAAAAAGTTGTTAATATTGCTATCTTTTATACGACGCAAACGCAGGTTTTATTCTCTGTGTACTAACCGTGATTTAGAGATTTCGTAGTCGACATAAAATTTATTTTTCCTAGCTCTGGGTGGTAACGAAAAATAATATGTGAATATAAATAACCTTGTTTGGTAGATACGTTCAAAGATAAATACTTTTGGAAGCTTTGCCTAAAACATTTTTCTTTATTATCTGAACACGCCCTGAATATGTCGTCTATTAATTTTCAAGTTTCTGCAATGTTGGAGAAAGAATTTCCCATATATGTATACAGTTATACATATATACAAAGTATAAATGTTTTATTTAAAATTGAGCACCTTTTAACAGAAATACATGAATTCGAAAATTTAACGGATTGCCTGTGTTATTTTGACTGACAGAACGCACTAGAAATAACTTTATTAAAATCGTCTAATATGTATATATACAGGGTGTCTCACCCGATTTTGACACCTCGATTACTTCGCTATTGTTAGTCTTGCCGAAAAATGATTCAGATAAAAATTAAATACTGCTGAGTGAGGCATAACTGTGGTGTTATTAGTTCATTCGTGGGTGAACGCGTTAAGGTCATATGAAGGTCAACGTCATTTTTTAAATGGAATTATATACTTTTTAATACATGAATCGATGCAGTTGGACATTCTTTATAAAAAAGTATTAACTTATTTATGTTGAAGAATTAATCGTTTAGGAGATATTTCGACTTCAACAATGCCGTGATGCAAATGGTCCTTGAACCTTTTCTGTAAGGAATAAAAGCGAACATCTTAGTGATAGAGTAATGGTGTCTTGGGATTATTTAAATCGAAATATCTCCTAAACAACTAAATTCTCATAAATAATTTTACATAAACAGGTTAATACCTTTTTTATGAAGAATGTCCAACTGCGTCGATTAATGTATTAAAGATTATATAATTCCATTGAAAAACAAAGTTGACCTTCATATGACCTTCACGCGTTCACTCACGAATAAACTAATAACACTAAATTATGCCTCACCCAGCACCATTTAATTCTTATCTGAAACATTTTTTGGTAAGGCTAACAATAGCGAAGATATCAAGATGTCAAAATCGGGTGAGACACCCTGTATATACAGTGTTAGAAAAGTCTGGAAACGGTCGAATATCTCAAAAATAAAGCATTTTAGAAAAAAATGGTTCAGATATGTATTTTATGGTTTCACAGGGGCTATAAAATGGTGCCATTGGTTTAACCTTGAAGAGTCATTTGAAGGTCACGTGAAGGTTACCTCAATTATTTTAAATAGCAACCCTTATTTTTTATTACATATTCTTGTAGCTGATCTTCCTAAGTTCCAAGTGTATATATTATAAATAAAATATATTAAGCGGACGAACAGTGGTTATACCGTTATTTATATTTACTAAATAAATAGTTATAATAAGGTTAGTGTTAATCGTAAGAGAAATGACAATGCTGACCGAGTAATCGTAATCACAATGTCGGACGACGACACATAACACGAGTACACGCGACACCTGATTGATTCCCAACAAACCACACGTAGATCGTGGCCGTAAAAAAAAAAAAGCAGAATTGTTGTAGAAATAGTGTGGACCAGTGTCGACAAGCGAAAATACTCAAAGTCAACGTCACGCCTAGTATCCTGCCGCCTTTCGATCAATCTCGCCGGATTTTTTCAACAGTTGGATATTTTGTTGTCCCCGAAGCTAGAAGTTCCTTTTTTTTTTTTTAAATTGTAGCACAGGTTTCCAGAGCTTTCGATAATCGTAGAAATCCATGCAACGAACAAGAAAAAAAATGATTGAAGAGCACTCCTGAATGGAAACGTTGATGAACGTCGGATTTGATCCATGCAGATGCAGCGTGAACAAACGTGAATCCGCCACGGTATTAATCCTCGCAACTATGAATGCCATGTGATATTATTAGTTTCAATATTAATAGCTACGAATAGAAACGATTTCGGGATTCGCAATTACCCGCAAACGTTATTATTAATTTCAATCGATTCAGAAACTCCTGAAGTCCAAATTTTGTTCGATAACGGGAATTGTTTCCGTTGGCCCGTTCCGTTCTACGAATGTAAATTTCGCGTAGCGAATTACTATTTCACTATTTTTCCGATAAAATTCCGCTCTCTATATTCGCAGTCCGATGACATTTCGCTGCTGCCTAGAGTTTGACGCGATACTACTTGAAACACGGAATTTATACAGGGTGAGGCATTTATCATGGCCACCTGAAATATCTCGAAAACTAAATTCCGGAGAAAAAAATTTTTCAAATAAAAAGTTTGTCAAGGAGGGGCTGATACAGCAGTTATATCCATTTGTAGTTTTAATAATGTTTTCAAGGTCATTCCAAGGTCAACTTTATTTTTTCAAATGAAAATATATATTTTTCATTACTGATTCTTAATCTACGACTTGAAACAAATAACATTTATTTGAAACTTTTTTCCTTCGCCGATTATTTTGTATAATATTGATTAATGATAATATAGGAGAATTGCAACAAGAAAATCAATTTAACAAGTATTCAGTAACATTCTAATGTTATTTGCATTGCATGCGAGAGAATGTGTATTCTTATTCCAAAGAATTTCTTTGCTATGTTTTAGACGACATTGTGAATTTATTCATTGAAAATTCAATATTATACAAAATAATCGGCGGAGAAAAAAACGTTTCAAATATAAGTTATTTGTTTCAAGTCGAAGATTAAGAATCTGTAATAAAAAATATATCTTTCCATTTGAATAAATAAAGTTGACCTTGGAATGACCTTGAAAACATTATGAAAATTACAAATGGATATGACTGCTGTATCAGCTCCTCCTTGACAAACTTTTTATTTGAAACATTTTTTCTCCGGAATTTAGTTTTTGTGATATACCGGGTGGCCAGGATAAATGCCTCACCCTGTATAAGGAAAATCTCTATCCTGAAATATTTCTTATATCTCCATCATTCGCCGATAACGATTCTTCAATTGCGCGTTTGCCGTATTAAATTGCGCTCGTACTTCAGTATAAATTGCACCATTATTTTTAGAAGTGTCCTACGTATGTAGAAAATGTTAACACGAATATTATATGGTACAAACGGGCACACATTTAAACTGAAGTGAACATTTTTAGTATATTATTGAAAACGTTCTCCGATAGAGTAACGCGCGTCCGACAACCACGATTTTGTATTTCGCGTAAAGAAAATCAAATTAATTTCGCGCACATCGTCATTGAAAATTGTGTAACGCATATCACGATATTCGAAGAATTTATTACTTCTCTGTGCCGGTATTTTTGTTCATATTTTACAAGAGGATGCACGTTGCATTTAATAGAATATCATAACTATGAAGGCTGGTGTTGCAGAAACGAGCGCTGGTAACGATCGTGTCAATTTCGAGAAATTGGAAATGGTATGGAATAGAATTTGAATGGTTCGTTTGTTATTTAACTATTTAAACAAAAATGTTTCGTACCAAATCAATAAAATACCTCTCACGAATTTTATGAGTTGTATGACGTTTTTTGTCGTAACATAGATACGTTCGATTATGTTCAGTAGTTTTATTTATTAATTAAATGCAGAGTCACATTAAATTAATTGTATAGTTCCTGACAGCTAGACGGTAAAAACAAAATTTGTAGTGTTTATAGTGATGATATTATGAATAAACGTGCACCATTCAGAAATGGACTAACCGGTTTGGAGAGAGAGAGGGGGGGGGGAGAGAGAGAGAGAGTTTTTATTATTACAAAATAATCGGCGAAGAAAAAAACGTTTCAAATAAATGTTATATGTTTCAAGTCGTAGATTAAGAATCTGTAATGAAAACTGTATGTTTCTATTTGAAAAAATAAAGTTGACTGCTGTAACAGCCCCTCCTTGACTTAAACTTTTTATTTGAAACATTTTCTCCGAAATTTAGTTTTCGAGATATTCCAGATGGCCATAAATGCCTCACCCTGTATAATTGATAAGGTAAATCTCCCAACAAAACTAATCTTATTTCAATATTTTCCACGAGAACATTACACAATCCAATATATGAACTCCAATACGACGATTAACATTATCTTTAACAAGGTGAGTCCAAAAACATGTAAAAGAAAACAGATTTGAATAGATCTAGTTATGGCTGCCACGAAATCGTTAAAAACGTCCGTCGTACAAGCATTAACTGCAGAAATTGAAAAATTATGAAATAAACAGACCTTCCCAGAGAACCTAGTGCGTTCTATCTTCTTCTGTTAGTCGCTAAGAACCTTAGCCGTTGACGGGATTTTAAGCTCGCAACAAAACAGTCAGAGCCAAGAACCGTCCGTTTTATTGCACTTTTCTTTTAGATGAAACGCTGCACTTCGCTGTTACTCGATTCGAAAGCTCACCTTGTTACAGATAACGATTGGTTGGCGGGCAGCAGCGCGGCTCCCTTATCCCAGCATTTTCGAGTGTCTCGGGCCGACACGAGGGGAAAACTGGAAAAATAGAGCGGGATCGGATTTTGGGAGAATCTTCTGGAACCACGGGACGCCGACGGAAAGCGGATCCGAATCGATGCGAAGCTCTCTGAGCGAAGCTTCGCGTTCGGTGGCCCTGCCACGGACTGATTTAAATTTAGCACGGGACAGCCTAAATACGAGTCGTCTTAGGTTGTCCTCCTCGAAGAAACGCTTCTCGGTCTAGGCACAAACATTCACCTCGGATCATTCAACCTACCTCGCTTCTACGCTTCACGTTTGTCTTATGTGTTGTATCGTTGTTGTATTATTGGCAGCTGTGTAAATCTACACAGAAAGCTTTACTATTGCGACGACGTGAAGTTCGTCATGATCGGAATGCAGCGTTACGACGTGAAGTCGTAATGAAGACTCCATTTTTCAGTTACCGGCCATCGGAGTTGTTGACAGAAAAAGACAGAAGACAGATTGAAGCGAGAGGCCAAACCAAAAAGACGTATCACGAAATCGATTCTATAATTAATAATAAATAAGAGTTTTAGAATATTTAATAAAATAAAATAAAATGAAAATAAAATAGAAATATTTACTTTAGGGGAGGCATCTCTGATGACCTTGACATATGTTGTCAAGGACACTATTCTGAACAACTTTGCTTTATACATTATCCGTCGCTCGGCCTTAGTTTCCGAGATATTTGCGAAAAACTTCAGTTAATCTTAAGTTACAAGTACATTCCTAGAC